>OX377201.1:25138937-25527202 GCA_947396885.1 Heligmosomoides polygyrus polygyrus | reverse complement strand
TGAAGTAATAAATCTTGAAAAAAATGAAAAGACTTTTTTCCAACCTAAAATTACACTTACTGCCCGTGGCAAGTCCATTCGAATGATTCCTGTAGCAGTTTCCCCCACTCCCCCACTACGATATACACACAGACGAGTTTACTCCTATTGTAGGATAGTGGATAAAGTCTGTGACACATCTGAGACATACCGCGATGCCTGTAGCACGTCTTCTGAATCTGGTCACTTATTGCGCCGCATTTGCGTCACATCTTCTGAATTCAAACGCTGAGCGATTCCATTCAAGTCCATACTCCCACTCACCGCGGCCAAAAACAGTAATGGCTGCGAAATTCGACAATTTTTCATGGCAAGGCTTAAAGTCATAAGCGGCTGGCACAGTACGACGCAGTGTTGCGGTATGCCCACATATTGTGGTACCCCTTGGTCCCCTTTTGTGTGATACCACGTGATACACAAATTAACTAAATTAAATATAGTAGCGTACATCCCATTTTCACTTCGAGTTGGACACTTTTCAAATCAAATTGGGCATTTTCAAATCAAATTGGTCATTCTAAGCCAGCTTGAAACTTCTGACATCATGGCGAACACTTTTAAATCGGAATGGCATTCAGACAGGCTAAACTACGGACTCAATAAGATAGTTAGAATAATTTATTGGTCAAGGAAAATTTGGTATAACTTTCTTTGAATTCTTTTTAGCCTACTTGCCCAGATGTGTAGTACTTTTATGCATTTTTTTAAAGACAAAGTAATAATTTATACATGCCCCTAAAGAACAGCAAAGAAGCAAGCATATTAACCTAAGAAATCAGACCGCGCCATGCGCTCAGTAAGTTTGTCGCAACTTTTATTTGACTGAGAGTGTAAATGCCATTTACATGAACCATCAAAGTGGGTATGCGTTCGTTACATTTCTTTTGTTGTACCTTGAACAGGTGTTAAACTCCATGCAAATCACAATCTATTTTTATTTGCACCAAGTAATGGTCGCCTTCCAACTCTTTAAAACAAGCTTTAATCCATCATTTTTCTATAAAAAATAAAAATTTTATAGAATTTCAAACAGTGAGCTCACCTGTTGGGTAGATGAAATCAAACCTCGAAGAAAGCTGTATTAGAATTTTCAAAAAAAGAGACAATTACTCGAACCTTTTCGAAGAGTCTCTAGTTTAATGTAGAAGAAGCCTACTTCAATTTGGGTCAGACTTCTGTGTTGTATAGAAGATTTTCTCTGAGATTCTCGATCACATGAAGATGTAAAAGCTTGTGGAGCAACCCGGTTTTCTTGAGAATTCGTTAGACCATACTAAAATTGTAACTCAACTTACAAAAAAAGCGGTTGTTAAGGATTCGTGTCCGGGAGGGGCTGCGGTGGGTAGACCCTATTCCTCCCAAATTGTTCACAAGCGCAATACTTAAGTCATGGCTGGCCTATGCTGGAATTATCAAGGCTACAGCATTGACGACAAGAAGATCAGCAACCTCCATATCGCCATCGACAACGTTCTGATGTCAAACAACATAGCTAAGATGGGGACAATGATGTACGAGCACAATGTGAGTGGGACGAGGATCGGATGGAAGAATAGGATGAATAGAACGAATCTTATAGCTAAACAGTGGTATGAGGTGGGAAGAGTGAAGCCATTGGACATCATTTCATAGCAAGCTGATTCCTACTTCTTGGGAAGAGAACTTCTGTGGAAGTCGATGAACGATTTAGGTTCTCAAATATCAGGAGGCTTCCGGTATCGAGTTTATAAATGGGACAGTGAGGGACCGACCAGATAAAAGATCCCTTGATACATCTATACTCCCAGGAATGTGCTACGCAACTGAAACGTGGCAAGACGACAGAATAATATCTTCTTCGATACAGTCGACTCATCGTGCATTAAAATATGTGTTCTGATGGCAAATTTGCGCTAAAAATGACAGCTTGGCGACAGAGTTTAGACTTAAGGGACAAGTATCGCTTAATGGGCTGCACCATCTGTATATGAGGAAAACTCATTCCCGATATTGGCTACGAAATGTGCTCTGTCTCACCGAATGTAAGTTGCTAGAAACGGAGCGGAATAGAAGAGATTGCTCCCGTCAGCTGCTGTTGGGCCATAGAGACATCATGGTGGGAGTGGTATGCATCTCGTAACCCTACGAAGGCGGTTGATTAAAACCTTCGTACTTTTGCAGTTCTACTTTTTGCCTTGCGATGATCTATACGGCTTTATTATTCTGCGAACAATTTCATGGAGAAAAGCGTACACGAAATGCAAGCATCAGAGAGGAAGCTGGCCTAAGCGCCGTCATCAAGAACGTCCGAAGATGGTCGTAGGACTTAATGGGAGAGAAAGGTTAAGCAACTCCCTTGGGGAGTGAACGAACGAAGTGAAATCGACATGACAACGCTTTGCGCAATTGTGATTGCTAGAAAGGCGAGATATCAGCGTTCGAACGCTAAGTGCTTTCACTTGAGACAGATGGAAGCATGGAGAGCGACGGGTTTGTGTTGGCCTATGTAGACGTCTTCGCCGACTAGACCATAGTAGAGGCCTGAGGCACAGAACGAGTCCTGAAATTCGTGTATATCAACGTCGATAGGTGTCAAAGAAAACGCAAAACGCCTACATGTCGGAAGAGTTTGTCCATTCGTTCGTTGTAGAGGATGCGATCAGCCCAGGCCGGACACAACGTGCGCATGAACTCCTCTTTTCCGGACTCCTCGTTGAGCTCGTAGTGCCGAGATGGCTGAAATGAGCGTATGATGGAGATAAAGGATCAAGGTTAAAGATGGCCGTTGATCAATCCATTTGCAAGATGCGTCGGGCATTATTGTTCTACGGGATATCACTCTCGATTTAAATGTGTTTGGCTTATGCTATAACCTGTGGTGGCCAGCCGATGAGCAAGTCAGTGTTTTATCGTTTCCAGACAACTCTGCTGCCAACTATCAATGTCAATTACAATGGCATCTCTTCAAGCTCAGAATGGGATAAATTCTATCACCCCGGCCCCCTGTTGAAATCAGAAGGAAAATGAACGATCTTTTGGTGCTCTACAAAATTCTATATGGAAGAATTCAACTTCGCTCTGGCAACATTTTCAAAATAGCTCACTTTATATTAGAGGAGCTGGTTACAAGTTAAGTGTCCGCTGTCCTAAACCTCTCAGCGCAATGGCTTCGCATGTCGAGCCAGCTTGTGTTTTTTCAAACTAAGTATACATTAAATCGTGTTCGCCCAGAATTCGCCAATTTTAAGGAAATTGTACTCCACAATGCACCTAGGCTAGAAATGTTGGTTTCCTGGTTTATTAATGCTTTCAACCTTTCTTATTTTGTCTGCCTTTATATTTCTGCTGCCTGCTTCAGTTCTTAGTTCCTAGTTCACCTGATAAGTCATCACTATCGCTCCTTTATGTGCTGCATCAGGGCTCCGTAAGAAAGGCCTCAGCTGCGGCGGTGGCGCAGGGGTAGCACCTGCTGCTGGTCAGGTGCGATGTCGTTGGTTCAGTTCCCTCTGCTGCCGGATTTTTTGCAAATCATAATTTATCTTCGAAATGACCTTTTATTCTGAATTATGACACGGAAAAACTACCATACACGTTTGTAAATATGCTTGAAGGCAAAAAACGGCTCTGGTTTTAATGTAATGTTGTAATATCGATGTAAAATATATTGAGAGATGCTTCCACATCAATCACAAGTGCAGTAGATCAACGACATCTAGTTCTTCCTTATCATACATTCTACTTACCTTTCTACTTTACACATTTTTTATTGATTTGTTCCACGAATGCCAAGGTTCAGAAACACCTCTAGTTGTTCTATATATGATTTGGACTCTACTTGTGCAAAATAGTAGATAAAAATATCACCATGGCAATTATTGCCCTCAAGCATTTTTACAAACGTGTATAGTAGTTTTCCGGCTATTTAATCAGACATGTGACAATTCAGAATGAAAGTCAATTCGAAGATAAATTATGATTCGCAAAAAAAACCGGCAGCAATGGGGACCGAACCAACGACCTCGCACCTGGCGAGTAGGAACACCACGTCTACGCCACTCCAGCAACTGGCCGGGCTTTCTTATGGAGCCCTGATGAATCACCACTCTCGCGCCAACTGTGTCGCACGGCCAGCCTGTAGTAAGGCCACCCGATTTCTGCACAACATAACTCGCTCAGGACTTTCATTTTGCAATTTTGACACCCACATTCGTAATCAGCATTTCGAGCTCTTTCTAATGTTCCTGGTCTCAACTTGAAGTTCCATGGAAGGTCGAAACCCTACTCTAGTTAGATGCAGCACCATAGTTTTTGTTCGTGTCTTTCACTACTGTGACTGAGTTTTTTTGTGTTTTCATCGGCGTTTAGTACAATCGTGCAAGTAATTTCACAAGAAAAAATTAGTAAAATGAAGTAATCTCTATGCCAAGTCACCTTGAGTTCTCTATTGCTGTCAATAACGTCTACAATGTTCAAACCTACCCTAGGCGGGAGAGTGCAACCGTAAAATGCCAAATTCGTACGTTATACATGGCACATGGCACAGAACCATACCCCGCCAATTTTAATAGAACCCTCGTATTTTGAGACACAGATGAAGCTCTCTTAGAAACTCAAAGAATGGAGACGTTAATCGCTATATGATTAGGACAAATTCAGATGCTCCTGTGCAACGAATTTGTTAGACGGAGCTTTTAATGACTAACGTCTCGACCTCCTCATCGTTTTCGAACGGTTCGAAGCAGTATGAGCTTGGTCTCCACTACTTCTTCGCCTCTAGCCCTCACTTGGTCTTCATATCTTCTTGGTTGCATCGTCTACAATCCTTGGTGTGGTGCTATGTTCAGTGGATGGACCACGCCGACCAAAACCTGAGAGGCAACATGTGCGAGGAATGAGGTCATACAGAAGTTGCTGATGCTCGATACAGGCAGAGTGGAGATCCGAATTTTACATATCCTGCATCCATCCTTAACGGAAGACCTATGACATTCTGTGAAGAGGAATGAGAACTGAAACAGGGGTGCGCATTTAGCGATTAAATATTTAACGGATTCACCGAATCAACAGGCATTTGCTGTTCAAAAATAAGCTTAAGTCTTAACGAATGCAGTGTGTTTCATAAAGTCAACGGGATTTCGAATCTCGTTTGAATTTCGATTGATCGAATCGATAGTCGAGTATAGCGATTGCGACACCAAAACCTAACATAATCACTAAAATGCATGCGCTATACGACTCGATTTCTACCAGTATTAGGATAGTTTGCTTCAGCACCTCGTACTGTAGTTGGAAATAGCGGATATCAACTGTATTGCTTACCATTAGTTTCTCGTCGTAAACTTACTGATGTCTGTGTAGTTTTCAAACTATTTGGCCTAAATGATGTAGATGCTTCAAAATTCTATTGTATAGTAGCGTCAAAAACTAGGGCAGCTCTTAAGGTGTACCCAAAACGAATACTGGATCTTGTAGTTTTAGGTGAAGAGCTGATTCCAGCGAACTCCTACGTCCCTTAGTCGTCAGAGCATTGGTGTGCAATCACAGGCTAGGAGCAAACTTTAGCATTTCTAGATTTCAAGTGTTTATACTTCCGCGTTCTTGTATTGGTAATGGTGGCGATGTCCGTTCCTCCACGTGGTGCCACTGGAAACTGCTCGCTCTGCGAGCTAAGCTAAGCACGGACATTCGAATGCAGGCGGCAGAGTGGCGTTCTATCCCCCGCCCTTTAAACAGAGGCGTGGCAAATGTCTGCGTCTCCACTATCTCGTAAGGCAGCCACTAGACTCTCGAGCAATTGCAGGGGGTTGGGGGTGGGCGGGCCAGGGGGATGAGGGGATAGAACGCTCGACCCCCAATGCAGGCGACAGGCCCTTGTGACAGGCCGGCCTACGAAGACCCATGTCACATCACATGGTGTATGACAGCTCAAGTGTTTCGAGATAGTGCTACAGCGTCCGCGGGAGCCGACGCGCACTCGCAGAGCCCGGCGAGTGTGAGAAGTATGCGAGGGTCCCTGATGCGAGGACGGCATCGGGGGGCAACTGAGCTAGTCCGAAAGTCCCGTAACGTAAGCAGGACCCGCGTGGCAACGCTGAATGTGGGTACGTTGACGGGCCGCTTGTGCGAGTTGGTTGAAGCACTGGAGCGTAGAAGAGTTGATTTCTGTGCGGTGCAGGAGACGAGGTGGTCCTGCCGCAAGTCAAGGGACATAGGACGAGGCTTCAAGGCCGTTATATGTGGAAGTCCCAGGACCACCAGTGGAGTTGGAGTCATCGTCTCCTAACGATTTCGTGACTCGATTGTAAGTGTCGAACGCTTTAACGATCGGTTGATGAAGATCGTTGTCGCCGCTAAGGAGCGACTCTATCACTTCTTCTCTGCGTATGCTCCGCAGACTGGCTGCTCCGATCAAGCCAAGGATGAGTTTTGGAGCCTGCTTGATGAGAAGACAGCAGTGGTGCCGTCGAAAGATGTCATCGTAGTCGCTGGTGACCTTAATGGGCACGTCGGCGCGACGAAAGACGGGTACAGCTGTCATGGTGGATTCGGTTACGGGTCGCGTAACGCCGATGGTGAGCGTATCCTTGAATATGCGGAATCGCATAACCTCACCATAGTGAACACCGTATTTCGTAAACGCGACTCCCACCTCATCTCATACTATAGTGGGAACTCCAAGTCTCAGATAGATTTCGTCCTTGTGAAAGATCGAGACCGAAGTCTTGTCACAGACGCGAAGATCGTGCCGAATGAGACGGTCGCCCCACAGCACCGACCGCTGATCTGCACCCTAAAGATCGCCGCTCCAAGGCAGAAGCAGGTTGAGCGATGCGGTGCACCGAGAATCAAGTGGTGGCGAATGAGAGAGAAGGAAGCAGCTGTGATTTTTCGCGTGCGGTTACCGACAGTCACAACTGTCGACGAATCTTGGAAGAACGCTGCCGACGCGATACGTGAAGCTGCAAGGTTGGAGCTCGGCATCACGGTGCCTGGACGACGCAAGGTCGAAAAGCAGGCGTGGCTGTGGACAGATGACGTGAAAGCAAAAGTTCGAGAGAAGAAGTCGCTCTATCACGTGTTTCTCAGCGACAAGACAGCCGATAACTGGCGGAAGTACCAAGAAGCGAGGAAAGCTGCAAAGAAGGCCGTGGCTGTTGCAAAAGCTATGGAGATGTCAACGAGAAGCTCGAGTCGCGCGAAGGTGAGCGGTATGTGTACCGACTCGCAAAGAATCGCCATCGCCAGACCGAGGACATCGAGAAGTTCTTCGGCATCAATGCTGAGAACGGCCATCTTCTTACGGACCGCAAGAAGGCATTGAAGCGATGGCACGATTACTTTGAGGAAATTTCCTCTATGGAATTTCCTCACCTGGCCATCCCTTCTGTGGCTTCTGTCCACGGTCCCGTTCAGAAGATCACCGTGGAGGAGACAGAAGCGGCTCTGAGGAAGATGAGGCCAGGCAAAGCGACTGGGCCCGACGACGTGGCAGCTGATCTGTGGAAGTCAAAGCTGTGGTACCCTGCTGAGTGGTTGGCGCAGTTCTTTAACCAGGTTGTGGCTGAGAAGAAGGTGCCTGAGTGTTGGCGCCAAAGCACGACGATTCCGATTTGGAAGAAGAAGGGCAGTCCTGCAGACTGCTCCAATTACCGTCCGATTCGCTTGCTCTCGCACAGCATGAAGATCTTTGAGCCAATTGTCGATGGTCGAATTCGTGACATCGTCCAGCTTTCCAGCAATCAGTGCGGCTTCGTGGCTGGCTGTGGCACCATTGATGCCATACATGCCGCCCGCCTCCTGTTAGAGAAGCATCGCGAGAAACAGAAGCCAGTGCATATCGCCTTCCTCGACCTAGAGAAGGCCTTTGACCGCGTACCGCGTGAAGTGATATGGTACGCCCTGCGACGACATGGAGTTCCTGAGGAGCTCATAGAGTGGGTGCGAATCCTCTACTCTTCTCCAAAGAGTAGAGTTCAAGCTGCAGCCGGAACCTCGATGGAGTTCCCCATCTCTGTCGGGGTGCACCAGGGTTCTGCGCTTTCCCCACTCCTTTTTGTTGTCGTGATGGACGCCATTACACGAGATCTTCAGAAGCCAGTCCCCTGGACACTGCTTTATTCTGATGACGTAATGCTCGCTAGCGAAAGTAAAGGTGAACTCCAGCGAGAGGTGCAAGCTTGGTGTGGTCGCTTGGAGTGTTTTGGACTCAGACTGAACGTGAAGAAGACCGAGTATCTAACGACGGACGTTAATGAGTCCAGCTCCATCAAGGTTAACGCTATCGAGCTCCCATGCACTTCGGTTTTTAAGTACCTGGGATCAGCAGTAGCATCTGATGGCAATCTGATGATTGAAATGAACTCACGCGTGAGTGCAGCTTGGTCCAAGTGGCGCTCGTTGACTGGTGTGCTCTGCGATAGGAAGATGCCAGAGCGCTTGAAGTCAAAAATATATAGAACTGTCGTCCGGCCGGTAGCGATGTACGGTGCTGAGTGTTGGCCTGCGACCAAGGAGGTTGAAACGCGCCTCAGCGTCATGGAGACGAGAGCTGCGCTGGACGGCTGGAGTCACGCGCCTGGACCGCATCCGAAACGATGTCATTCGGCAGAAGTTCGGTGTCGCGCCGATAGCGGACAAGATGCGCGAAGCTCGCTTACGATGGTACGGCCACGTTCTGCGTGGAGAAGAGGACAGCGTCCGCAAGATAGGCCTTAACTTCGAGGTAATAGGAAAGCGGCCTAGAGGGCGTCCGAAGCAGCGCTGGTCTGACACGTTACATATGGACTTGAAGGTTGCTGGTGTCCACCCTGATCTAGCGCTGGATCGGGAGAGGTGGCGTCACGACACCAGAATAGCGGACCCCGCTATGAAGCGGGACAGACGCTGAAGAAGAAGAAGAAGTTCTTGTATTGGTAATGGTTTCTTATTGTACTGTATATTCCCGCTTCGTTCGTATGATTCGTTCAGATACGAGGCTGCTTGCATCTGAAAGAATCGAACGAACGAAGCGGAAATAAAGCGAATGCTCGCTAGTGTGAAAATGTATGCAGACATACAGCAGTAGGTTGTGTTGTTCAGCGGTAAGTTCATTTACCTGGAAAAACACGCTTTCCTCCTTCAAGTGGCCTTTGAATGTGACTGGAGCGAGTTCGCCGTTATACCTACAATAGAAGAGAATAGTTTTGGTGATTGCTGTCAACATTCTGGCGATCAAGAACTTCAGGAGACTTACTTCTTCACCATTTGCCCTCTGCCGAGCCGGAAAAACCAGTCATGAATGGAGTGGAGGTCGAATCGACGACGCTCAACGGTGGTGACATTCTAGAAATGGTTCAGAAGGCGATGAAAGAATCGGGGAAGTCAAGCGCCTACTCTGCCGTGTCTGTCGAAGTGCTCAATCGCCTCGACCTTTCCGGTGTCGTCCTTCTTCGCCACTGCCTTCACCATTTGCGTCCTCGCGAGGTACTGTAGGTATGGGTTAACTTCACTTCTCTACGGGCAGCGTCATTACTGTATTGAACGAACCGAGAGCAGGTCGGTTTCATGAAGCTGCGCGTTGAACGCACCGCCAACGATGATCGCATCATCTCGCAGGCCTTCGTCTTCGAGCCTAAATACTCACTTCTTTGGACCCTTCTTTGAAATTGAAGCAGTGCTTCTTGTTTGAGTCTTCTATGCTACATCACAGGCTGAGGAGACGCAAAAATTACGAAAATGAGGAGGATCGAACTTGGATGTAAGCAAGGAGGACAGCAGAAAGAAAATGCAAAAAGATACAACAGGGAGAGGTATAGAAGGATTTTCAGCCACATATGACATGTGACCCCCAGATCTCATACGGGAAAGCAGTAAGAAGATAAGGGATGAAGGACGGTGCTAAAGCATTCCTGTTGGGATGCGCCACACATTCTACCTCCACATGATGTCACGGAGGAAATTCGATTGCGTAGTAGGCCCTTCCATTGACTTGCGGTGGGCAGTCAACAGACAAGTCAATGCTTCAAACACAAACAGGACGGCCTCCTTTGGCTGGGAAATTCTAAGGTCCCGTCGTAAGCTCACTGCATTGCCGTTGTAAACAGTTTACCTTCAATTTTACCGTCGTTGTCAAAAAGACTGGATAAAGTGCTATCCCTCCCTCTACTACGAGTGCGTGGCATCCAATTCTTGTGGCCATTCTTTTCACGGGTCTTGTCTAACAAGTGAATCTGTTAAGTGACCTATTGTTGAGAGTAACCACGTCACCACGATAACTTTATGGAGCTGCTTGTATTGTTGGAGCCTACAGTGGGTTCAGATTACGTCGAAGGTGCCAGCCAGAACCTGCCAATAAATGAGGGTGGCGCCTCCGCCGTTCAAACGGCTGAATCAGTTCAGTACATGCAGAAAAATACACATCCCTTCCTCAATAACTCGTCTTCAACGCACATTTTCGTCGAAGAATCGCAGAAATTGAATCGCAGAAATTGGTATTTCTTGTCATAATGGCAAAGAAGATTCCACAATTCAAAGTCTAGACAAGAAAAAAGAAGTCGGTGTTGGTCGATCGATTTTCGGGGTACTCCATACATTTTAAGTGCTTCTACATGATATCGCGGAGGTAATTTGGACGCATGTTTGCCCTGTACGGTAAATTATGGTAGGCGACCGATGCACAAGTCAGTGTTTTATCCTTCAAAGACAAGACTGGTTGAATTCATCAACCCTGAAGAATGGAAGGCTAAGTTGGTGAGCAAGGAAAATCCAAACCAGGAGCTTGGAATCGGATATCTCTTTCTACATATTGTGCTAAGGATAAAGGATGGCGTTACTCAATCCCCCTAGAATGCGCCATGCATTCTACCTCTAAAGGATGTCGTGGAGGCGATTTACATGCGTATTTGGCCATACAATGACTTACGGTGGCCAACCGATGAACAAGCCAGCGCTTTGCCTCTCCCAAACAAGTCTGATATCAATTCACCGATCCCGGAGAGATGGAAAACTTGGCTGGCCTAGGCGGAAAATCCGTACCAAGAACCTGGTATCGGGTGTACGCGACATCGGCAGCTCCGACTGCGCTATACATTATATAAAGTGCTAATTTAATTTTCTAAAGTAGTGGTGGCCAACTACATAAAGTGTAAGGCAATTCTAAAACTGCATTTTAGACACTACAATAGGGTGTATAGCACATAGTGCTTATTTAGAAGCATCTAAATGTGTGCGAAAGTATTTCTCAAAAATGCGAACGAACTTTCTACCCATCTAAGCACAATGGAATGACTGAATTCTATTGGCTGGTATGGCTTTTTAAACGGATTATGTTCACTTCGTAACCCACTGATAGTAAGAAGTTCAGACGTCAGATAAAAGAAATGCTACGCTCGGTTAAGTGACGGCTTACTCCTTCAGAAGTGTTTCGATTTCTTGCACACGCTTCTGAGCTGCTTTCGTGACCTGAGGTTGCTCAGCAATCTCGTTTACATCCTCGAATGGAACGGAGTGCAAGTTGAGGTTGACGAAGGTCATCTGGAAAGGTATCATCGCGACTACTCAATCTTAAGACCTTCCAAGCCTTCTCTGACTCACCTCCTTGCCATGAATTCTGAATCGGGTGAGCAGAAATCCTGTCCTCTGTTGTGAGAGATCACGTGTGCCATCATCTCTCTTAAGCGAACAAGTATGAGCGCTGCCTTAGGAGGTGAATTTCACAGTTTCAAGCTCGAGCTGTGGCTTTCTCTTCCAAGCTAGAAGCTTAAGTGAGAGCTGTGATCACTTCATTAACTTGTCGCGAAGAGGACAATTCACTGATGTTTGTGACCAAAAGGAAAACGGACACTGATGAAGGATACGAGTCAGTAGTTTACATCAAAAAACATTTGGAGAATTCTAAACATAGGTGGGACAACTTTCATTTTTTCTTTCACATTAGGTACTTTTAGAATTAACTTTGGGGACTTCTCAAGCCGAACAGGACACCTTTCTAGACAAGTTTAACGCTTTTGAAGTCAGTCGTAACATCATCCAGAACAAAACGAGCTTCTTCCACATTAAAATAAAGAAATTAGAATAATTTTTTGAGGAAAATGTAGTGGGAATTACTTGAGGGCTTATATTTGCCTGGTTCAATAAGTGGAAGGACAGTGAACGCTTTCGAGTCTTGATTAACCGCGTGCATTTCTCGCACTTGAAGTTTTATAAGTTTTTTATTTTCCAAGAAAAACTAATGAGTTGAAATTTGTTTCAAACGCAGAAGGGCAGCATAATGTATTAATGGAAAAAAGATTGCGCCATGCACTAGTCTATGTGGTTGCAATTTTCATTTGATTGATAGTATAGACGTTGCTTACATGAATGAATCAGTGGTATGTGGATATAATATGTTTTCTGCAATTGTTCTTTTTATAACATTCCCAATTGTGTCACTCCACGCAAACAGAATTTTCGCTATCAATCAATTGAAGTTCGAGCAAGACAAGTGCTTGGCGCGATCTCTTCGTTTTATGCACGAAGTAATTTCTGCCCTTTTGCGCTCTGAAACAAATTTCAATTCATTTTTTTCCTTGACGGCAAAATTTTACAAAATTACAAACAGTTTGCTTATAGTGCCTAATATATCAGCAGATTTCAAATAATGCATAATATTACTAAATTTTCCCTGAGCAAAAATTTGTTCTAGTTTCTCTACCTGGAAGAAGCTCGTTGTTGTCCGTGAGATGTTCAGTTTGGTTTCAAAAGAGCAAGGCTTGCCTACGAGAGCATCCAGTTTGTTTTGAAAAGTGTCCAATGTGACTCCAAAATCGTATAAGAGCAGGAAATGTAGAAGCTTCGAATGCTGGAGCGATTCTCATAGACGAGGCCATTTATGATAAGGCTAGCTGGCGTCGTCCACTTACATAGAATTCTCTGTGGATGTTGCTGTACTGTTCTCCGAATGTGTTTCTGATGAATCCGTCGCTATCAGATCGTCCGACGGCATGATCGTGTCCTACACGAAGTGGGCGATAGCCAGTGTTCAGGAACTTGTCGAAATGCTGTACAGCGCTAGCGTCACGGAACATGTAGAGATTGCCGAGACCCTGAAAGTCTGAAGTTCACACCCGAGAATAGGGAATATAACGATCCATCTACAGTTATCCTCGTGTCGAAGAAGGCCAGCGAAGACTCGAACTGCTTGTTGATTTCGGGTGTGTCCATGATTCTTAATATGACAAGCTTCGTGGATCGGTGGCATCTGAGGCGTTCTGAAGCCAGCTTACCCGCTCAGAATAACTCGCCCCATGTAGTCAGGGTCTTGCGCAGAGAGTAAGCCTTGTACATGGACAACGGCAAACTCGGGCTTCTGCTCGGCAATTTCCTTCGCTACTTCTGAAGACCATTTCCTTATAGTGTCGTCCTGTAAAATTGAAAATTCGCCTTGATCAGTGGTATTTCAACCACCAGTACTAACAGTAGAAGAAATTTTCGTTGCTCCCTTGTTAAACAAATGATTTTCAACCGAAAATATTTTTTTCTGCAAACGTATTTTTTGTTTATTTATTTGAGACCTTCTCTGAACAGCAGGGCATGGCGTTAGGGTGTTCAGAAAGTGTATGCAGAAAATTTCGCAATACTTCAGATTTTTCTAGAATGTTCTGAAGATTTCAACATAAGTGCTATCTAAGAACACTATCCTGTTGTATCTGCATAACATATCCAGCTCCGCTTTCCTAGCCTATTTTACTGTACGATGGCCGAACCGACCGACGACAACCGGCGAAGACGTCTGCACATGACATGCACTCAGCTGCTCTCCCGAAGTCGCCCCTTCAACTGGCTGGACACCATCGTTACAGGAGATGAAAAATGGGTCCTCTACGTCAACCACGCTCGTGAACGTGCCATCGCGACAAGTGCCACAACCGGAATCTTTCGGCAAAGGTGAATTGAAATTGAAATTGAAATGAAATTAAAACAATGAAAAAATTAAAATATATGACCTAACTGACTTTCCCGTTAGTAGGAAAAGGTTGGAAGTTAGGTTGGCTTTTCACGGGCTCAACTTAACATCATTCGTTTTCGCAAACCGCCCTAAGATTTCCAGAAAGGGCTGAGTCAAAGACCTTGCGATCGAAGAAGAAGAACGTGCATAAAAATGGAAAGTTGATTTGCTCAAGGTTATCCGACGCAGTTCCCAGTAATGAAAGCTTTTGTCCACCAACTTTGCGAAAAAAACCGTCTCAAGTGGAGGAGGTCGAGGAAAAACCGTCTTGATTCGCTGAGTTATAATACAGCGCAAAGTGATCGAGGTCACTCTAAGGTCAGTTATGTCATATGCCACGTCCAGGATTTCGAGGAGGGAAAGAAATTGGCCACAGAATCACAAGACAATTCCAAAGAAGGGTAGGAGGACACATGCCACCATTGCGTCGTTGAGTCGTTGAGATAAGCAAGGAGTAAGGCGATTTTGCATCCAATGATCACCTTTGCCTTTAGTACACCATCTCTCAAAAGGTTCTCTTGCCAGTGGTGGCGCTCGCTCTCACAAACTAGCCACAACTGTGCACAAAGCCTTCTTAGCCACGACTAACGCCGCTGTGGTGAACTGTAGTCTCTTCTCCCGATGTCTCGCCGCAGATCTTCTTGGCCTTGAGTTCAACTCGTTCAAGAGACCACATCGATTCCAATGGGAGGCGCAACACGATTATTGCGCATCGTGCGTTGCACTAATCGGCTGTTCACGGAGGAGAGAAATGAAGAAGTCTGGGCGTTTCGCTTCTTCATTCCATTCATTTGACATTTTGTGAACGAAGAGGTGGCTGACTGGGCTCGCTCCCACGTTCAGGTTTGCAAGGCTTCGAGGTCCATTTTTAGTCTCACACTGGAAAGGCCAGAACACAATCTCAAATTTTGCTGCTCAACGAATTTAAAGTGGCATATATAGGGTGGCTATAACAATTCATGAAGGACAAGGATAAGGAGCGGTGTCAATCAAACCTTATTTGGGATGGGCCAAGCATTCTGACCATGAGACAAAATCAGATAAATTAAAGAGATCTCATAATTCTTGATGTGTCAGAAAAGCTGCAGACAGAGAGACCCTTTAGAAAAAGCGCATATAAAACTGGAACAGAGAAACTCCTATTTACTAATGCGGATAAGCCCTTTCAACATTAGAATTCATTTTAGTACATTTTTTACACACCAAAATTAGCCATTCACATTCAATTATTTCGAACCCGATACTGTAAAAAGAGCTGACTACAATTACCACGGTGTACAACATTAAGCGTTTAAATGTCGCACCTGCTCTCCGATGCAGGAGACATCGCCGGTGATGAAGACCTGCTTGATGTAGTCGGCCATCTCACTGCTACCTAGAAATTCGACACCCTTCGGGGAAATTAGTGGATGGAAAAACACGGCAGAAATCAGGGATAGAGTGTAGAGAGAATTGGATGCAACATGTGAGCGGAAGGCCTATGTGATGATCTGAGTTGGCAAACTTTTTTCGGCTGCGCTACATACGAGTATCACTATTATTATTTATTGCGCAACATAAAGAAAACAAACAAGCTCCATGAGAAACTCAAACACACAAGATTGAAATGATTAGTCAAGATCAGTCGAACCACACGTGGGTTATTCGGAACCTAATGGCCACTTCCTGGAATCACAGGGCGAAGGCGAAGAGGATTAGGTGCAGCGCCCGGTTTGAGCGGTAAACAGTAGGAGACTGCATGTGAGTGTGTGCAGAGAAAGTGTACTTGCCTCAGGAACTCGACACACATGGCACAGAGTCAGCCAGGGAGCAGTAAGGCTTGGCACAGGTAGAGCTATGGGCAGGTGGAGTAGATTCCGGGTTTTGTCTAGATTAACCAGGTCATAACTCTTTGGTATCAGAGAGTTTAGAGGAGATGTACCTATAGAAGAGGCTGTCGAAAGGCTGTTGTTAATCATTCAAATTGCCCCATCGGGGGGGGGGGGCGGAGCGGACAATTCCCCCTTCCTCATGGTATCAATGAAAAGTATAAAAGAATGCGTGACTAATCCCATGAACTAACTAGTGACGACGTCGATACATCCATTTAGCATAGGATCTACCTATATATAATCGGCTAATGTCACGTGTCCGTCACGGGGAGGGAGACTGAAGCCAAAAGATGCCTACTTCTGTGCGGCGTATGCCAGCCGGGCTTTCTTTGAGCTTAACCATGATCGATTGCTGGCGAACTATATCATTGGCGGCTGATCCTCCAAATTTACGAGATATTCCTTTTGCAACGCATCAGGGTATGAATGGGGATCGAGCGCAGAGCGTAGGGGTTCAGGAGACGTGCCCTAGACGTCGTTCAGGTGCGTCTGGATTCAGAAGACGTGCTGAAGACGTCGTCTAACGTGCGTAGGGATTCAGAAGACCTACTCTAGACGTCGTGAGTCAAGATTCAGAAGATCTGCGCTAGACGTCGTCCAACGTGCGTAGGGATTCAGAAGACGTGGTGAAGACGCCGTTCAACGTATCTAGGGATTTAGAAGACGCGCTTAAGAATTCGTCCAACTTGCGTAGGGATTTCAAGTGAGGGCGAGCAATAGGAGAGGACCAACAAAGGGGGACCATTAGAGGGGGAGCGTGAATAAGGGGTGAGGGACCAGCACTTTCCCTCAACATCGTTCAGTGTGTGTCGGGTTTCTGAAGACGGCTTGCAGAAGTCGTGGCACGTGTGTCAGAACGCAGAAGGAATGCATAGACGTCGTGGTAACGTAGTGACACGTGAATCCGTACTCAGTGTCACATGTGCGTGCTTGACTCCCATTCCGTTTCTTTGCCAGCACATACGAAAAGTATTTCGGGAGGGGGGCGGGGTAGAGAGAGTGACCACGGGATTCGGAGGAGTACCAACACCGATCAATTTTAATTATGATTTTGCTGATTAAGCGCCGGATTGGGACTCTCATTACCTGTTTTTCGACACGTGAAAAACGACGCTCTTCGAAGAATAAATCGCGTGCATGTGATGGAGGGTGGATGGGCTTCATATGCGCAGTGAAAATTCTGCCCTACCATATCCCACTGCACTAATCTATATAGTAAAACCAATTTTGTTTTACTGTAAGAAGGCTTAGGGAAGGAAGGAGGAAGATTGGGGTTGTTCTATTCTCGGGGTTTGGAGGCGAAGCACCCAACCAGACGTTTGGCGGCCGATAGGCCGCTGAACGTCTGGTGGTATTATAAAGTAATAAAGTGAAGTGAAAGTGAAGAATATACAATCAGAAATTTTCGACTTCTCTCGAAGTGGTTCGTTTCGCCACCCACCTCCAGACGAATCTTTTTGTTATAACACCTCCCGGTGGCTCATCAGTGAAGAGAAAGGCGTTATAACATTTTTGAATGGGTACAATTTATCAGGAAAAATTTAACAACAATGCTTCAAGTAATTAAAAAAAAGAAAAGAAAAAAGAAAAACCTATTATAAAAGTTTTATTGTAATACAGTATAATTAAAGATTTGTTATGCAGTTGTCTAACTAAAGTTTCAATAAATTGAATAAAAGTAAATAAATAATATTAAATAAATAATAATTAAACGAGCAGTACTAAGCGAAGACATTAATCGCAGTAATAAATGTCCTGAGCAATAGAAATTACGTAACACAAGAGTTAAGCTATCGAAACCTTTACACAGGATGTATCAGAAATGAAGACAATCTTTGAACGATTATAAAATGTTTGCTCCTTAAGCTAAAGTAAGGCTTTGAAACCAATTTGGAAAGTGTCTGCTGACCGTCAGGAATAATCAATGCCCTCACTCGGCCTTCCCGTTGTTGATGTTTAATTGATAGTACAAGTACCAGCTTGAAAAATAAAGGATAAAGGATAAAGGACGGCGTTACTCAATCCCTTTTGGATGCGCCACGCATTATACTTCTAGGGGAGGCGATTTGAATGCGTGTTTGGCCACACAATGACTTGCGGTGGCCAGTCGATGAACAAGTCAGTGTTCTTTCGTTCTCAGACAAGTCTGGTACCAATTCACCGACCCCGAAGGGATGAGAGGCTTGGTTGGCATGGCTGGGAAATCCGAACCTGTAACCTGGTATCGGGTGCACGCGGCAGCCGGCACCTCTTCTGACTGTGCTATACGTGCCCGTCAGCTTGATAGATTTTTTCAATCAAAGGTTCCAAAGAGTTATGCGTTTCACCTTTCTTAGTCTATATTTTGACAGCAGACATTGTCTACGAAGAAGAAATAAATTTTGGTCCAGAACAGTTATTTCAAAGTAAAACAAAAAATTTGGCAGCAGAGTCGTTTGCCCCATTAAAGAAAAATGTGGCATAACCAAAACAGCCTTCGAACCTTTTCCAAATTCTTTTGGCCAAGCTTACTGCTAACACGTAACATCGTGGGGACAATTTGAAGTTGTATTTGGCCTCCACATATTTGGTATGCGTTGACCTGTCGATGCTCATGTCAGCGTTTTGTCCTTCCCAGTGCTGGCACCAATTCATCGAGCACCGGGGGCTTTCCTTGCTTGAACTTTTAGGGGATCCCGAGCGAAGAATCTCGATTCGTGATGCAAACGACGGCTGGTTCCTTCTACTGCTGCTCTTTGGCGAACCTTTTCGACAATAAATTTTCACTATTTTTTTAAAATTTCCCATCTTTTGAACGACAAGCAACGCAGCTAGATAACTACCTATTTGGGTCACTTTAAAGCACCAGTTCTCGATAAAAGTTTTTAAAACATGTTTGATCAATTAAAATTTCGTGTCGAACTTTTAGCGCTATTGTGCTTTCGTCCCGAAGCTCGAGGAGAGGTCGAAAAAAATTTCACCCAAAGTTCGCCTATGGGGTTATTTGGGGCGCTACTGTACTGGCACAGGATGCAAATGGTCCCGTAGCGATCGCCTCAAAGAGTGCGCCAATTTACGGGAAACTCTTCGATAGGCGAAGGTTTGATCGCGGGCAAAAGTATCAGCATCATGGCTCTCCAGGCACCGTACTCCAACCGCCGCCAAGAAGAACTGCGCGACTTTAAGTTGAAGGACGTTCTTGAGAAGCGGAACATGGACGCAGCCGATTTCAGGGAATGGCTTGGAAGGATGGGATTGCTCTCAATGCCTCTACGCCCCAATTGTAACGAGTCCATGCAGATACACCAGCCTGTGGTAAATGGAGATGCTACAAAAGGACATGTCGACTCGGCCCTGGTCGGATAGAATCCCTTCTGTATCTATCAAAAAGGGTTCATTTCTTGATCGAACCCTCCTCTCAAAGGCAGAGGTCTTCGCGCTGTCGTTCTTCTGGATACATCGGCTAGGCACGTTGGCACGGTGGCCTGTAAGGAGTACGAACTTGAGGTCAGCAGGAAAAGCATCGTCCAGTGGGAACAATACTTCCGCGATGTTTGTTGCGAGTACTTCCGAAGAAATACCCCGGTTCTTGGAGGGTATAGAGTCACGGTCAGAACATCGAGTGCCATTGGCAGAAGT
This sequence comes from Heligmosomoides polygyrus polygyrus, assembly GCA_947396885.1. Lineage (NCBI taxonomy): Eukaryota > Metazoa > Nematoda > Chromadorea > Rhabditida > Heligmosomidae > Heligmosomoides > Heligmosomoides polygyrus. The sequence continues at coordinate 25,507,732 of OX377201.1, read as the reverse complement.
TCAAGGCTCTGGCAAAGCGCAAGTACGGCATAAACAACCTCCGTTAACTTAAGCGAATTTCTGTGCACGGAGCAGTTCGGCGGACAACGCGATACGTCCTTCCACTTTTGGGACCAACTGGCGCAAATACATATATCCATGCTGATATTGCTCTTACCTATTTCAAGGCATGTTTCAAATTACTTTGTCGGTAGTCGATAAACAAGCCTAATTGTCGTTTGCTTAGGTATTCCTGAAGACTACACCAAAATAATAATTTGTTATTAACGTTTGCCTTAGAAGCTGGTTAGATGCCGCCGCTACTGAAGTGCAAAGGTAAGGCACTTTCTCAGATATTCTAAAGCGTTCCTTACTGAACGAAATTGGGCGAAATCGGTGGCCATATCTTAGTCACCGGTACATACCGTAATCTACCGTACTCCAGCGTAAAGCGAAAAACGGATGTCAGATTCGTGATCAGCACCCCAAATAACCTCCTAGGCGAAGTTTGGGCGAAATTTTTTTTCTTCGACCGTTCCTCGACCTCTGGAGTCCCGAAAGTACAATAGTGCCGAACTATTTGCTTCGATTAAGGAAAATTTTCTTTTCCTTGACATCAGACTGAATTGCGTTTGCACCATCAATCAAGCAAACATTGAAAAACGCTGCAAGAGCGCGCGGCACGATCTGCACTATCAACATACCAGAAAATCTTCGCTTTCTTGCACTTACGATCAGAATAAGCTGTAAGGCTCTGCTGCAGCTACGATTAACATTCTATGACTGTTCAGCTAGCGAATACATCTCTGTGATGCATTTATGGAAAAGGAAATGAAAGGAGGACGGATGGTGAGGTTGATTTAGCCGTACGAGATTGGTAAATCCCTTTATTAACCGATGTCTCGGCAAAGGGGGCCTTCTTCAAGGACCTTCATGAGACAGAACATTCACAAAGTTGAAGGACCAAATTCCCCGACAAAGTCAAGGGATTTGGTCCTTCAACTACGTACTTAGGCAACCAACTCAGCAAACACGAGAGGTCAACCGACCTTAGGGGGATTCACAGACATGTATAGTTGAGGAGACCATTATATAACTAGGCAGTCGGTACATATTAGGTAGTTGCATATGAAATGGCCGATTTCGCTACCTCAACTTCTTGTCGATTCTTCGTGGCTAATATAGTTTCTGAACGCGCAGGATCTCCGCTTTTTTACCATTTGTGGCTTTTTGATACAACTTCCTCTTGCCGAGTTTTTGACGCAGTTTTTAGAGTATGAATCAAATGGTATTTTACCAACTAGTTATATGAGTGGAAAAGTGGACACAACGCGGCTGCCGCAGCTCGTGACATCAACGTTGCACTTGGGGAGGATTTCGCTAAGGAACGCACAATTCGCCACTAGTTCGAAAGGGTTTCCATCTGGAGATGAAAGTCTCGAAGACCGAGGTAGGCCGCGAGCACTCTTTAACGACGACCAACTAAAAGCCATGGTGGAGCGGACCCGCGTCAAACTGTTGCCACTTAAATGCGATCGGAAAAGTAAAGAAGTTGGATAAATGGATCCTGCCCGAACTGACCATCGGGCAGATGGTGAAGCGCCACGACACCTGCGTTTTGTTAAGGCTTCACAGTCTACAGGAGCTTCTTTCGGACAGATCGTGACATGCGACGAAGAGTGAATCTTTTGTGACAATCGTCGTCGCTCTGCACAATGGCTGGACGAGAATGAGAGCCTTGAGGAGATGCCGAAACCAGGTCTCCATCCAAAGAAGACCATGGTGACCGCATGGTGGACAGTGGCTAGTAGTCCATACAAGTCCATACAAGTCCTTGAAGACCGGAGAGACTATTACGGCGGAGAAGTATTGTGCCGAAGTTGAAGTGACGCACCAGAAGATGACTGGAAAACAACCGCCGTTGGTCAGGCGAAGAGGCCCATTTCCATTTGCATAACACGACGGCAAGTTCAAAAATTGTTGTCCAAAAACTAGATGAATTCGGAGAGGAAGCCTGCCATATGCAGCGTATTCATCAGATCGATCCCATACCGATTATCATTTCTCCAGGCGTTTAGATCTTCATGAGAAGGACAAAAAATGCAGCAACCAAGATGATGTCGAAAATGACTTCATACGTTTTATTAAATCTCGTAGTTCTGATTTTTGCAAACATGGAATGTCTAAGCTATAGTCGTGTTGGGAATAGTGTATTAGTTATGTAATGGTGCTTATTTCGATTAATAAAATTGCTTCCAAGCAAAGTTATGATTTGTCAACGTTTTCAGTCGAAGTCGGTCATTTCATATGCAACGACCTAACATCTTAGGATATGCCTAAATCTGCTTGGAGGCTGTGCTTTATATAAGGCATTGACTGCCCTCGCTCGATGTCGAGATTCAACGATAGTCGCACCTGGAGATAGGAGGACGATTCCCTGGCCATACTTACTGCTCGGAAAAACTGGGAACACACCTATGTTATTCTTCTAGCCTCCACCCGAATTGTGTTATCCCCCAGCGCAGCCTTATTTTACGAGCGATTAATGATTTCTCGTTTAGACCTTACCAAAACCTGTTTGTCAGCAATTTTCAGGGCGTGCCAGAACAACTTTGTGCAATTCCGTACAGGCACTCGCCAAAAAATCAGAAGCTAGGGAGAAACACGTAAAAATGTACGGAACAATACTATAGACCAGTTGTTCTCCTTTTTGGAGCTTTAAACCGAGAAAAAGCAAAGCTCGATTACAGACCGCGTCGTTAGTGGCTTTCAGTGTGAAAGGAACAAAACGATTTAGCAGATTTTGCTTCTGAAAACAATGAACATCCGAAGGAGTACGAGATGACGCTTCAAGAAAAGTACAAACTAGCAGAAACGAAAATACATCGTGACTATAAGGTGAAAAAAAATAGAAGGCTTGCGAAATTGAGGCGAAAGGAAAGAGTAACATTCAAGTGTCAAGAGTATGGAATCCGAACGACCGCTTCTCACTAAAGTAGATCTCCCGTAGCCGTATTCATGAGGCAGCGGGAGCAGGACAATAAGCGAGATCTTCCCACTGCAGCTCCATTCCCTTACCGGCTTCCCAGAGCGCGGATTCGTAAGTTTCCATGTTCATATTCAATCCATGAAGCTATTTCAGCTCCCGACCCAGTCGTCTCCCGTGGGAAGCCGTTAGCGTTGCCGTTAGTGTTCATGAAAACGGCCACAGGTGTCCTTCTAACGGCTATCCTAAAAGCCTCAGAAGGAGCAAGGACAACGGTATTGTCATCTCCACGGACATCAGAAAATTCAATAGCGTAAGACAGTGGTTCGGGGATCTGCGCTGGCGAGAGTCAAGGGAGAGCTGAACGATGTTGTGATGGTTAAACGGCGTCGGGAAATCGTTGCCGGCACAGTGGCCGGCGTAGAACCGGTTCGCCCACGGATTCGAAGGGCAAAAGGCGTACTGAAGGGACGGCACGCGATCTGGAAGATGCGGATGGCCGTCCGAGCGGTCGGGGTGATGCTGGTGAGCTGGGGAAAGTGGGACTGGAAGCAGAACGAGGACAGGGACGGGTCATCACCTCGACATCAGCGACGACATTCATCAACACGCGCCCCAGCCGACCCAGCCGACGAACGCGCGCGGTAACAGGTGAGCCACACCCCTGTCGAGAGGGTGACTAAGCCGAGCGCACAGTTTAGCTCCTTCGGCGCAGACATTGTTCTGTTCGCCCTCGTCGAGGGTGGCAGTGGCGAACAGGGAATGAATAGGAGTGAATGGTGCCGTTACTCAGAACCTCTGAAATGCCGCACCCATCCTACATAAGAGTATTATCACGGAGACCTTCACAATGGCCAGTGCAATGCCTCATTTATTCAGTCGATAGGGAACCCGCCCAGTCCTTAGTTACGGCAAGTACCAGTTCCTTTTTATTTGAATGAATGAAGCGCTTGATTAGGCGGAGGCAAACCCAAAATACATGTCCAAGGATTTTTATCACTGCTTGAATGGGCATAAAACTCTCTCCTTTATGAAAAAGTCTAAGAGTGTGTACTTATTTGGCCAGGCCATGATAAAATAAGATATTTGGACAGAGCATTAAGCAAAAAAAAATAAATAAATAAAATTTGGTTGCTTTGCAGTTGTGACAAAGGTAACAGTTAAAAGGTGAACAATAAAAGGCCAGTTAATCGATCTGTGTTGGAAATATGTCACGTGTTTTACTTTTGTGATATATCGTAGAGTAAATTTATTTATTTATTTATTTATTTATTTATTTATTTATTTATTTATTTACTTAAATACGTGTCAGGGTGCCATAGAAACAAGGGACCAAACAGAAATAAGCCATGTGATCAAATTACTAGTCTAGAAAGAAAAAGTAAGAAAAAAGTGAGTTTGCAAGAAACAGGTAGTTACGGCGACGCTTTAAAACAAAAGAGAAGTTTCGGAATCAAATCAGAAATACCAGGGACCAATCCACAAGGGTTGGGAGGACAAGTGTAATTAGACATAATCGGACATGAGCAGGGCTGGGAGCAGCTACAACACACATTCTTGCCGGTAGTCTAAATTAGCCTACATTAGCAACTGCTTACTCCATTAAACCATATTCAATGTCCATATCCATCTCTTCAGGGAAAACGTCCTTTGATCAGGTGAGGATATTATTGAGGCCAACGAAGGTTTGTCCACGTCAGTCGCTGTGACGCCCATAGGTAGGTACCGGAACTTCGGCAGTTGTGCATGTTGCACGCCCCATGGAACCAGCAGCTATGAAGGACAAGGAATCGGCATCTAAGCTGATAAAAGTTGTGAAAGTGGGCAGCTATCAAGGGACAAGAGCTCAAACTTGTGTTCAAAGCATGTTGTCTCTCAAGCCATGTGAACTGGAGATGGTAACTGGAGAAAGTCACATTGCTTCTGAGCTGGATTGATGGAATTGCCCTGAATGAAGGTTCATGGTGGATGTTATTCATCGTTATCAATTTCTATGCATCGCGAGAGATTAATTTTCCCAAGTTTCGTGTAGGTGTGACTATTCTAATCGTAAGATGCTACAACGTCGCTAAGTAACACCTCCCCACTCCGCAGATATCCTTCTATACAGTAATGTATTCAGATCAAGTAGCTTTAAGCGCTCAATGCACGGCAAGTGTATCCAACTCACACCAGGATGTAACCAGCAGTACACCAGCCTCGAGAAGGTTTGCTGCACCTTTTCGAGTTTACGTATTTGCGTTTTGTGCGTGGGCTCCAGATCTGAGAGCAGTACTTGAGAAGGTGAAACACGTAGGATTTATACAGGCGAACAAGTGTTGCTACAGTGTTCCATTTACATGCTTTCTTGGCCTATACGATGACTTGCGGAGGCCAGGCTGTACACAGTTCAGGGTCTTACCCTTCCCAGACGAGGCTGATACCAATTCACGACGCCAGAGGGATGTAAAGCTTGGGTAGTCTGCGTTAGATACCTGTACCAGAAACTCGGTGTCGGTGCACGCTAGAGCTGGCGGCATCTCCTCCGACTGCGCACCACGCGTAGGCCAAGTACGCATTCAAGTTGCCTCGGCGACATCACGTAGAAGTAGAATGAATGAAGCTCTCCCCAAAGATGTTGACTAACGCTAACCTTTATCCTTCTTTCTCCTGACCACAAGTTTTCAAAGCGTCAATTTTTCCTTATCCTTTTCTCATGTAAAAACCAGAGTGAACTGGGCACGAAGTCGAACAATGCGATCTCCTCTCAACGGGCTCTGTTTACACATGGATGATCAGCTTTCTGAATATATTGTGACAGTAGAGAGTGACAGTCTCTGTGAGATCTCTGTGAAAGTCAGTGGATCACCATGGTTACATTTAAGAGCGTCGACGCCAGATCGGCTGAATAACAGGCGACCAGTTCTCCATCGATCACCTTCTAAGTGGTGCGAACATTGAAACAGGTTCAGGGTTCAGTAAACACGCAAATAATTTCTTAACGAGAGCGCATTGCACACACACCCAACTGCCGGCGTTCCGATCGCCTTCGTGTATGTATTGACATTCGGCACATTTTCGTCGTTCGCTCTTGAGGGCGATGATGAAGCTAGAAGACTGAAGGAGATGATGAAGTAATCGTGGTTTAGCCTTACTGCCTGTTCGTTATAAACTAGCCATTGGACTTAATTATTTCTTGATTTATTCCGTACGTGCCAACCGAGCGATTACAGATAAGAAGCAATTTGCGACTAAATATACCATTTTCACGGCGAATTGGATACTTCTCAAATCAAATTGGACACTCTTCTAACAATAAGCTAGTCTAAGACTTTTGAAACCAAAGCGAACTCTTCCGAATCGGCATGAGCTTCTTCGACATTAAACTAGAGACTCTCCAGAAAGGTTAGAATAATTTTTGTCCAAGGTGAATTTTACTATAACTTTCTTTTATGTTTTAATTCACCCGCTCAATAAGTGAACACATCTGTGAAAAATTTCAAATAACGCCACACTAAATTTTTTTTGAACAAAAAATTACTCTTATCAACTTGGAGAGTCTGCAGTTTAACCTGTAAGAAGCCTATTCTGGTTTGGAAGACATTCACTTTGATTTGAGAAGCATAAATTTTGTTTAGAAGTGTGTCCAATTTGATTTAAAAAGTGTTAAAATAGTATGTAGTTCAAACACACGATAAAAGTAGAATGAATAAGTGATTCTTAATTTACATGACAGTGCGAAATTTGGATTTTCCAATGGCCACCTCTTGTTTTAGAAGAGGAAACGAATAGAATCCTTAAAGAGCAAGGTCGTTCTATTATTCATGAATGAATTTATGAACCACGAGTAGATCATATTTTCTTCTGCGAGACGTGAGACTATGTAGGGGAAAGATCTTATTTCTCTGCGATGCAAATGATATAGCGCTGTAATTATACCACTGAACTCTTCTCCAAGGTCTCACTTTTAGCTGTTCTGCACTGACCCAAACCTAGTTAATCCGTTTGCACATATTTATCATGAAATTATTATTTATTATGAAAGAAAATATAAAAATGAAAACTGAAAAATCTGTGAACCGTGTGTTTGACAACACTGCATACGAAGTCGTTTTTAAAAGACGTTCGAACTGCATGCCACTAACGAGCACGGTAAACAAATGCAGATAAGACAAATAGAAGAAATCTGAGATTTACGACTAGTTCAGTTTTCATATATTAGTTCTATGAAAGAAGCTCTAGATTTCAGAGCGTGAGTACCTCGTCAACCCGTAAGCTATTGAAATGCTGGAAATGCTCTTGGCGAGCATGATTTGCTGCCTGAGTTCGATATTTGCTTTGGAGCTTTAGGGATTCCGCGACTGCGCTAATTCCATCGGTGCTTCTCTCTGAGATGAGTGCGACCGACTGGACTGGGGTGCCACAACTCTGCTTCTACGCTTATGAAAGTGATAGAGTGTCAATGTAGAGGGGTTTCAGACGAGTTACAATCTCGACGAAGTGCTGAATTCCAAGGGACGATCTTGGTCCAATCCATCTATCGAGCTTTCATTTCATGCAGTGCGATGCAATTCAGAAAACCTCGAAATGGTGCGTAGCTACTATCCTGGCTATTCAGAAACCCTGAAAATCAGGTATATTTTAAAACTTTGCAAAAATTCTTTATTGGGTTGCATCAGAAGCTCCCGCTGTTTTATTTCGTTCGAACGTTCTTGCTATTGTTGAAATTTGTGTTCTATGCCTTCTCAGAAGTTTTTGATACCCTTACGTAGGAAAACGCAGTAGTGATAATTACAGCAGACTGTAGTTTTGAATGGTCGGCCTAAACATACATGTGTGAAGCATACTGGATGACTGTCAAAAACTGAGGAGCTTTGAGCAGTTTCTTTGACTTCAAGACCCTCTTTTAAAACCCGATCTTGGTGTCATGGAGCTTTATGGACCGAATCCCAAAACACGAAGTCGAAATTGAACCAAGATTTAGGTGTTATGTTAGGAAGCAATTGACTAAAGAATTGGCAGTGAAGCACAGACACGAGACATGATGAACTAGAGGTAGGTAAACCTAAGTTATGAAGAACCCAGCTCAAACAGACAAAGGAATAGGTAGAAACAAAGCTTATGCGATGTTTCTTTAAGGATAAAATGATAAATTACGGCGTTATTCAATCCATTTTGGAGTGCGCGCGTCGCGTTCTTTTTCTACGGGATATTATGGAAGCAACCTGAAGCAGTATTTGGCCGCACTATGTCTTGCGGTTGCCAGCCGATGGACAATTCAGCGCTTTCCTTCCCAGACAAGTCTGCTACCAGTTCACTGACCCCGAGGCATGGAAAACTTGGTTGGCCTGGGCGGGAAATCCGAACCAGGAACCTGGTATCGGATGCAGGCACACTCGGCATCTCTTCCGACTGCGCTACACGCGCGCCTCTGCGCCCATATTTTAGCCTAAAGCTTGAGGTAACAAAAATTATCTTGTTGAAACGTCTTCTTGCACATGAAAATGACTCGCATGAGTACATGATAAGGAAAGAAGTTCATTAACACGGAACTCCACGATCTGGCGCCTCGACGAATGGGGTTCCAATGGCAGGCTCTGGTTTTGTTTTCTCAGTGAGACAAAAACGAACATTTTGTTGAAATGGTAGTTAACAGTTACAAAGTACGGGGTCAAATTAAGGTGCCGCTTTCGGTATTTTATGATCTACAACCAGTCGTTCAGCGGCCTAGCGGCCGCCTCCGACTGGTTGGGGGCTTCGCCCCCAAACCCCGAGAAGCGAACACTCCGACCATCTTCTTTTCCCAACTTTTAGACCTTCATACCTCAAAAACAAACTTCAGATTCGTGTTCAGCGACCTCGATTACCCCCAGGGCCGAAGTTTCGCGCCGCTTGAACGCCATCCTCAAAAAATCGATAATATCGATCGATATCGATTGGTCGACTCCAGATTCGTGTTCAGCGACCTCGATTACCCCCAGGGCCGAAGTTTCGCGCCGTCTGAACAAAATCCTCAAAAAATCGATAATATCGATCGATATCGATTGGTCGACTTCAAATTCGAGTTCAGCGACCTCGATTACCCCCAGGGCCAAAGTTTCGCGCCACTTGAGGGCCATCCTCAAAAAATCGATAATATCGATCGATATCGATTGGTCGACTTCAAATTCGAGTTCAGCGACCTCGATTACCCCCAGGGCTGAAGTTTCGTGCCGCCGACGTGCTCGGCACGTCTACGGCTCGCCATGCATGGTTGCCGACGTGCTCGGCACGTCTGCCGCTCGCCATGCACGGTCGCCGACGTGTTCGGCACGTCTGCGGCTCGCCATGCACGGTCGCCGACGTGTTCGGCTGCCGCGCCCCAACTCAAAGTGGGACGGACGGACAGTGTGACACACACAGTGACACAGTGACACACACACACACGCTTGCTCCTTTATATATAGTAGGATGGTATTCTTTACAACAGAACCTAGTAGGCAAGCTCGCAAATCAATGCAGGATATGTTAATAAAGATCTGAGAACGAAGCATGAAATTTTGCCGCAGATGTGCCCTCCTGTGATAAATAAAAAGCTGTGAGGTTGGGTGGAGAGTTTCGGCGGTTTTTCTACAATCGCGTTCCGTTCGTTTATTACTGAATAAATATTGAATTTTCTTTGCTTTTTTATTATGCGAAATTCTTGGTTCTATCTGGTGGAATAATTGGAATTTCCCTTATGTTTATTAATTGTGTTCTTTCGAAGATTTATTGAAGTATATCGAAAGAGCAATTCCGGATGCCCACTCGTTTTGCAAATCACCTGAAACTAAACGAACTAGGAGTTGAAGTTCTGCCTCACCCGCCGTACTCATCAGGCCTTTTGCCAACCGACTACTTCCTTCTCAAGCACTCTCAGAATTTCCTTGCCAGTAGAATTTTCGCAGATGAGGACCACGCAGAAAGTCTTTCTAGAATTTATCGCATTTCAACCTCCCATTTTTTTGCTGATGAACTACTCAACAAGTATGCGTTGAAAAAAGTGTGCTGATTCGAATGGCGCTTATTTCGACTGAATCCGGTGAGCATAAAGAAGGTGATTATCGCTTGAAGTGGTCAAAACCGCCAAAACGTTTCGACTAACGTAATCCCACCCTTTCGAGCGGTAACTCCAAAACGTCGTTAATTCACGTCGTTAATTCACATGCACAAATACCATTTTTGATTGCGTATGGTTTCCATGTATGTCACATTCACAGCGCTATATTCATGTATCTCTCAAAACGCCTTTAAAGAAGTCTCGCCCTGTACAGTAGGAGCGCAAAAATGCCTTCCGATACTTCATTGAGCTCCAATCCTCTAAATCCGTACAACTTGAAGATCGTTTTTCCAGTGGATTTTCTTGACAGTGATATCCCAAGTGCTATAGTTTTACCGTTACTGAAACGGTTAAAAATGCCCGAAGCTATGGTGATTTGCAATTTAAAGTCAAAAACGGAGAGAACTTTCCCTACATACTAGTAGTGGAAGCCATTGCATTGCCACTTTGTTAGTTTTTCGTTCGTAAATGGAGTTTTGTTTGTTTGATTGTTCGCTTATTTATTCAGCTGAAGGGTATGGCTTATAAGAGAGGCAAAGGGAAGAACTCAGTAATCAAATGCATCTGTGAAACAAAGAGTTCTGAACCAGAATTCTGATATTCGGATGATGAGCGAAACGGTAGACCACTTCTACTGATACGGGTGAGGGAGTACTAGCTAGAAGGACCTTAGCCGGATTGGAAAAGGCAATCAGCACGGGAATCACACATTCTCCATAATCACTGGAACTAATGTCCATAGCTCACTGGGCTGTGCCTTCATGTTTTCACGAACCCTATACAGTGAAAGGGCATAAGACCAGGTGAATCTTTCCGTCACTTTTCAAGTGTTATTTTCGAGACGTATGTGAATAATAGCCTTCCTTTAGGATTACGTTTAAAGCACAAAACAGACTTCCGATAGCTAGTACAAAGAGACGAATCCCGTGATGTGGTGTAGAGCGGTCATAACTCACGATCATTGAACAGAGGAAGGCAATTTAGGCGAAAAACAAGTTTCTGTCGGTTTTCAGTTTGGCAGGTGGCCATTGATCAAAGGGCAACGAGGGAACGTTCCTCGTTTAGATTGGATCATACCACGTGTCCTAAACAGCACTTTGATTTTGGAGTGTGTGGTCAAGTAACGTTGTTGGGAGTAATGTAATGCTTTACTAAGCAACACTTCTGCAAAACCTAGTAGCACGTCAAAGGTTTTGAATACCGTGTCATCGACATAACTCTACATTCAGCCAAAGAATCAGAATACGCCTTCACTCTCATATCTGGAAGCTGAGTTCAGTGAAGTTGCATTTTTTAGGACAACAGCGTTTTAGCACTGGTTCTTTCAACGCAGTCTTTGCAGTAAACACAGACTCTAACGAAATGTTGCGAGGAATACTGGAAATGATTTAAATTCGAGTCAAAAATCAGTTGAGGGCACTGGTGCTCTACGATTTTTACTGATTGTAAAATTTATTTAATTACTGAAATACTCTTATAAGACAGGAATAACTACAAAACAACAAACACCAAAACCAACAAAGAAAAGAAGCTCCTAAATCCGGATAATAAATTAACATTGTTTTAACACATTTGTTTGATCCCGAACCTGATGGTAGAAAAGCGCGCGGTTAAACAGCGCTGGTGGTGTAAGGCGTAGCATCGGTGCCCGGGAAGAAGAAGGTGCGGGTTCGAATCCCGCCTGACGTAAGAGTTTTGATGGCGACAAAGCATACTGTAGCAGCGCCAACGGAATATTATAAAAATGGACAGCAGCTGCTTCAACAGATCCTTATATGTTTGACTAGAGCGTCAAAACCTGGCTAAGTTAAGGTAACAAAAGTTTTGCTTGTGGTTTAAAAACTCGAAACACAACGCTTATCCGAATTCGCAGTGGGGGGGGGAGAACGAAACCTCTGTCATTTTATATCATTTGCAAAGCTTATGTGGTTATCTTAAAGTATTTTCTCCCTTTTGGGGCATCTAAAGCAGTCATAACTCCATTTAGCGCTAACAATAAGAGACATTCAGTTTTATAACATAACAAGCGCTCAAAAAAGTTTCGTCATGTTTACATTCGCCTGAAACACGCTATTAGTTATCCTTGATCGTAATGCTCTCACAACAAGTAGGAAAGTGCAAAAAGTAAAGCTTTCTTACATGTCGTTTTTTGCATTATAATATATCATAGAGCGCGGGGGTAGCACAGTCGGAGGAGGTACCGACTGTCACGTGCACCCAATACCCGGTTCCTGATTCGGATTTCCCGCCCGTGCCTTCCAACCCTTCGGGGTCGGTGTTCTGGTACCAGACTTGCCTGCGAAGGATACAGCTCTGATTTGTTCATCGGCTGGCTACGGACGAGCTAAAGGCGCTTCAACTTAAATCTATAGCCCTAGAGATGAAGAAGAATGTATCGTCTCAAACTTGGTCAGTCGTCGAGAACCTGAATCGGTATCGCACGCGTCACGTTTTTGAGCCGTTGAAGGATGAATGACCCCTATGCTTCGACGACTTCTGGGCGAAAGTCACCGACGACCGGATTGAAATCACAAAAGACGCAAAGTTCCGAAGCGATGGTTGGACTTCCTTCTCTAATCACTTGGACGCCGTTCGTGACGTTTAAACACGAAGAAAGCGAGGCGAGTGTATACACATCACAGAAGAAGAGAAAAGAGACCAGGCTAGCAAAGTGAAGGAGGGAAACAGCATGATGAAAACTTCTTCATAGGAATCAAAGTATAGGCCAACTTTTGCATGCCTGACTGTACCTGTTCCATTCATGAAACGATCGTGAATTAGACGCTATGTACAACGATTCTCGTCAAGAGGCCCATCAAACTAGGCAAACAGAATAGCAGCAAAAGAACGTTTCGCCTCAAAGTCACTAGGTAGGGGAGGGGTGCTTGCTCCAAGCTCAGCACCAGGGAATGCTGATGAGCAGAAATTAGACCGACGGTAACCGGTTCGCCTACGGAGCGAGGAGAACAGTGCAGGTGTTTGCAAACGCCTAAGCACATACAAAGCCCCGGTGGGCGGTGAGCAAGCAGTGACAAACTGAGAACCGCTCGAAACAGAAGCGAAGCGAGCAATCGCGACTAGTACTGATTACTGCGAAGCTGGGCATCTGCTTAGTAGTGAGAACCAGTCAGTAGCTGCGAAAGGAACGGTAGGAGCGTACAGTTTCAAAAATATACCGCCTTCTGGTCAGATTGGACACTCTTCTGAGCAAGCATGACGCTTTTTGAAATCATACTGAACACCTTCCAAATTAAAGCGAGCTTCTTCCACACCATACTATAGACTATCCAGTAATATTAATTAGAATGCTGTTTCGTCCAAGGAAAAAGGAAAATTTATCTACAATATCTATAAGAAAAACTGACTGCACATGGTACGAGATAGTGGTGCGAGGCCAAAGCCCTAAGAGTCTGGGAACTCTGCAAATCAAGCATTTAGCATGACTTTTTTGATTTTTTTGTTCGCCCGCCCTAACAAGGCATATATTATACTTCGTCGCCCTGTCGACGACGGGTTGCCCGAAAACTTATCGTCGACAGCACGGGAGCCCCTGCATGAGGGGTAATAGAGTGCACGTATACTCTGTTTCCCTTACGCCGAGCGCAGCTCGAGAAAACGCGCCCACGTGCGCTCAGAAATTTCTGGACAAGCTACTTGTGGCTTATGAGCTCCGAATTAACTGAGCCCAAAAACTAGGAAATCAGTTATTTGTATCTTTTAGATGACCTATGTAAGTTATTCAGAGGGTTTAAAAGGCCCGCCTTTTAAGGCGGTGTAGGCTTTAAAGTAAGCTACGTAAAAGTGCGTAAGTTAATTGGCAGTCATTAAGCTTGCGCGTAAGGCGCCTTTTATGCTCCCGCCGAGGAGCGGCGCGTCAATTCTGGGCGCGGCGCGTCTGGGCGCGGCGCGCCCTGAATTTGACGCGCCGGTACGCGATTGCAGATTGAAAGTGGACCGGCAGCGATGCGAGGCCACGAGCTTCAGCGTACTACGGTCCGTGCGCCATGACGGATAACGTAGGAGTCGGTCTCTGAGTCAATTGAGGACCAAAACAGAAAGAATTCGTCTGGCTGGTCAGCGGAATGCATTTTGCCAATGTTAGTGGAGGGATTCCTGTGGGGAGCGACGAGTCCTCTCTTATGGCTGGGGTCAAAGTCGTCCGCTCAATCTAGGGTAGAAATTGAGTGTGAGTGTGGTAAGAGTTGAATCCCCCCCAAACTTCGGAAATGGCTACAGATCTCCATTTCCTTCCAAGGCAGCGGTAGGTACGGGTGACTAAGGTCATGGTGACAGAAAACACCAAAATGCAAAAACTTCAGCGTGATACAAAAAATCGATGTTAGATTCGTGATCTGCACCTTAAGTAATCCCCTAGGCGACGTTTGGGCGAAATCGGCGATTATGACCCCGACAGCCTTGGTCACTCGAACCTACCGTAATCAATTTCAAAAATGGATGTCAGAGTCATGATCAACACCCTAAATAACACCCCCTCCCGCCGAGGCGAAACTTGGTTGAAAACTTTTTTCGACCTCCTCCTACCTCTGCAGTCCCGAAAGTACAATAATGTCATCATTTTGCTGCACCCTTTTTGTTCTGTTGATTGGGGAAGCTAAACAGAAAGGGCATAGCAAAATGGTCTATTCCAGTGTGCATTCTTCCACTCCACACCGAGTCTGCCGCAGGTGATCGCGCCGCGTCGCGCCCTTCCCTCCCGCGGCACGATTCGCCGAATACCGTAACCCAAAATTCCGTCAAATGTGGTGTTTCGGGGCGGCGGAGTATGAAAGCGATGCGGCGCCGCCGGGCGGCGCGAAAAATCGATAGCTATGTCGACCATCACGCCGCGCCGCGTGGCGGCACGAGTATAAAAGGCGCCTAAGCAACTAGTCACCGTCTCGCAAACTTTAGATAAGATACTTGTGCTTAAGGGCTGCGAGTGAACTTACTTGTGCCTCTATATGTTGGGAACAAGTTACATGCACCCTATTTTTCATAATTAAGCTACCTGTAACTCGCCATTCTGGCATTGCGCGAGGTTCTTCTGGGGGCATTGAAGTGCACGTTACGAGCCACTAGCGTGCAAGTAGAGGAGGAGGTTCAGAGGGTTTTTTTTACGCACGAGTAACTAACCCAGAACTTGCTAGAGACTAGCGGTCGCTAGACTTGCACGTAACTCATACAGGACGTGTAGAGATGGAGGTAAGGCATGAGTAATCGTCATCAGGCCGGGGTAAAGTCGCATGTAAGCAAAGTATAACACACTTACAATATGTACCACTTACAGTTAGGTTGTCAAGAAGTGCGGAAGTTACTTGTTGCGTAAGGTGTAACTTGCACAGGACGTGTAAAGATGCGTGTGAGCGATGTGTGCTCGTCATCAGCTCATTTTTCGTCCGCGGCGGCTGGGAGCGGTCGAGCGAGTGCCCCCCAACCCTCTAGAACCCGCGAAAACCCGCGAAGCGCGGGCTTTCGCGGCTTCGACTTGTCGATCACAATCACTGTTGTCAATGTTTTTGCTCGATCCTGCTCAATCCTCATTGCGAGCAGCTGCGAGTCTGGACGGAGGGTGGAGAGGTGGAGTCGAAGTGGAGGAGAGGTATGCACACGTCATTTTCGATGTTACGAGAAGCGGTGGAGTTGTCGGGGACTGGGAGACCCGATGAGTGGTTGTTAACGTACGATTCTCATTCGATTGGAACAGGAGTGTCGTGTTTCAGTACTTTTCTAATGCGTGAATTCGCCGTGTTTCGATGATGTAACCGTGTCACTATCTCTGCGTTTCTTTAAACGTCTACGATCATTTGTAAGGTTTATGTCGAGTGGTGGTCCTATTGGGGGAGGAGGAAGGATGGGTGGGGCTCAGAGCAGGAGCAGTGGGAGAGCAAATGTGAACTGGGGTGCGTGGTCCTCTCTACGTAGCTGAGAGGCTGGCTGACGTTTTGCTATCCCATCCGACGAATTCGCAAAGACGGTAGACGAGATACAGTTGTGTCTCTTAGTGGTTTAGATGCTACCTCTATTGTTGACGCTTTGCGCTCCAAGATTTCGTAAAGAGTTTTGATGATCTAGAGTAAGGAAGAACCTGCTAAATAAGTTTCTCAGAAGTGCGTAAGTTACCGGCTAGTATGTAGCGATCGATGGCTGCTTGTCATAAAGTCATTTATCGATCCGCCACGGCCGCGAGCGGTCGTGCGTGCGCCCGCGAAACGTCTAGAACCTGCGAAAACCCGCGAAGCGCGGGCTTTCGCGGCTTCGACTTGTCGATCACAATCACTGTTGTCAATGTTCTTGCTCGATCCTGTTCAATCCCCATTGTTGTGGGCAGCTACGAGGGTGGATGGGTTGGCGGAGGAGGAAGGGGAGGCGATGTGTAGGGGAAGTATGAACACGTCGTTTTCGATGTCACGAGAAGCGGTGGAGTTGTCGAGGACTGGGAAAACCGAGGAGTCGTTGTTGTTCTTATTCGATTGAAGCAGGAGTGTCGCGTTTCAGTGTTCTTCTAATGCGTGAATCCGCCATGTTTTGATGATGTAACCGTGTCACTATTTCTGCCTTTCTTTAAATTTCATTTCTCGTTTGAAATGTTTATATTGGGTTATAGTTCTAATCGGGGGGAGGGGGGGGGGGGCTCCTAAGAGCAGGAGCAATGGGAGAGTAGATGTGAACTGGGGTGCGTGGTTCTCTCTACGTAGCTGAGGGGCTGACTTTTTGCTATCCCATCTGACGAGTGCGCATAGGCGATAGACGACATAAGTAAAGCAGCGAGCTACCTCTCTCTGGAACATCTTTTATTCAGCCTCATTTATTTAGTAACTGATCGCGGCACATCTTAGCCGGTCCCACCAAAGGTTCATTAAGAATAGGAGAGATTCTAGGGACTGCCAGTTATTCCGCTCAAGCATTGAGACAACGGAAGCGAACAATTAACATGCAGCTCCTCTCTGCGGATGGTTTCTGCATCAAGAGCCATCAACGGTATTCGCATAATGGCTGCTAATTAAGATTGTTAACGCGTGGCTGTCTGTATAGTGGCATCTCTTGGATTATTTCCTGCAAGGGTATGGACCGACTGAATGTGAAGCGAAGCAAATCGCGATAATACCCTTAAATCGAAGTAATACCCTTCTCGTTTCAAAGTATCGGCCGGAGTTCGAAACTGACGTCGAGATAACAGGCAGACGTGTTAGCTTATAGAACTGAAAATTTTGTTGTCGAGCACCTTAGCGACAAGGCATGGTGACAGTCTCTTGAATGTGTGTGTTTTATTGAAGGCCACTGTCTTGGACCAGGAGGTGGAGAAAAAATAATGCTAATCGCCAAGGGAGTTCGCCGATGTCTATATTTCTAGGCCATCTTGAACATGAATTTATCAAAATATCTCCTACTGGTAATCTGAACGAGAGCAGCGGTGCAGGCTGCAGGACTCCAGTAATCAGTTCTCAGGATTCGTGGTCTTCTCAAGGTTCTTGGTCACAAGGACAGGAGAACATGGAGCAACTGTAAACTTCGCTCTCTCATGATGTAGTCAGCTTCGTCTCTAGCAGTTCACTTCTGTTCCGTTCACCTAGAGGATCCCCTAATTAGAAAGCTGGTAGAGATGCAGAAGAGAAGCAGGATGGCTGACGAGGAAATATTGGTAGTTTTTTATAAAGCTTTGGTTTCGGTTCCTTCACAGCAACCACAACTGAGCACTTCTCACTTCAAAATGCAGTTAAGGACGACATCTTTCCCACGGACCTCCCCGCCTTGTCGACGACGTCATTTCTGCACAGAATGCTGAGGAGATAGAACGCTGCTCGAGACACTTAGAGTCGGCCATAACAGCAAGTTTTCAATATTGCGAACGAACTATCTCTGGTTAATGCAGTCGGCTTCTCTGCTCAGCTTCGAGTCCTTCGAGGCCGAGTGAAGACCTTGAAGGTTGCTCTGTCGGTGGTGAAGAAAAAGGTTTACCAGAAAAACCGCGAAGAGACGTTAATTGCCTCGAAAGACTCCGGTGCACTCGATTGCCTCTAGGAGATTTCACGATCCCGCCTTCGCCATACGGCCCTGGTGAGTTTTCAAAGCCCTATATGCCCAATTTTCCTTGTTTTCTTCTTGTCCACACTTAGCATGTGTCTTTGAAGGAGGTGACCTGTCCTCCCTCTACACACGACTCCAGCGCAGGTCTCGGAGCCCTCGTCGACGTCGGAATACGTCGACTTCTTCAACAAGTTCATCCACCACGTCGTGACGGAGGTTGGTGTTAGGAGCCCCTATGCGATAGCCCTCTCGACCTAAGGTGTATGTCACATAAGCATCTAAACTTTTAGATGTATTCTTGTGACGTGTGGCCCCGACTAGCGGCGCGGACTAGAAAAAGGAACAACTAGTACGTCGACTTCTAGGCGGAACTGGTCATAAGTAAACAGTGTCTTACCCCAACCCATGTTTCTACTACCAACTCTTCACTTTCTATACTTCGTGAAGGGCATATACGAGAAGGCAAATAAGGAGGTGTGCAGGTCCTATTCCGACGTCTTCAACATGATTACTGCCGCGCTGTACGTAAAAAATTGAACATTCACAATCTACAATTCTACACAACCAAAAAGTTGTTTCAGTACCAGCGTCCGCCGCAACATGAAAAATCAGGAAGCAGGGGACCATCGACCAGCTCCTCTGCTGTGGAAAGTGGCACAATTCCGTCACGACGCTCCTCGCAGGGCACCGAAGGTGGACTGCAAACGTCGCGGCGGACTGTGGACCGGTGGGTGATGCCAGTATGGGGTTGAGCTTCTTCGACTACAGTCAGGAATGAAGCCGCACGACAATTTCTACATTGCCACTTTTGTACTTTACGGTATCATGTTCGATTTCTTGTTGTGCATTATATGTGCTTGAAAACAAACATTTTGTATACTGCTATGTAGAATAAACTTTATGGAAACTACGCGGATCATAAAAAATATACAGTAACGACAACTCATATAATTTCAATATCGCTAGTGACAACACACAACAACCTAGACATAAATCGTAAAAGGAATAAAAATACAAACATACGCTGTCGAGTTCTACCCAACCTTCAACCTCGAAGCCAACGCCCCTGCCATTGATAGTGACGACCTACTAGAGATAGTAGCTCCTTGCTATCTCAGTTACGTCTACGTCGCCCCGACCGGGAGGTCGCCCGTCGCCAGCAGCCTTGAGCGGGCTTGCCATTCCCTCTCCTCCCTTCATTTCTTCCCCCTTTGCTTGTCGTCCAATATTGTGTATGCCTCCCTAATAAAGATGCAAACTGAGCCTTACTTTAGAACATAGGAACAGGTACTCCGTAGGATTCATCAGGTAGGGAGTCGCTATCCTTCATCCTGGTAACGCGGTGGTGTTGGTTTTGCATCTTCTACCACTATCATGAACTCATATATGTTTGTTCATTTTCACACTATTGTGAACCACTCTGTCATGCACATTCCATGCATTAGAATTTACATGTTACAGGAAGGTGTGATTGCGCAGAAACTCTGACCAGCAGCTTCGATTGACTTCGTTTTCACAGCTTCGATCTCAACGGAAAATTCTCGCCTATTGATGGGTAGATCATGTGGTGATTTGTGTTTTAAATGGTTTTCGTGTGATACATAGGGAAATTTCCTTGCCCTTACTTTTACTTGTAAATTGCTTGGACTCATGTTATTGCCATTGTTGTTATCCCTGTTAACCCATTGACGACCGAGCGGGCCATTTTCGACCCGCAGTTTTTTTGTCGCGTGGGACCGCGCGGGCCGATTTTGGCCCGCCCATTTTGGATAAAATCAAATAATAAGCACCACACACTAGTCAAGCTGCACAAAGATCGGCACTATTCACAAACAGCTACTCAAATCTTGTAAAAATAGTCATGTAGAGAATAACTAGTCATATTTCTTGTGAAAATTTTGAAAACAGTTTAGACAAAAATACGTCAAACACCTGCTACAACATGCAGTCACCTTATTTGCACGATTCGCGGCAAATGTGCGTCCTTTTTCTTCGTAGGCCTTCTTACAAGAGCAAATTCATCTTCTAAGTTTTGCTCCAAACCTGTTCCGACCTTCTCCAATATGAGAGGGAACTTTTGGAGAGGGAGCTTCATTCGGAATATCGTGAATTAGTGTTTTCACGAGATTGCAGCGTCCGGGCGGTCCCAGCGCGCGTCCCACACGGCAGACACGCGATTTTCCGCGCGGTCGTCAATGGGTTAAATATATAATATTTGGCAGTAGTTTTACTGGCGCACGTATCGCGTCTGTGCTGACCCATCTTCAACCAAGGTCTCGGCAAGAAAGGAGTAGCGGTAATAGTACATCAACTATAAGCACAATGTACACGACCGTAGATGTATATCGAGCGCAGGGATCTTGGAAGAAAATATATGTGAAAACGAAGTCAACCGAAACTGTTGGTCGCAGTTCCTGTGCCATGAAACTTCTCTGTAACATATACTAATGCATGGAGTGTGCAAGAAAGAATCGTTCACAGTACTGTGAGAACGAAAAAAACTTATACGATTTCGCGATAGTGGAAGAAGATGGAAAACAACTGCAGCAATTTGCTTAGGCCTGCATCCGATCCCTCGACCTCGTGCTCACCAGTCCTCAACACTACACGGCTAACTGGACACTGCTGGTGTATGGCATTCCGGTAATCACATGCGGTTGCTTTGCGGCAGTTTTTCTTCATTTTCGGACCGTCCAATGGCCCGTGGCAAAAATGAAAAACACCTCTATGCTCCTCGTCTCATGCCCTACAAAATCATTAGGTCTTGTTGAGAATCTTTGGGGGAAGTTCATAGGCTTTACTTTCTAGTGGGCGGTCAAAGCTACATGGCTATTGATTCATCGTGATGGCGATCAATACAGGAGCTTGTCGTTACATCGCTTCGAACCGCGATGAAACTCTAAACTTTCCCTAAGTCTTTGCTCGTGACTAGAAATCATTTGATGTAACTTAGAGTGCGTACATACCTAAAAAATAAAAACTGACATGCTTCTGGAAAACACTGATGGAGAAAAATTAGCGCTTTATTAATCATTCTTCTGTACTACAATCCCTATCATGTATTTTGATTTACAACAACAAATGCTTGAACCAAAAGAAGAATCTTCTAAGAAAGGCTTGAAGCTTCAAAGATTCATAGGGGATTAAATGATACAATGAAACAATTCTCAGTTCACCGGAATTTATAAAACATGCTGGGAATGGAAACACAACAGCTGTTCATAATGAAGGCAGGTATCATACAAGCATTTGTTGAGCCTTATGCAGCTTAATACGAAACAGCTGATCATTAACTTAACACATAATCTGGAAGAAATAAGGACGTAAGCATGAGCATCGATTGTTTCTTCGAACTACTGTACTCTATAGAGCGACCACGCAGCAGAAGCACTGGAAAGTCAGGCCCTGAAATCTGACCGGTTGACAATGGAAATTCAATCGGAATCGAGAAGTTTGCACATTATCCATGTAGACAGAATAGAAGCTCGGGGTCCGATAGTGACCTTGACCATCAACAGATGGTTGGAATATCTTTAAAGGTAACTTCCACGCACAGAATACAAAACAGCATTACGGAAATGCAGGACAGAAGCGAATGCTGCGCAGTCGAGCCCTGTAAATAAACCTTACTCAACATATCTCTCTCATCTTGTTCATTATATACACGTCTGATTTGCCAAGCTCGATAAGACAGTTTAATATCTCTTGCCAAATGTTTGCTGACGATATCAAAGTCTACAAGAGCATTCAAAAAGCTGACGACCGTGTGGCACTCCAGTCAGCTATTACTGCAGTTGCTGATTGGTCTGTTACCTGGAAGCTCCCCCTCTCTAGTGCCAAAACGAAGTTTCTTCATCTCGGAATCGTAGAAGACGATTACGCTTATTACCTCCATGGAAATCAGATAAATAAAACCGCTAAACATCGTGACCTAGGCTTCATTTTAAACGCTAGATTTGCGTTTGATGAACATTGCGAAGTAATAGCGAGTAAGGCAGATAGAGTCATTCACGGCCGCATTAGTTGGGCGAAGGGCGGCTGTTGGCAATTTGCTACCGGCGCGGCGGCCCTACATGCTTTCGCGATGGAGCGTTAAATCGTCCATTGCTGTTGGGTTCTTTCCTCGCTCAGGGGGGAGTCCGCAGATGGGTTCTGCGCTCTTCGAGCGCAGGACCAGGCTAGGGAAGGGACTCCAGGGTGGGTGCCATCCAAGGTGCTCGTGTGGAAACTGCTTTCCTCGCTCAGGGGGAGTCCGCAGATGTGTTCTGCGCTCTTCGAGCGCAGGACCAGGCTAGGGAAGGGACTCCAGGGTGGGTGCCATCCAAGGTGCTCGTGTGGAAACTGCTTTCCTCGCTCAGGGGGAGTCCGCAGATGTGTTCTGCGCTCTTCGAGCGCAGGACCAGGCTAGGGAAGGGACTCCAGGGTGGGTGCCATCCAAGGTGCTCGTGTGGAAACTGCTTTCCTCGCTCAGGGGGGAGTCCGCAAATGGGTTCTGCGCTCTTCGAGCGCAGGACCAGGCTAGGGAAGGGACTCCAGGGTGGGTGCCATCCAAGGTGCTCGTGTGGAAACTGCTTGCGTCGCTCAGGGGGTAGTCCGCAGATGGGTTCTGCGCTCTTCGAGCGCAGGACCAGGCTAGGAAAGGGACTCCGGGGTGGGTGCCATCCAAGGTGCTCGTGTGGAAACTGCTTTCCTCGCTCAGGGGGGAGTCCGCAGATGGGTTCTGCGCTCTTCGAGAGCAGGACCAGGCTAGGGAAGGGACTCCAGGGTGGGTGCCATCGAAGGTGCTCGTGTGGAAACTGCTTTCGTCGGTCAGGGGTCTGCAGCCGAGTTCTGCAAAACCGCATACAGCTGAAAAAATGGGCAGAAAACGCCTGATAATTGAGTAGACGTTAAAAGTCCTAAGATCTCATCCAGTCAGTTGAAATGCAAAAACGCTGCATGGGAACCGAACCCCCGACCTCCATCGCCGAGGTGGGGCCCCCTACCCACTGCACCACGGGCTGTTCGGCGAAGCCGTCATCACGGGCGTGTAAGAGGCACAAATCGCATGGCTTTCGCGCTCCATCGCCAAAGTGGAGTGCAAGCGGCTGCGTCGCGTGCGTCGCAGGGCATGTTGCCAACAGGGGGGCGGCAGCGATACTCAAATTGACGCGTGCGGTCGCGCGCGCGTGCCTCGCCCGGGCGGAGTTCTCGCTGCTTCGCTGGCGGAGGGGGCGAGTTTTACGCGAATGTGCTGGGCTGGCACGCGATTGGGCACAATCGTCGATAGAGTGAAAGGTAGAGCGTCTTAATTTCGCCTTGTAGAGTGGTTCATTCTGATGGTATGTTAGTGGTCATCCACCGAGTTGCTTTGAGCTACGTCAAATGAGTGGGGGTGGGGAAATGTTGAAGGGAAATGAGGGGAAGATCCAACATCAAAGACAGAGTAATGAATTCTTAATAAAGTGGCTTAGGAGAACAAACCTTCGTTCTATGTTCAGTGGCGCATGTTAAACATCGGAAAATGTTCAGTTATTATTAAAATAAATTAAACTAGATTACTTATTTGAAGACTATATCAGTGCGCTTCGAGCGTTGCCTGCAATGGTTGTGCATTTAGCGAAGTATATTGTTTGCTAAGAGGCTATGTGCATTAAGATTAGTGAATCTATAAGAGTTAGATTTGATTATCCTTTTCGTGGAACTCTCAAGGCTTCTCTGAATTCAAGTTTCTCCGAGTTTATCTGATCATAAATGCAACCCCTCTCTCAACAAAAGCGCATGAAAGACCTACCACTATATAATTGAGTTAGCTCCTTGCTCTGTAGACGGTGAGGCGTATCTCACTCAGGTTGGAAACCTGACTGAGATACGCCTCGTGGAACCACGTGCAATCTCATGGAACCCCCGACGCCTCTGCGTACCTCGCGCGGGCAATGTTTTCCGTTAACATGGGATGTTGTTACAGCAGAGGATGCGTAACCTCCTCCTGCTTGACAAAACGGCATCCGAGCGCGTTTCTGAGTGCCTGAATCCAGAAGACGGGTTCCCTTCGTCGCATCACAACCTTCTGGAGACAGAAGAGGAGACACCGTCGTCCTACTACGAGGGATCGCATTCAGAATTGAGCATGAGATGCTGCTGCAGCGGCGGAAGCGCAGCCTCCTCCTGCTTGACACAACGGCGTCTGCGCGCGTTTCTGAGTGCCTGAGTCCAGAAGACGGGTTCCCTTCATCGCACCACAACCTTCTGGAGTCAGAAGAGGAGACACCGTCGTCCTACTACGAGAGATCGCATTCAGAATTGAGCATGAGATGCTGCTGCAGCAGAGGAAGCGCAGCCTTCTCCTGGTTGACACAACGGCGTCTGCGCACGTTTCGGAGCTAATCCTGAATCCAGAAGGCGGGTTCCCTTCGTCGCACCACAACCGTCTGGAGTCAGAAGAAGCGAAAATAAAGGAAGCAAAGGCCACATCGTCGTCGTACGACGACCGGCTGCATTCAGAACTCAGCATTATCCCATGTTGAACGGAGAACTTTTCTGCTGCAGCAGAGGAAGCACAACCTCCTCCTGCTTGACGCAGCGACATCTGCGCGCGCTTCTGAGCGTCTGAATCCAGAAGACGGGTCCCCTTTGCCGCGCAACAAGCATCTGGAGTCAAAGGCACCGTCGTCTACGACGAGCGGCCGAATCCAGAATTCAACATGGGATGCTCCTCCAGCCGAGGAAGCACAGCCTCCTCTCTACTGACACAGCGACATCTGCGCGCGTTTCTGAGCATATGGATTCAGAATACGGGTTCCATGCGTCGCGCAACAATCGTCTAGAGCGAGAAGCGGTTCACCGACGTCGTGTGACGAGTGGATGACATTCAGAGTTCAGCATTATGTCAAGTTGAACGGAAAATTTTACCCGCGCAAGATACGCCTTTGCGTACCTCTCACGGGCAGTGTTTGCCGTTAACATGGGATGTTGTTACAGCAGAGGACGTGTAGCCTCCTGCTTGACTCAGCGGCAACTGCACGCGTTTCTGAACGTTTGATTCTGAATACGTGTCACTGACGTCTGCCTTGAGCATGAGAGGACCACTAAGAAGTGGAGAAGGGAAGTAAGGGCCCTTAGTGGGGCAGGTGGGTGTCCAGGAAGGAAAGGAACAACCTGAAGGAGGGACCAGGGCGGGGAAGCCAGCAGGAAGAGACCAGTAGGGGTCAATAGTGAAAACAAGGAAGTGGGCCAGGGGATGGGACCAGGAAGGTGGGGGGGGGGGTGGGGGAAAACCAGTAAAGGCGGACCAGCAATTAGATCTAGAAAGAAGAAACGAGTGAGGGGGAAGCTGGCGCTCGGATTCGGAAGACGTGTCAACAGTGGAGGGGCCGAAGTACTGCGCAGCACAAACCAATGATGTTACTGGACGGTGTGGAGAAAATGTCTATGATGAAAGGTACCGAAGTGGTGAACGGCTTGATGCCGATGAAGTACGCAGCAGGTCCTAGATGTTAGCGAATTTTAAGTTTGACAAAAGCTACTTTCTTTAGGTCAGTGATGGTGCAAAGTCGCGCGAAGCGCGCAAGTGCGAGACACGACGTTAGGCGTGTCGGAGCACTTGTCTTTCGTATAATACGAAAATAAAATGTAATCTGATAATAATGACATCTATCTCTTTAATATCAGTACAATGCCTATAACAACATTTTGCATGGATGTTGGACTACATGGGTGCAACACTGTCAGCACCTTATACTCTCTCAAGACGAGACTATCCTGTTTCGTCTTTAATAGGATTTCCTACTATCATTTAATAAGCTACAACCATCTGTTAACTACGTTCACTGCGATTCCGTAAATGAACTTCACCGGTCCTCTCCCCTTCACATATTTGACGTTGCTTAGGCCTCTCGCCGCCTCATTGCGTAGGGTGAACTGCAGAAGACACTGTATCCGTCTCATGACTGTGTCGAGTTCCACAGTTTTCCCTCGCCGAAATGGTCCAGAGAGTAGGTTGGGACCAGGGATGAACGGATTAACCGTTATCCGTTATCCGTTCCGGGGGGTTTTGGCCTTTCCGTTTTGTTGTTCGTTATCCGGCGATTCTGGGCCGGATAACGAACAGCATATTAGCAGAATCTTAGCTTTGGACGTGGTGGTGGGCTATGTACAGGATCCTTCACGATTGTAAGAGTGGTCGTCAGAAACAACAGAACTTTTAAAATCTAGAAGGGTTAATTGAAGTTTGCTCACTTGGGAACTGGCTACATAGCTTTAACGATATCTAACTTCCAGCCTTACAGAAGGCCCGCTAAGCCTGTACCACAGTTATATGAGGCCTACTTAGCACAGCACTGTTCCTTCATCTCAGCTCATGTGCTGACCGAGAAGGCATACAAGCTGCTACTAGCAATCGCCAAAAGTGGAGAGCTGCATCTTGGGAAGAATATTTTACCGCCGATCTTTCCATGGATCATTTGTGGTTGCACGATTGCAGTATGTTCGATTCGATTGCAGGCGGTAATGGTACCTTTTTAGCGATATGCTGTCGTGAATTACCAAAAAATACTGCAGTACAGCAATGAATACTAGCAAAAGAAATAGGATTAATCCAAATACATAGAGTAAACAACTTCTTCATTAAAAATTTTAGCGGAGAAATAAACTACTAAACAAACTTATCATTGTGGGTGGTGAAGACATGTGGATTTGTTTTAATTTGTGAGTTTTTTTGTGAAACTTATCTTCAACATATGGAACACCTCCGTTTTGAGGCTGGGTCAGACATTCTTCCTCTACTCTAAAAGGGATGGGTCTGATATTCTTCCTCAGATCCAAAAAGTCTGGATGTCATAACTCTTTGAGTGTGTGTTTGCCGTACACAATTGTTTGCAGCTACTGCCCAAAGGTTAGTATTTTATCCATCCCAGATAATTCCATGTTGAAGTACCTTGGATCTTGTGATGCTGTCGAGCAGCAACAGCAATAACGGTTTATAACATGTGTAGGACAAGATCGTTATGTGAAGTTTGTTTGCCTGGATGTCTCCTGCCTTCTTATTTCCAGAGACATCGGAGGAATTGCTCTTCCAAGGGCTATTATATTTTTCAACTGCTCTAATTAAAAAAGAGTTAAGCGCAGAGTAGGCTGATAAATAAGGCAATCCAACCGACCCCTTGGAAACAGGTGAAAGGCTTGTATGTGCGTTTGTCTTCCTACGGATGGGCAGAAAACCCTATAGAGCGTCGTTAATGTGGCGACTGCAAAACGTTTAAAAAACAGTAATAAAATGTCTAGAAATGACTTATTGTTTAACAGTGCTTTAAGCCCTGATCTTTTGTTGAAATTAGTGCAATTTAAAACGAGTTTTAATTTTTGTTGTTTGTTCATTATTCGTTTTTCCGTTATCCGGCTATTTTCGGGTAAAATTATTCGTTATCCGGTTTTCAAAATTTCATTATCCGCTCATCCCTGGTTGGGACGTGCATTCGCGCTCTAGCACGCTGGACGCACAGGACAACTCGTACGGGTTCCTGCTATGGCTAGAGGTGACTCCGCCTGCAGCGCCGCACCGCGACCGCTCGCATGGCTGCGATTGAGTATCGTTGCCCGCAGCCTTGCCAACAGCCGCCCTTCGCCTAAATCTTTCGGCCGTCATTCACAGTTTATCTAGAGGCTTGTCCACAGACACAGTTAGTCACCTCAGATTGGCTTACATTTCTTGTATCCGCCCCATACTCGAATACTGGACCACTGTGTTGAATCCACCTACTAAGCGCAGCCAAGCGGTGCAGAATAACTTCACTCGAAAGCTTTGGATACGGCTCTACGGTTATGACTACACGTCCATTCCACCTTCGAATGTTCGAAACAAAATTTTCAATCTTTCTAATTTGCTACTTCGCAGGAAGAGAAATGATTTGCTCATGATTTACAAAATGATCACTGAAAGAGTAAGCTTACGTCTCGACAAATTTTACACAACATCTTCTTCAAACACGCGTGGTTGTAGGACAAAAATTCATTTTCCTAAGGCAAGGTCACGATTGCGAGCTTCCTTTTTTACCCAAAGAGCTAGTTCGGAAATCTAAAATTTTCTAAAAAATATGGTCTACCGAGTTCCATTTCACAACTGAAAAAGCTCATTGACAGGTACTTCAAAGGATGATTCATTAGGGTGGTGTATTTGTAATCATCTATCGTGCATGCATGTTTTGTCCTTCTCGTTGTGTTTATCTTTTATTATCTTTTCGGATAACTGGTTCTGTCTGCGTGAATATCCACGTACTATAAATAAATAAATATGATACTTATTTATTTATTTATTATGCAGTCTGAGGCCACGGTAAAAGAGGATATTGGATCCTTTTCACAATGAAGTCGTACAGATTAGAGCAGAATTGCGAATAGCACCCACGTAATTCATTTCCGCTTCAGTTGCAGCACTGTAGTTTATCAGAGCTTTGGACAGAACATGCATTGAACCGCTGTTGGAGGCAGGTTCCACAGACAGCAAGTGACACATTAGCGGGTACAAGTCGATGTTGTTAGGAACTTCGTAAATCTGAAGGAATGAGATAGAATTGTGGCACCCATTATGGTGAATTCAGCAGTTCCTACCCTTCTTCCTTTAACAATAGACGGCCCATTGACAACCAGTATCGAATGCATCTCCCAATGAGCAGGATCCATACCGTGCGTGGAGGAATTGAATACAAGCATCCCTTCTTTGTACTCTCTTGAAAATAACGCCTTCAACTGCAAACGGGTTAGTGGTGCTTGGAGATCTGACTTTATCACCTTTTTTCCAAGGTACAGTTCGGAGAAAACGATATCCTTGATCCCAAATGGGGCTCAATGATAATACTCCCTATTCGACTGGATTTCGAGTAGAAAAAGCGAGGTGGAATTTCCTGCAATCGAAATTATAACGAGTTAATGTCAGCAACAGCTTTTCTTTTATTCACGCCAATTGGTATCTTCTACTTTGCCTTGTTTATAACGCGTCCAGTATTGTGCATGGTCATCATTAGAGCTTCTAAGCACACAATTAGAAATTTCTGAGCAATAGAAATGTTCAAAGTTTTGCAGCGAAAATTGAAGTTTGCTTGAATGATCGGGCGCCACCCAACGTGAAATCTGCAATTGCTTGAAGAGAATATACCATTTTCAAGTGAAACTCTTTTCAAGTGGAATTCGATGTCTTTCAGCCAAGTTGGACATCTCTCAAATCAAATGGGATACTCTTCTAAGCAAGCTTTTCCTTTTAAAGTCATACTGAACATTTTCCAAAACAAAACGAGCGTATCAGATTACACTAAAGAATCTCCAACATAGTTAGAATATTTTTAGTTTAGGGAAAATTTAGCATAACTTTTTTTGATAATTTTTAATACCTCTGAACGTGGTTACAACTCTTGAAATTTTATAAAAAAATTATTTTTCAAGAATAAAGAAAATTGTTCGATTTTGAAGAACACAAAGGAGTATGCCTTTAGTAAATTAAAAAAAGAGAACGCCTCATGCACTCAACTGGATCGACTTTTTTTTATTGAGATTGATAGTACAAACGCTTCTTAATTGGAACAGTGGTGAGAGGATAGGCCTGCTTTTTTATGATTTTCCTTGCTGTGCCACATACACCTGTGTTACTACTCCCAAACAGAGTTATTGCTATACATCAAATGCAAATCGCGGCGATTCAGTCAAGTGCATGGCGCGATCTCCCCTTTCAATCCAATAAGTAAAATACTGCGCCTGTGCGTTTGAAACAAAAAGTACTTTGTTAAATGTGTTAAATTAAATTTCAAACAGTGCCCACTTATTGCGTCAGGTGAACTAAAAATGGTCATACTAAATTTTCCGTGAACAGAAAATTGTTCTAACCCTCTCGGAGAGTTTCTCTTTCAATGATAGGGAAGAGCGTTGTGATTTGGAAGAAGTTCATCTTGGTTTCACAAGCGTCAAGTTCGCCTAGAATGTCCAACATGACTTGAAAAGTGTCTAATTTGACGTGAACATGGTCAACACGCCAGGTGGGTGGCCTGGTTTGCACTGTTTTGTTCCTTGAAAAGCGTACAATTCTGAATTTCGATCACTGCTTCAATCAGTCATTCAATCATAACATTCCCATCGGACACAGCGAAATTCTAGGACGTACTTGGAGAGATGGAATGCGAAAATCGCTTCGAGGACTACTCGCCAAGATCGCACTTTGCACTCATACGGTGCGTTACAAAAATTTCTTGATTGGTAGTCTAAATGCCATTTACATAAAACTTTTTGAGAAATGAACCGTATTCAAGCGACCTGTTGATCTAAACCCTCATTTGAGGTAGCAGTTTTGATGGGAAAGCATGCACACATTTTCAGGCTTAACCTACGTAATACTCTGAGGGAATCCAAAACTTGGGTCTACATGTAATTTTTTATTTTAATCAATAAAAAGCAAGACAGTATTTAAACGTTCGTGACTGGAACCTGTGGGTTGCGCCAAAAAAATGCACATCCAAAATACATAAGTACGCACCGAAAACGAATACGCAGCGAAGGTATGTATTAGCGGGGGGGGGGGGGCAAAAGTAATGAGACACCCCATGCCGTGTCCGTATATCTCGTGGCTGGAGTCTGGTTTCGTGCTTATCGTATTTGTGTGTTTGTATGCTACTTACTGAAGTCCACTTAAGAAGTTACCACTTCCGCCCTTTCCAGAAGCATGCCAAAACCCCAGTCTGTCTCATGCCGAAACCCCAGACTTGTGTCACGCAAATCTCGCCCAATTCCCAACCCCGAGCAGCCTGGGCTCAATATTCACGCAAGAGGAGAAGTACGTCTTCTACCTTAACCCTGCCAAGCAGCGAGTCTGGGCGAGGCCTCGTGACCTGTTACCGACCTTCGTTCGGCGAGATGTTCACGGCGAGAAGCACCATTGGAGCTTTTGGGTCTGCGCCTATGGATCGGTTTACCGGAAGCTGTTTCTCAAGAGCACTACGATGAACTCCAAGGCCATGGTGAACGAAATAGAAGAGATGGGCCGGCGACTCGCTCTTATTCATTCGCAGCGCTTCAAGAAGGTTCTCCTCTTCGACAGCGCCGCACCCCATCAGGAAGAAGTAATCACGGATAAGCTTGCCCAGCTGGGCTACGTTCACATGCCTCACCCACCGTATTCGCCGGACATCTCTCCATCCGACTATGACTACTTGTGGAGCCTATAGGACGTGGTCGGAACGGACACAAGGACCCAAGCAGACCTCGATAACCATATCGAGCAGTTGATCAACACCAGGCCCAAGCAGTTCTGGAAGGATGGGATCAGGATGTTGGCTGAGCGATGGCAGCAAGGTCATTGCCCTTAATGGCAAATACATTCCCCAGCATCGTTGAGTTGTAATTGAGTTATAAAGAGATAAAGATTTTTTTAAATTTGCCTCATTACTTTTGCCCCCCCCCCCAATAGCACCGCAGGGTTGGAGTGCGATTGATACGGAATGTCCGGATGACTACCCTATTCTCTCGTAATTCGTGAATCCCTACTTACTGAACGTTCAGTTTTAAAGCTGGACGAGATGAGACACCTACTTCCAAATCAATAAAAACTGAGGTGGCTACCCAATTTCTTGTTGTCGGAACACTTCATCTGACACAGTTTTGGAAAAGGAAGGGAATGAGAAGGATATCAAAATGCGCGTGGAAGCGCAGTCAGAGGAGGCGTCAGCAGTGGTCTGACCTCAAATGTAGGTTCTTGGTTCGGGTCCTGGCCCATCTGGACTCCCTTTCACTAGTAATCGGTTGACTGGAGGAAGAAAGCACTGAATCTTTCATCAGATAGCTACTGCTTCCCATTGCTTAGGTTGAATCCCCATCCAAGTGCCCTCCACGGCATCACGTTTAAGGAAAACGCGTAGCTAGCTTCGCAAAGGAATTGAAAAACGCCAACTTTTACCCTTTATCATTTTTATCCCGCATTTATAGCACTAATTCCGTGTACATTGCGACGCATCAGAAGGATCCTAACACAGGGTCACCGTTGGACTCTCGCCTCCCTACTGTATTTCTATGAGCACAGCAGTGCTGTAACTAGGACAAGGGAGCCCCTCATTCAATCTGTTTTGGGATGCGCCACGCGTCCTACTTTACAGGTGCCGTGAAGAAGATTAAAATGTGTATTTTGCCTGTATATTGACTTGCGGTCCCAGCTGATAAACATATCAAAGCACTATTATTTCCAGATAATGCTCAGATAACCCACCGACCGGAGGGATGGAAGACTTGGCTGGCTTGAGTGGGAATTCGAACCGAGAGCCTGGTATTGCGTGCACGCGACAACCGCTACCCAAATGCGCTCCACTCGCCACTTGCTGTACCTAAGGGGTAAAAATGTTCTGATCCCTCAGTGATTAAATTTCAGGGCATTCCGTATTCTTGATCAATCAAACCTTTCAGCCGTGTGCCTTCGATAAAGAAATTCAACTTTTTTTGAATACGCGAATTTTTCTTGAGCATCGCATAATTCACAGGTTCGTAGTTTTATTTTGGATACCGACTCAGACAAGAAACCGTTCCCCTTAATCAAGAAGTAGTGTGACGACCTATGCACAAAGGTTCACCTCAGTGCACTTATTCCAGCTCCAGGATTCTATTTTCTTTCATGTGGTCAAAACTTTTGCTTAAAGCGAGAGCTTCAGCCAAGTCGGGATCGTTTTTTAGTTGCAAAGGTTCGCAAACGCATACTGCCCAAGACAACCTTGCGATGAATGGGACAAGTCCAGAACGCGACCTCAACGTCAATCCTTGACAACATTTTCGTTCTCTTGCTCATGGAGATCAGCGCCGTAAAGCTGTAGCGAAGGTAGTAAAATATGATGAATGATCAAACACTGAGAATATTTTAGGTAAGCCATGTAGACGAAGTTTCTTAAGAAGACACCTTCAGGTCCCTACCTTACAGGAGTATCTTGCCTTGTCAACAGCCGACTTTCATTTCTCCTGCATATGTTACCAACCCCTTAATTTCTAATGTAATTCCAAAACAGATTTAGACACAGAAACTTTGAACAACTACTGCTTGTCGCTACTGAGGCCACCTAGCAGCTTACAACACACAAGATCGTAAATGGTGGAACACTGAATAAGGACCATTCAATTTCTCACCTCAACACTTCAGACCTCTTTGAAAATCGTGAAAAACAAACCTCCTTCCAGTATATATTGACTTTATAGCCGAAATTCTTCACTGCACTAGTGAGATTCCGATAAAGCTCCTTGGCAATTTCGTCATTGAAAGGGTAAATCATTTGATCACCATCTGCGAAACCGTCCGTTATAAATTCTCGAACACACATGATGTTGTCAGGGCCCTTGATCTGTAACAAAGCCGCATGCTCTTGAAATCAGTAATTTATGTTTCTTTTCTTCCTTTTGCCCTTTTTATTTTTTATAAATAATTTTCTTATTTCTTTATTTTTGCGCCAATAATACGTGGTAATGGGAAAACAATAACGAACCCAAATCTTCTTTCTTATTCTTCAGCGTTTGTCCCCCTCTAGGCCGCTTTCCTGACACTTTCAATTCAAGGCCTATCTTGCGGATGCTGCCTACTTTCCCACGCAGAACGTGGCCGTACCATCGAAAGTGAGCTTCGCGCATCTTGTTCGCTATCGATGCGACACCGAACTTCTGTCGAATGAGATGCGGTCAAGGCGCGTGACTCCAGCCGTCCAGCGCAGCATCTTCGTCTCCATGGCGCTGAGGCGCGTTTCATCTTCCTTAGTGACAGGCCAGCACTCAGCGCCGCACTGCTACTTGCCGATGGCTCCGAAGATCTTCGACTTCAGGTGCTCTAGTATCTTCCTATCGCAAAGCACGCCAGTCAACGAGCGCCACTTGGACCAAGCTGCACTCACGCGTGAGTACACTTCAACCATCAGACCGCCGTCAGAAGCGATTGCTGATCACAGGTAGTTAAACACGGAAGTGCGTGCACTTTCAGTACTGTTAATCTTAATGGAGCCGGACTCGTTCACGTCAGTCGTTAGGTACTCGGTCTTCTTGACGTTCAATTTGAGCCCGAATCTCGCCAGACGGTCGCACCAAGCTTGGACCTGCCGCTCGAGATCGTCTTTGTCTTCGCAAGCGAGCATCACGTCATCAGCATAAAGCAGCGTCCATGGAACAGGCTGCTGAAGATCTCGCGTAATGGCACCCATGACGACAACAAAGAGGAGTGGACAAAGCGCAGAACCCTGGTGCACCCTAACAAAGATGGGGAACTCCATTGAGGTTCCAGCTGCAACTCTTTGGGCAAGAGTAGAGCATCCGCATCCATTATATAATTTAATTAGGTACGCTGTATCATCTGAAGGCTTACAATGTCACTTCACGCGGAAGCGTTCTCCGAGTCGAGGGAACGAATATGCACCGGGTTGTGTTTCTCGCGATGCTTCTTCACCAAGAGGCGGCTGGCGTCCTTATTTTGAATGGTCCCAGAACCTAATAAACAGTCGCACTGCCAGTCGGAGAATTTGCCATTCTCACGAATTCGTCCTTCGACAGTTCACTCGAAGATCTTCATGCTGTGCGAAAGCAAGCGAATCGAACGGTAATTGGAGCAGTCTGCAGGACTGCCTTCTTCCAAATCGAAATCGTCGTACTGTTGTGCCAGCACTCCGGTACTTTCGTCTGCATTAGTACCTGATCGAAGAACTTAGCCAACCGCTCAGTAGGATACAGGAGTGTCGATTTCCATAAATCGACTGCCGGATCATAGGGGCCTGTCGCCTTGGGGGGCTTAATCTTGTTCAGAGCCGCTTCTGTTTCCTCCATGGTGATTTTGAAAACGGGATCGTAAACAGAATCCACATTAGGGATGACCGAATGAGGAAATTCGATAGTGGTTTCCATCCTATAGTTCCTTGAAGTAGTTGCGTCATCGCTTCAATGTCTTCTTGCGGTCCACAAGAAGATGGTCCTTCTCATTACTGATGCCGAAAACCTCTCAATATTCTCAGTCTGCCGATAGCGAAGTCCATACAGGTACCGCTCCTCATCGCGCGACTTGAGCTTTCGGTGGACGTCGTTGTAGTAAGCGACTTTTGCAACAGCTGCGGCCTTCTTTGCAGCTTTCTTCGCTTTTTAGCACATTCGCCAGTTATTGGCTGTCTTTTTGCTGCGAGACTCCTCCTCTCGAATCCTTTCTTTCACATCGTCCGTCCACAGCCATGTCTGGTCGTCGACTTTGCGTCGTCCAAGCTTCGTACCGCCGAGTTCCAACCTTGCAGCTTCACGTATCGCGTCGGCTGCTCTCTTCCAAGTTTCCTCGACAGTCGCGACTGACGGTAACCGTACGCGAGAAATCACAGCTGCTTCGTCCTCCTTCATTCCCCACCACTTGACCTTGGACGAAAGCCAGTCTCAACGTGGCCAATATTGGACAGAGCTTGATTACGTACGGTTACCTTTCGGCGTTGCCACCTTCTAGATATGGTGAGCGATTTGTACATGCTACAGCCAAAGCCGGCTATACATGACAATGTCACCACACAATCTAGAAGATGACCTTCCCAAAATAGTAGTCATACCTCATAGTGTCCATGATCAGAGGCCAGGATTATATTCACAGATTCATCCAAGCCCACGTCTCGGAGCCTCTTGAGGAGGTAACCGAAGGACTTGTCGAGATCACGCATTGTTCTTTGTAGTTCCCCGTTGTAGAAGCCATTATCATGCAAAGTGTGGTCTGGTTCGCTTATATACCTTGAAAAACGGTAAAAATACAGCAAAAACCTATCAGCTGAAAAAGCCTCAAATGTTTCGCTGGAACTTACCAAGTAACGAAATTCACAGGATGGCTCCTATTTATCAGCATCTCAATAATCTCATCCACGTCTCGCATCCATCCAGAGATGTTGCGATAGTCGATCCATGGCCTTCAAATAAGGGACAACGAAATTGTCCAAGCCTCGGCTTATTCAAAATTGAAGTCAGAGGAGAGCAGAAGAGTCGTACCTTGAGAACCACGGTCGATGAGGCGCAGTGGGAAAATTGGCTTCACAGTTTGGCCAGTAGAAGCAAGCCGATCGACGCAACGGATCTGTTCTGAAATGCGAACACCTTCTTTGCTCGACAGCCACCACAAAGGCTGTCGAGCAAAAAAAAAGATAAAAAAGATAAAAAGATAAAAGATAAGATATATAAGATAAAAAAGATATGATATTGAGATGTACAGTCAAACGAGATGTCTCAACGCGTGCCCCAAAATGCGGATTTATTATTTGCTTGCCTTCCCGGCTATAAAAGGTCTATAGTTATATATGAAGAACCACATTCTCCTGGCAACTAAGGGCATATAACCATGTGGATTGTAGGATGCCGAAGAAGGAACATTACTTTAAAGGGGGCAACACCTTTAGGCCAAAAGTTGGCTTTCCTCTGGCGCACCTACTACCTCATTGAGAATAGAGAATCTCCAAAGAATAAAAACATCAAAGGACAAAGTATGGTATGGCATCAGTACGCAACGCTTTACATCAGAGGGGTGCAAGATGGTAACCGAAACAACCTCTTCAAAATACTATAGCACGTTCCAAAAAAAAGTTTCTCATTCGAAATAACCACCAAAAGGACTATCACATTTCTGCCAAAAAATGCTCGACTAGGTATTCCAGCAGCTAAAAATCTAGAGTTGTGGAGGCGACGAGCATCTTTTTTGCATCGTTTGGTTTCGGAAGCAATGCTCGCCCAGAAAAATGTCGAACAGCTCGAAAAAACGATAGCATGTAGGAGAAAGGTGTGGCAAGTATGGCGGACGGTCGCGAATTTTATATCCCAACCCAGTCAGCTTTTTTAAAAACGTACGCTCAGGCGCTGTCTTGGGGTAGGATTACACCTTTTCTACTAGTTAATGGCGGGTAAATTCGAGGAAGATTTTGCTGCATTTTGTCGAATTCCTCACAGCACGTCCCGATGTGAAGCCAACAAACAGTCACCATGAGCTTTCTATGGTACAATGCCGGCTTTGCGGTATGCTTCGGAGATTCGACGTGGTCGAGCCATTGACCTGAACGTCGTCGATTGCCATAGAGGATCCATTTGTGGTACGGTGAAAGTTATTGGTTGTAGTTACCGGCTGGCGCTCTTATCACACGAGCAGGGCATCTTAAAACAAGTCAGTTAGATTGGCCAG
Organism: Heligmosomoides polygyrus polygyrus; assembly: GCA_947396885.1. Lineage (NCBI taxonomy): Eukaryota > Metazoa > Nematoda > Chromadorea > Rhabditida > Heligmosomidae > Heligmosomoides > Heligmosomoides polygyrus. The sequence continues at coordinate 25,470,538 of OX377201.1, read as the reverse complement.
CCCGATCTCGGAGTTCCTTCCCTAGCCTAGTTCTGTGATGAGAGCACAGAAGCCGTATTGTGCGATTGTATCACGGTTATGTGAAATCCCGTTGCGGCACTAGTCCGCTAAGTATGGTCCTTCCCATTTCGCAGCTTTTCCTAAGCACACCAATACTATACCGACATGACATGATGAAGTCTTGAGATTTGCTGTAATGATACGTGGATTGCAGCAGTGCAGCAAACAGCAACACAGGCGTCATGACGCTTGCGTGTAATGGTTTGCGTGAGACCTAGAGCACACGTGTTTTTCCCCAAACTGCACCTAGTGTCTGGATTAAGCCCTGCTTCACTCTGCTGTGCTTTTTCTCCATTGCCCTCCCAACTAGGGATGTATCTTTAAGCGTCAATTCAAGCAATTTCCAGAACTAGAGGACACAGGGTTTTTATGGTTGCACCCTATGATGTTCAATGTATTTTGACGCAATGCATGCTAGAGGGAGGGGGAGGAAGGGGGTGTGCAGGAGGGCGTGCGTTCTCTACAAGATCCCACCCACCGCTTTCCCGTCCTGCCCCCGCCGCAGTTTGCGGATTCGTTAATTGCCATGACGTCGTCCAGAAACCTGACAGCTGATAGGAGACGATTGGGATTTTAAAGGATCAAACAATTCTCCATATATTGGAGAAATTTCTAAGGGATGTTCGCGTCGTTGTTAGGAAATATCTCTCTGAGATATCTCATTTCGGAAAACGCGGACAACGCCTTAGTACTAAGCAATGCGGCGGGACTTGAAGAAAGCCTTGGTGCTGACGCTAGAAAGTCTTTTCTTTCAAATGTGAAACTTTGTTGTCTTAAGAATAAAATCTTTTCATGATAAGGCTTCCAGGCCAGCGATATCCTGCAACTGGGGTAGATATCCTGCGCTAAGACAAGTTATATCATGACGTTTTACTGTGAGCTGTACGGTGAAGAACCGCGTTTGGGAGAGACTGCCTCCCCCAAACCGCATAGCGCCTGCCTTTTTATTCCAACTATAGTTTTTATGAGAGTTTCAGGTGGACTCCCATTAGACTTGCACCTATGTTTTTAACACTGTTTGTCTTTCTATGTGGGGCAGCGCCAGCCTTCTTCGACGGCGCCGTCCCCGACCAAGGCCACTGCATGCGCTCACCTTTCGTTTGCAAGCCATATAGGTTCTGCTTTATACCATGCCGCATCCAGTGCGGATTCGATAACACCTTCCTTTTTCGAAAAATTGTAGTAGTCGTAGCTGAAAGAGGGAATTGCTAATCGTAAGACCACTAGAACCAAATCGGAATAGCATGGCTAAGAGCGCGCAATTGGAGCTCGAGCTTTTTCGACGCGCCGCACACGTGGGCTGCGTCGGCGTCCACGTGGAGATTCGACAAATGTGCATCGGTCTCTTGTACGCCCGCGTGGCGCTCCTGGGCAGGCGGATCGTAGCGCAGTGGATGGTGACGTTGCTGCATGCGAAGGAGGACGGGGGTTCGGTTCTCTTGCGTCGGGGGATTTTTCAACTGACTGCTTGAGACTTCAGGTGCTTCGGCGTCTACCCAATTTTCTGGTGTTTTGTGTGCATTTTTCCAGCTGTATGCGCTTCTGCGCCCGAAAAGCGCAGAACCCAGGTGTGGAATCCCCCAGGGCGACGAAAGCAGTTTCCCAACGAGCAGCTTGGATGGATCACACTCCGGAGTCCCTTCCCTAGCCTCGAAGAGTGCAGAACTTACGAGGAAGGTCAAAGAGGTCACCGTGGAGTTTCTCAAAGCGACCAATATAGGGTTGTAGGACGTTGTCTGAGAAGCGCCATAGTGGTTTCCAAATTTCCTGCGGACCTCTGGGTAGGTCAAAAATGGCAAAAAACTGTACCGCTTCAGTGCGGGCCGATAACGCAAAACTGACGCCTGGAATGCCCTTGTCGTGCCCACAAATAGTCCTGCAAAAGGTTTGGAGCTTCAATCATTGCTAGAGCCTAGGAATTGATTAATTCCTAATTGAAGCGAGACGGCGCATTCACGGGAGGTGAGCGCCACTGGGGGGCCAGCGACTGGATGGCCGAGGGATTAGCGTGGCGGACATGCGGGAGGGTGGTCGAGGGTTCGATTCCGGCGGCATGGTTTCTGCACTGCTGGGCGCACATTTTGCGTTTTGCCACCGTAAAGTGCTTTTCTGTCACGACTAGGTGTCATATTCGATGTCCAACCCTGATTTCAACCTTCTGTGATCCGATTTTTACTTCAAAACACAAGCCACGTTAATGAATATGCAATAAACTGTTTAACAGTTGTGGTGACGTTCTATGAAACACGTGAAGCAAAGCAGCTTCTGACACCAGCAGCGGCGGACAAATGCCAGGGGTCCACAGGCACTTCATCGCAGGCGTAGTTCGCTGGTGTTGAGAAGTGCCCCGGATGCATGTCCACATATCCAGCTGCCACCCACGCGTTCGCAAAGCACCTTCGGAATACCGGAGCGCAGAATTGCCTATACGTCTGACTGACCACCTGCAAGGACGGGTGCCTTGAAAATTACCTTAAAAATTTAAACATCAAGTGAGCTGGTCCGAAGCGATTCATGATTAACTTTAAAGTATTGTCTCTTGAGAAGCAGTTGAAATCCGGACGGAAGTGGAGCACATGTTCATGAATTGGCTGGATGAACCGTTTGAAAAGCCGGAAGAAGTATACATCGAGAGGCTGGCAAAGGCTCGTCGCTCCTGGCGGTATTGTCATCAGCTTAAGCTCTTTTCCAGCAGGCATCTCGGAAGCGAGGTTCTCGTGATCCCTGAACCCATGCCAGCTGTCAAGGAGGACAATGGTTGGGGGTAAGAGCCAACCACGCATTCTCGAAAGAAACGCGGGACTTGTTGATTACATATAGCGCGCGTGGGTGGCAGCTGGATATGTGGATATGCATCCGGGGCACTTCTCAACACCGGCGGACTACGCCTTCGATGAAGTGCCTGTCGACACGCCCTGCCAGGAAGCTTCCGGCTGCTCCTCCTTGGCATTTCTCCGCTGCTGCTGGTGTCAGAAGCTGCTTTGCTTCGCGTGTTTTATAGAACGTTACCACAACTGTTAAACAGTTTATTGCATATTCATTAGCGTGACTTGTGTTTTGAAGTAAAATCGCATCACAGAAGGTTGAAATCAGGGTCGGAAATTGAATATGACACCTAGTCATGACAGAAAAGCACTTTAAGGTGGCAAAAACTCAAAATGTGCGCCCAGCAATGCAGAAACCATGCCGCCGAACCCTCCACGTCCCACGAGCAAGTCCGCCAGGCTAACCACTCGGCCATCCAGTCGCTGGCGCCCTGGTGGCGCGCGCCTCCCGTGAATGCGCCTTCTCGTTTCAATTAGGAATTAATCAATTCCTAGGTTCTAGCAATGATTGAAGCTCCAAACCTTTTGCAGGACTCTTTGTAGCACGACAAGGGCATTCCAGGCGTCAGTTTTGAGTTATCGGCCCGCACTGAAGCGGTACAGTTTTTTGCCATTTTTGACCTACCCAGAGGTCCGCAGGAAATTTGGAAACCACTATGGTGCTTCTCAGACAACGCCCTACAACCCTATATAGGTCGCTTTGGGAAACTCCACGGTGACCTCTTTGACATTCCTCGTTAGCTGCACACTTCCCGGCTAAGCAGTTTTAGTGCGCTCAGTAATCAAATGGAGATACGCGTGAATCTCTGTAGAGCGGTCGCGCGAGAGAAACCATGTTTTAATCCAAGTTTCGCGCTCAGAATCTATTCCGATTTGGTTTTACGGGCCACAGATCCAATCGCCGAAAGACGATTTGCAGTAACTGATCAAGGCACACATGGTAGCATTCTAGTTGGTGGTAGCCGCTCTTAAACGATTTCCCAACATAACGAAACACAATAAAGGAGCAACATGTAGAGAAAGTGAACGTCAACGTGGTTTCCCAGATAAACTCAGTTCCCAAGTTCCTAGTCGGGACAGAGGAACCTAAAAAGGACCATGCTCGATGGAAATCTAGTAAAGGAAGAGTAGAGCTATGGCCACTAAATACTAAGCGGGCTGGTGTCCGCTCCAATATGAGACCATGGTCATGCAACGCTCAGATAAACACGCTTTCTGTGCTCGGGAGCACAGAACTAGGCAAGAGAAAAAATTCTGGGTGTAGCTGATCCAATTTACCCGTTTTAAGAAACTTGCTGGTGTACAGCGGGCTGCAGCCCGCTTAGTACCCGGAAATGGAAGACCAGCGTTCTGGGGACGGTCAGCAGGCACACCCGCCCCCTTCTGGGGAGCGTGCGATCTTAATCTCATCTCCATTGCTCACCCACCCTCAACCCCTAGGCTTCACCGAGAGTCTAACGACTGCCTTGCGAAACCTTTGACACGCATAACAAAGGTTTCCGGTCCGCAGAACAATGGCTGAAACTTTTGAAGCCACGCCCCCAGCAGGGGGCGGGTGTACCTCCTGTCGCGCTGCCAAGCGTTCTATCCTTGGCCCGCCCACCTCCCACCCCTGGGTTTGCTCGAGAGTCCAGTGGCTGCTTCACGAGACAGTGGAGACTCAGATATTTGCAAGCCTTTCTTTAAAGGGCGGGGGTAGAACGCCACTCCGCCAACGGAAATCGGATTAGATTTTGGAGCGCGAAACTTGTATTGGAGTATCGTTTCCCTCACACAAGCGCTCAGCGCTGAGACACGCATATATCCATTTGATGATTCTGAGGGCGCTAAAACTGCCTAGCCGAGAGAAGCGCAGTGCTCCTCGAGTGCAAATAGGGTGTGGAGTGTCGACCTAGCTCACAAGTGTCATGCGTTCTCACGTTTCTGTTATTTATCTCGATTGCGTTAGTGCAGTTATCAATAACTTACAGATCTGAACACATTCAGTTCTTTCGTAGTCGTTTAAGAGCGAGCAGCACCAACTAGGATTGCACCAACACAATGAGTATAAACTTACAACATTCCCGTCTCAGTCTCGACGAAGGTGTTGCCTACAATGCCATGCTCTTCCTCATACAACCCTGAAGAAGGGATTATGTGGAGACAACAACGCAACAATAGACAGCAATGCGGCGGACCTGTCACAATGCTCATGTGATTGGGTGCCGTAACAGACAAGTATTGCGACTTCAGCCCTCTTACAAACCATGACGAACGAGACGCCCATTCGTAGATGGTCGGAGTCTGTAACGAACAATCTCAACAGTGCTCCCCAGACTCGTCTGCTAGACGCTTACCATCGTTGAATTGAGCAGGTCGTATCGAAAGCCGTCGAACGAAATGAGAATGAGCTTCGGATGTGGGCTCATAGACGAAACAAATAGCGACGTCCACATTACTGCACATATAGTTTTGGTTATAGAGTACATCGTCAGGGACTAAATAAGAATGAGACCTACTCAGAGGCCAATCTCCAGCTTTAAGTTGCTTTGCATTATCAACAGATGAATTAGAGGCAACATGGGAAACTAACACATACCATGATAGCCTTAGATATCAATGGCAGACAGGGAAGAGATCAAAGATGGAAGCATTTGATCGTCGTGTTAACAGCGTGTATAAATAAAGTTACGGTCAAGTCAACTTTGTGCCCGACATCGGTTACGGCTGTAGCTGAGTTCTGTTCTTTGCTCCGCGTCAGTTGGTATCGCTAAAGACATAGAAGATGGAGAGATCGAAAGATGGCAATGTAGCAGGGCTAACAGGTTTTTATGGGAGCTAGCTCGCCTTGAAACTCGTGAGCTCGTCCACTCCACTTTCGAGCCTGCGGAAGCTGCTCAACCAATTCCTCGCAGGTAGACTGACTGTAGAAGTCATTCTTTTGTAGATCATTAGGGATGTTCCTATCCAGCTTTGTATTGCGTAAAACTACAAACTTCCCATCTTTGCTATTAACGTACATTTTTATTGCCCTAGACTCCTCTAAACCACTGACTTCCTTGAGGCCCATTCCTTGTTCTTCTTATCAAAATTGTCTTTTCCATACTCTAAGTAAAGGAGTTGCTCCGAACCTTCAGCCAGAAAAGATGTTATCGACTATCTTGCACCGAAATTTAAAGGAGAGTGCCATCATTAACTACCAACACGGCCAAGAGAGAAGGGCCATCGCTAATTGACCCTATTTATCATATACCATCTTAACGTCAAAAATGGACACTTTTAAAATCAAAGTGGGCGCTTTTCTAAGCAAGCCTAACGCCACAGAAACCGACCAGAACATCTTCCTAATTGAAATAGGCTTTTTTCACACTACATAAGAAACACTACAATAAAGTTAGAATACAAACAACAAAACATCATTACGACAGCTTACAACCTCGATACCAGCCACTTGAAGCTCAAAGAAACTGAATTAAACTGTTTCTATCAAGACCATCAGCTTAACTGGTTCCATGCTGATATCAGCGGCCGATATATGGGTTAGTGCTGATCGATGTGGATGTTGCGTCCGATCAAACGGCGCCGTTGGTGTAAAGGCGTAGAGCATTCCCGTCCGGTCAGAGGTTCGAGTCCCGCCTGGCGTTAGAAGTTTTGATCGCAGCAAAACATCGCTGCGACAACTTACAACCTCGATACCAGCCACTTGAGGCTTAATGAAACTGATTTGAACAGCTAGAATAAACTTTTATCCAAAGAAAAGTTAGCAACAGTTTTCGAAATTTCTTAATTCGCCTGCCGTTCTTTAAACTTCACCGTAGAGTATCGTAAGGCAGCAATTTTTTAGTGTTTTAAAAGTAAATAATCGTGCCATGCACTCGTCCACCTCGCCGTGTTTTTAATCTGATTTATAGAAAAATTCTGTTTTTGTGTCAGACCCATCCACTGTCAGCGATACAACAAAAACAGTTGTAGAAGACACACACACACACATTTTCACTTCGCTTTTCCAAGTAAACAGCACTTACGCTATAAATCAAATGAAAAAATGAACTAGTTGAGCACATAGCGCGATTCCGTCTTTTAGTACGCCACCTTTTGGAGAACTCTAGAGTTAGTTTTAAATCACAATTTTTTCTCAAAAATAAAAATTCTATAAAATTTTAAATAGGTCCAAAGCTAAAAAATTTGGGAAAGGTCATACTAAGTTTTCCTTAAACAAAAAAAGATTAGAACTTTTTGAATAGCCTTCACTATAGTATCTTATAAATTTTATAAAATACTTCTTGCCGGATTTTTTAACCGATGAATGTGCCCTGCGATGGGTACAAACAAAGACTCATTAATATTTGCATGCTTTCAGTATGTTACCTCAGTTTTGCCCTAGAAAGGACATATGTCTCATTATTTCTTGCAGATAACTGTAATGGCGTGGAAGATTGCTTTCCCGGAATGAGTGTTTCAGCTTTCATCTTTTTACTTACCTGTAATGAATTATTTTACAGCACTTCAATCGTCTATTCGATATATATATATATATATATATATATATATATATGTATCCCACTTTACTATACCTATATGTATGTGTGTATGTATATATATTCTAATATTTCTGGATATACATTCGGTGACTAACACCGTTTTCGACTACGTCATGAACAGCATCAGATTTAAAATAAATAAATAAATAAATAAAAACGGAAAAGCTCGTTTCAATTCTGAATATGTTCAGTTCGATTTTAAAAGCGTCAAGGTTGTTTAGAAAACAGTCCGAAATTATTTGAATATTTAATATGTCTAATGTAACGTGACATGATATATACCATTTTCAGATGAAATTTCACGTTTTTCAAATCAAATTCAACGACTTCCAGGTTAAATTTTGCGCCGTCTTTGCAAGCTGTACGTTTTAATGCTTACTTCTCAAAAAATTCCAAAATGTCAAAGGCTATGCAGCGAAATTAAGAACTATTTCGCATGCTATACTATTAGAACTATTAGAAAATTAAAACTGTTTTTTAAAGAAGAAATTTAGAACTGAAGGCTATCCACGATAAAAGGAAGAAAATTAGAACTGAAGGCTATCCAACAGAAATAGGCTATCCAACGAAAATTAATACTACTTCGCCTTCTCTACGATTATTAGAGCTATTAGAAAATTAGAACGATTTTTCAAGAAAAAAATTATAACAATTTTGCCTTCTCAACTACATATTTCGCCTTTTCGTTTGTACAAGTTGTTAATGCTTCGTGCAGTGTTCTCTATGACACCAGCAATCTAAGCGGCTTCGTGCATGGTCCTTTAGTCGATAAACACTAACAGGACCAAGATCTCCTTCTGACTCCAAGACAATCGACTGTATCGGCCGCGTCTCTGGCTTCTCAGGCATTACAAATCGCGTCTCAAGCACGGCAAATCGCCCAGTGATAAGAAGAAGTGGAGAGGTCCTTTTATGTGATACGAGAAAATATTCCATTGGAACGTTGAATTTGCTTTGAAAAACGTTGAATTTCAACTGGAAATGGTACATATCTCCAGGATTATTGCCAACTATTTGTAATCAATTCCCATAGCTTCGTGAATAAGTGAGTGAAATAAACACTTCCTCTAATGGTCAGGAAATATAATTCGCAATGACGCCTATACAGTAAAATGATTTGACCTCGTAAAGCAAAAGCAGTTGAACTTACCATGAAATCGTAAAGCAGGAGCAGTCAGACTTGCCTGTTGTCTGTTTTGAGCCGTACAGGTATCCGAATGTTAAAAAAAAATTTGTTATATGTAGACCATCCATCCCTTTGGTATATGAAGACCTCGCCTACATCTTACAGCGGCCTTACGGCGTTTCCACTGAGCTCACCACGAGGTTTTACAAATGTCTATTGACTAACGTTTCAGCGGTATTGCCTTCTTCAGAGCCCGAAAGAAAAGATCGAGTCAAAATGTGGCCACTGTGTAGATTCAGGTTCAGGCTTGAGGCTCAAGAATCGAGAAGAGAGAAGGGGCGGGTCGCACCGTGACGCAGTTTTTTTGGGGAGGGGAGGGGAGGGGGGGGGGGGGGGGGGGAGAATTGGCCGTACTCTTTCGGTTTTGGCAGAGGATTCTCTCGAATTTTCCAGGTTTATAGGCAATGTTTTTATGTCTTAGTGTGTGTGTTTTTTTTTTCAGAGTTTTATACGACAACGTGGAGATTCACCGTCGTTTTTTGAAGTTATCGGATTGAATATTAAAAGTTTTAAATGACAACAGTTTTACGTGTCAAAAATGAAGATTTTCTGCCGATAGATTTGTCAATGAGAGGTTTCCAAATTTCAGATTTTTTCCAACAAGTTGTGAACACGAGAGGTTTTTGCATGAAGGAGTGACATCTACGTCCAAAATTGTATTTTGTAAAATTTCAAGTGTTATTAGGATGACTTAAGTGCTTTTAATGATAATGCATAATTTCCAGCTTTTCTTGAAAAACGAAAATTATACCACTTGCCCTAGTCATATCAAAGATCGCTGTGAGGCTTGGTTTTTTACTCTACGATAATCATGACTTGAAATTTTATGAAACACAATTTCACTCTATGATATTTTTTGAATTTTATTTCTATGATTTTTATCATTACTACAAGATTTTCTGAAGCGCTCTTCGAATAAACGACGGAATGGCAACCGAAGGATGAACTAGCACGGAATTAATTTTCTCTCTTCTGCAGAAATCAGCATCAGAAAGTGAAAGTGTATTCTATAAAATTTTAATCCTTGTTTGACACACAGTGATAATACCATGTTTTTCCGAAACAATTTCTAGTATGATCGGGGATTTGCATCATTTGCCGAAAAATATCGACCCCGTAATCACGTGGAAGCCGTTATTTATGCAACGTCCTTCACATTTCTTCCCTATGAACGAAAACATATCATAGAGTGAAATTGTGTTTCATAATATTTCAAGTCATTATTCGTAGAGTAAAAAACTAAGCTTCGCAGCGATCTTTGATATGATTAAAGCAGGTGGTATAATTTTCGTTTTTCAAGAAAAAGTGGAAATTAACTTCCGAGACCTCTGTAGCTCCCCAAGGGATATTAGAAATTATCTACCACTATATAATTGAGTTAGTTGCCCGTGCTGTAGATGATTCTCACACAGGTCAGAAACCGGAGAAAATGAGCTGTTCAACATGGGATGCTGCTGCAGCAGAAGAAGCGGAGCCTCCTCCTGCTTGACACAGCGGCATCTGCGAGCGTTTCTCAGCGTCTGGATCCAGAATGCGAGTCCCTTTCGTCGTGCAACAAGCGTCCCGAGTCAAAAGAGGTGAAACCGTCGTCGTCCCACAAGGGGCCGCATTCAGAATTTAACATGGGATGCTGCTGCAGCCGAAGATGCGCAGCCTCCTCCTGCTTGACACAGCGGCAATTACGTGCGTTTATGAGCGTCGTGACTCCGAATACGAATACGTGTCACCCACGTCTGCCGTGAGCATGGGAGGCCCCTAAGGGATGGTGGAAATAGGAAGTAAGGGGGACCTCCAGGTGGACCGGGAGAGCTACCAGGAAGGAAAGAAGCAACCTGGAGGAGGGACCAAGACGGTGAAACCAGGAAGACGGGACCAGTAAGAAGGTCAGTAGTGGAAACAAGAAAGTGGGCCAGGAGTTGGTAACAGGAACGCGGAGGGGGGGGGGGGGGGAGAAGATCAGTAAACGCGGACCAGCAATCAGATCCAGTAAGAAGAAACGAGTGAGGGGGAAGCTCGCGTCCAGATTCGAAAGGCGAGTCAACGATATCCGGAAACACAAGCTGTTGGGCATGAGAACGGTTGCGGAGGAGCCACCTGAGGGCAGAAGTACTGCGCAGCATAAACCAATGGCGTTACTGGACCGTCCGGAGAGATTGTCTATGATGAACGCGCACGGAAGTGGTGAACGACTCGATACCAATAAAGTATGTACGCAGCAGATCCTAGATATTAGCGCATTTTAAGCTTTGTAAAAACTATTCTCCGTCGGTCAGTGATGTTGCCGTTAGGCGTGTCGGAGCACTTGTATTGGAATATTGCCATTGGAATATTGAAACATAAAAAAGTTTTATTAGAACAAAATCTGATAAACATTAAACACGGAAACAAGCAACAATTCGATTCCACCGAAGAGAATGTAACAAGAACAATTAGCGGCGTTTATACGGCTGCTACAGTGCCACAGGAACAATTCTTGCAAGAACTGGCTCAACTGCATTCACCCAACGAATGTCCTTTCGCAGCGAACGAGCTAACTGAACTGCGTCGAATCCTTCAGCCTGCTTTGCGCACGCTAGGAGAACCTGAAAAGTAATTGGTTTTTAATCTTACGTATACGGAATGCTCTCGGGCTAGATATACCAAACAAAGGTTTTGCCGAAAATCAAGATTGCTGCGTCTGGGTTCTTCCACCGCAATCCACAGTTCCCAGCGCGACGTAGGCGTCCAATGAGACCACCAACCACCAATGAGATCGAAGAATATGTCGGATCCCCTGATGGGCAGGTAGGAGCCAACGATGCTATGGTAACCATTCCTGGTAGTATTGTGTATTCGAGGTACGGACTATAGCCAGCAGAACTGTGTGCGACTACTCGCTCTGCTGTTTTCCTCATAATTTGTCTTGTTGATTTTCCATTTCATTTGTGCCTCTCGTTATCACGTAATATTTTTGAATGCCTCCCCTTCGAAGAGACGCTGGGATTACCACTAGTAAACGAGCACCAATACAGCAAACGAACAGGAGCAGGAGCGTTATACGATCCAGTATTAAGCGAAAATATGAAACGCCTTCTGCATTGAGAATGCATTCTTTACTTTCTAAGCCCTCTACTTGCATGTGGTGACTTCGTTATTCTCATGTTTTATTAAAAATCTCCGGATACTGCAGACGATACACGTTTTCAAATGCTGTGAATGTTTAGCCTTGCGATGTTATGAGAATAGTTGGTTTTACGAAAGAAATGTTTTGTAAAATGCTTCTCACATAGAGGTACATAGAAATTCAAAGGAAGTGTCTAAAAACCACAGTGCTCCGGCCCAGAACGCTCTCATCTATTCCTCTCCGTGGGTTTCTTGTCTGGGAAGCTTTTCTCTGGCGCTTTACGTACTTTTATTGTAAAATATCAAAAATAAGCATTCCACATTCTAGCAGCTTCCACATTCTGCAGGACAACTGCCCCCGACTGAAAAACCAGTACAGACGTCTGTAGTGCAGATGTCAGTTGCCCAAATGAATCGCAGCAAATCATATATTACAGTATCTACACCAACCTCAGATTATCAGACACTGACGAGATGCTCTCTTTGATCGTCGTTCTCAGAAGAAAGCCGGTTTATAACCGAGTACTAAAAGGTTTGAAACAGTTTTACCGCTTGATTTGAAACACTGTCCTGTCTCAGAGACTAGGTCTGTTAGTAACCGACCATGAAAGGGTTTGGAACCGCGCACGAAAAGCGGCCACACCCCCGCAGCACGTGTTATTATTGCGCAGCTGGAGGCGTGGCCGCCTTTCGTGCTCGGTTCCAAGCCCTTTCATGGTCGGTTAGTAACCGATCTAGTGTCTGAGACACGGTAGGGTTTCAAACCAAGCAGTAAACCACCTGTTTCAAACCCTTTCGTACTTGGTTACTAACCGACTTTTGTTTGGGTTTCAGGTTGTGAACGTTTGGGTGGCATATAGAGGGCAGAGCTAGCGCGTAGTGACTACTTCAGCTCCCCACCTCATTGACATCCTCCTCCGAGCGTATATGGAACAAAGTTGGGAAGTGAGTGGCTACAGACCGCCTCGCGCTCTGAGCCACTTCTTCGTCTCTCGTCACCAGGTTAATAGCAACCACACCTGTAAAACGCTTAAGATGTTGTGAAAGCATATCAAATGAGAGGAAGAGGCTCAAGCCATCACCATTCGTTTTGACAGAGTTTTTCATATTACGCAGAACTGGATCAGTGAGGAAAATTGCTGGAGGGCAGCTCAGCCCTGATTCATGGACGGGCCCTGCCAAGTCCACGAATATCATGTCCAACTTCTCGTGATCACCTGTAACATTCTCGGTCGTCAACAAAATTTGTGCAAAAGCTTAAGCTTTTTCATGAGAACGCACCGTGCACTCTATTCGTACACGGTATGCCTTTCAGTAAAAATTAGAATCACAGGTACCACCCTGGTTCAGCCAAGGAAAAACTTACTCTACTTGTCTGGCACCCTCCTATCGATGCTGTTAAGGCTCGCAACCATCGTCCGGATTCTTCAACGACTTACAACAATTTAACAAAGAAGCCGAAATTCCTGATAGCGCGACTGTCGCTCACCTCACGCTCCTCACGCTTGATAAGCCGCGGGATTTCGCTGTAATTTTCTCTGTTAAATTGCTGTAAGCCTTGATGATCCAGCCCCAAGATCGGTAAAATCCTACACTAATCACCTCTGTAACGTGCTGTAACGTGCTATTATGTTCCCACCTCACTGTATGACGGGGATTTTCCTTCCAATTTTCATTTTCTCATCAGAAGCTTTTATCTTACTCAGGAATCTTGACCTTCTATCTCAAAAGATGAATTGGAAGCATTTTTTTCTGGAAGGGAAGAAACGCTGACTTTTCTATCGGCTGGTCACCGCCATTCAGCATCGCATACGCACTAGACATTAAATCCGACACCGATTCGGATAATTCGAATTCGTCATTGTTTGCATACACGGTTAAAGGTATTACGTATTGAATCCGAAGGAGGAATTTTTGAGCACTTGTTGTGAATTTCCCTGTTGTATTATGTTGTTATTGATCTTATGAAGTTTCCGTTATTTTTGTTTGTAAATCTGCTGCGTTTATGTAGTTTTTTCGTCCTGCTGAAATACTTTGAAAAATTGCCCGAACTTTTCAGCCACCCTGTATTATGGGAGGGGGGCAAAAGTAATGAGACAAATTGAAAAAATTCTTTATCTCTATATACCTCAATTACAAATCAACCATACTGAGGAATGTGTATGCCATTAAGGTCAATGACCTTGCTGCCATCGCTCAGCCAACTTCCTGATCCCATCCTTCCAGAACTGCTTGCGCCTGGTGTTGATCAACTGCTCGATATGGTTGTCAAGGACTGCTTGGGTTCTTGTGTCCCTTCCGACCAGGAAGTCCCGTAGGCACAAGAAGTGGCGGTGGTCGCATGGAGAGGTGTCCGGCGCATACGGTGGGTGAAGCATGTGAACGTAGTCCAGCTGGGCAAACTTATCCGTGGTCACTTGTTCCCGATGGGGTGCGGCGTTGTCGAAGAGGAGGACCTTCTTGAGGCGCTGCGACTGAATAAGTTCGAGTCGCAGATCCATCTCTTCTGTTTCGTTTACCATGGCCTCGGAGTCCATCGTCGTGCTTTTGGTAAACAGCTTCCAGTATGCCGGTCCATGGGCGAAGACCCAAAAGCTCTGAAGGTGCTTCTCGCCGTGAACATCCCGCCGAACAAAGGTCGGTAACGGATCAACAGGCCTCACCCAGACTGGCTGCTTGGCAGAGTTAAGGTAGAAGACGCACTTCTCATCTTGCGTGACTATTGAGCCCGGGCTGCTCGGGGTTGAGAATTAGGTGAGATTTGCGCGACACAGGTCGACTCGGCAGACTGTGGTTTCGGCATGAGACAGACAGGGGTTTTGGCATGCTTCCTGAAAGGGCGGAAGTGGTAACTTCTCAGGTGGCCTTCAGTAGGTAGCATACGAACATACAAATACGAGAAACATAAACCAGACTGCAGTCACGAGATATATGGACACGGCATGGAGAGTCTCATTACTTTTGCCCACCCCCCCCCCCCAATATACAAATGACAGAATTTTTGAAAATCCCGGATCTTATAATAATTCGGGTAACAGTAGCTTTAAAAAAAAACAGATTTTCATATGATGCAAATGAGCACCAAACCTCGTATCGGATATTGGAATCGTATAGGATATCATATTTCTGATCAAAATCAGTAACATAAATATTGAAAGTCTGGTCTGGCGAAAATCATCCCCATGTGAATCGTCCTGAGATCCGGACTTTTCAAAAACATCATTGTTCGTAGGTTCCTTTAAACCGAGCTTCGAAAAATTTATGGACCCGAATTATACGAATCGGCGTCGGATCCAGTGTCTAATACGCATAGAAGCCTATGCGTGGTGCATCTCAAATAGGCGGCTGTAAAGCGAGCAAACGTGGTCTGCACGACGATACGGAAACAAACCCGTGGAGACCTTTTCCAAGGATTGACATAAAAGTGGCAGTTGATGGACAACTCCGTATCCTAACAGACAGACGGTAAGAAACAATTGTGGAGGCAGCTCCTACGCCTCGCAAAAACAAAAGGGTTCGTTAGCATGCGTCTGAAGCGAACCTAAAACCTGTGATGCGACTAAAAGCCGCAGCTCCAACCGTATGTACGACTCGTATGCATTTGACTCCGAGAACTTTATTCCATCTGGTTTAATAGAAATTAATTGAAATAAGATTCCACCTCTTCTCCTCGTAAAAACGCATAGCATGTTGATGATGTATTAACTTCTAGTGTGCTGAACGAGGTTTTCATGGAGCACCTTTTATTACGCGGTCTGACGTTTCAAAGGGATCGCCGACTTCAGAGACCTGTGGCTGGTTCAATGTATTGAAATGCAATCTATACCACCAAACGCCTCAACCACTCTAGCGGTTCCGACACCGTAGAGGAAAACAAAATCTCACGCAAAGAGGGATAAACTCACGATACGCAGTCTACCGAGAATGATCTAGTATTCTAGTGTGGTAGGTAGGCCCAATGAGACCTACCGCAGACCGTATATCATTTGCGATGATATGGCGGTCTGCTCCTCACCCTTGCTTTCTTCGTCTCGCATTTTGGTAGAAACGGCAAGAGGTCATTAGGGCCTGTTCATACTTCGCGACAAGAGTGACTCGTAGCCCGTGCAAAACATGCATATCGACTATTAGGTTGTAACGAATTTAATGGCACTGGCTCGCGCCATTTTTTGGCGCGTCTTTACGCGTTCGATCAAGAACAAACCGTAACATGTGGCATATCATTTAGAAGCGCAAACTTTGCTCTACCGGTGAGTACCAAATTTTCTATGTAAAAAGTGGGAAAACTTTAGAGTTTTATTGACTTTTTTGCAGATGGACAAAATGGTAATCCGAGGCATTTACTTGTATGAATTCAAGCTGGGCACTACAGCTAAGGAGGCGGACGAGAAGATGAACGCCGCATTCGGTCAAGGATGTTCCACAATTCGGACGGCGTATCGTTGGTATCAGAAGTTCCGGAATGGAGATGAGAGCTTGGAAGAACATGAAGGTCGTGGGAGGCATAGTGATGTTGATGAGGACAAACTGAGAGATGTGGTAGAGGAGGATCCACACAAAGGTACCAGGGAGATAGCGAAGGTTCTTGGCGTCAGTCACAACACAGCTGCCCGGCATCTGAAGGAAATTGGAAAGACCAAAAAGCTGGAAGGATGGGCGCTTCACGAGCTGTCTGAGGAGCAAAGAAACCGACGATATGAGATCTCGTCCGCACTGCTTCTACGGAACGAAACGGACCCATTCCTTGATCGCATCGTAGCCTGTGACGAGAAATGGATAATGTACGACAACAGGCGACGATTGGCACAGTGGGTGGACAACGATGAGAGCCCGAAGGATTTTGCGAAGCTGGAATTACACCAAAAGAAAGTAATGGTGACAGTATGGTAGTGTTCGCTGGGAATTATTCACCACAGCTTCCTCCCTCCCTGTGAGTCCATCACGGCAAGGAAGTACTGCATTGAAATTGAAGAAATGATGA
Organism: Heligmosomoides polygyrus polygyrus; assembly: GCA_947396885.1. Lineage (NCBI taxonomy): Eukaryota > Metazoa > Nematoda > Chromadorea > Rhabditida > Heligmosomidae > Heligmosomoides > Heligmosomoides polygyrus. The sequence continues at coordinate 25,453,864 of OX377201.1, read as the reverse complement.
AAAAGTTGAAGGATATCCGGCCGGCCTTGGTAAACCGAAGGCGAGTTCTCCTTCTACACGACAATGCTCGCCCCCATGTAGCACGAATGACGTTGCAGAAATTGAATGAGCTGAGCATTGAAACTCTACCACATCCTCCGTTTTCTCCCGACCTCTCCCCAACAGACTACCATTTCTTCAAGCATCTTGGCGACTTCTTGGTAGGGGAAATATTCAAATACCAACAGGATGCCGAAAGTGCCTTCGAAGATTTCGTCAATTCCAGAACTTCCGATTTGTATGCTACTGGGATAAAAAAGCTTGTGTCACGTTGGCGAAGATGTGTGGAATCAGAAGGTTTTTATTTCTATTAATAAACTTGACTACAAGCCGAGATATTAACTGTTTAAATTTACAGTGGTTCAGTGCCATTTATTTCGTTACAACCTAATAGAATCGAGCGCGCGCCGCCGAAAAGGGTTCATACTCGAGCGCCGGCGCTGTCGCTCCAGTCGTTGCTGTCGGGTTCGTACGTTAGGTCGCTCCCTGGGTTACGGTAGCGGCGCGGCCCGCTACCGTAACCCAGGGAGCGGCATAACGTAACGCACCCGTTGCTGTCGCCTGTTCATACTTCCGCGCACTGCGCATGCTGCGCTCTCGTCGTTCTTGTCGCTGCTGTCGCGAAGTATGAACACGCCCTTAGGGGTTGTTTAGTGTGCGCGCGGCGCGATGCCATGTGTAGTGGCCGAATTGATCGATCGCGTCGCTCGATGTTAGGCCGGGGGCATACTTCCATCGCCGCGATGCCATCGCGGCGCTCAGTTCATGGCCATTCCGCCGCACGCGGCCGAATAGTCAAAGAAAACCTCGCCGCGGCCGCCGCAACAGTGGCGGCCGGCATGCGCGATGGCTTCCCGCGCCCATCGCGGGCATGGCATACTTTTTCGCGCCGCGCGCGGTGTTTAGCGTTGATCCTGGACGGATCGCCGTCGCGCTCCCTTGCAGAGCGATGGGCGATGCGACGAGCACAGAGAAATTCAAATTCTTTCGCGTCGCTCTGCAAAACTCATCGCCGCGATTCAATCGCGGCGACGGGAAGTATGCACGAGGCCTTATACTTGGCCGACGTCGTCGACGCGTCTGCGGCGACGGCGACGAATGTATAACACCAGCTGCGGAGCTTCGGCGACGCTGCATTGCGCGGGCAGCTACGCAGTGCACAACACAGCGTCGGCGACGTCGGCGACGCGTCACCGAAGTATAACGACCAGCCGCGTAATGAAAGATCCACCATAAAAACCTCGTTCGACACACAAGAAACTAACACAATATTAATTTAAAAAAAATAATTTAATTTAAGTTAATTTATACTAATGTAGAAATTTAAATTGAATAATTTAACTAGGTCACTAAATGCGCGAACTTCTCTTCGAACACTGCTCCAAGAAAACGAGGGCATCCATCACTTTGACGCTCATTCGCGGATCATTCTGCTGCAATGCAAACCACTGGGTTGCTACTTTTACTACATCTGGATCAAGCTCCACACCCTCGATGGCGGACTGAAATAGGGAAACTGATAGTACAGCCGCTTGCGAATGTAGAAATGACTGCTTGTGCAAACCTTGGATAAGTTCTTTAGAAGAAACGATGCCAATACACCACCGCCGAGACCAAGAACGGCTACCTAAACGGAGAGTTGGCTCCTCCACTCGCTGCGAAATGTCGAAAGCAAAGATGGCAAGCCGTGTCCGATTGTTCACAAACCTTCAGCTGAACGTTTCCTGGATCGTTCAGTGGATTCTGGGGAATCAACGCAAGTCCGGCTAGCATAAGCAAGTGATGATCGCAGCTCAGTTTTTCCAGATCCACGGTCTTCTTCCCCTTTTTGGCTGAAATACAGTAGAAATGGGGAACTCATGGAAAGCGCTCGGGGGAACAACTAATGGGAAACGGTTCACTTTTAAGCGGTGTCTCGGACTGTACGATGTTGCTGCTGGAAAGGAAAATTAGCCGCCTGTAGTCCTGCCCCTCCACCACCACATCTTCAACGGTCCACTTTCCATTCAGAGCAGATTCACCCGATGCTCGTGTCTCGCGTACGTCGACGCTGCCCGTCGACAGGAAGTCAATCTGAGACTGGAGGCTTATCGAGGCTGTAGATCACTTTGGAATTCGGCAGAACGAACCAGTCCTCCGTTTTCACGCGGGTCGAATCGGGTAGCAAACGGTCCTAGTTCGTCCTGTACCTGTTGGAGTGATGAGTAGGTCTGAGACCGTGACAATGTCACCACTGCCAGTCGATCCTAAAACAGAAATTGGGGAGCCTAGAACAGAAGAAAGAAGCGCTTTTAAGGAAACACATTCGACAGTATGTCTCAAGATGGGATCAGCTTGAAATCGATTAGTGACATTTCTTGCTTGGAGCCTCCTGCATTGTAAGCAGTTCACTAGCACAGCGCTGACATATGCCATTTTCATGTCAAATCGGACACACTTCTAAACAAGCTAAACTCTTTTGAAATCAAACTGAACATCTTTCGAATCAAAACGAACTGCTTCCACATTAAATTAGTTTTTCCAAAAGGTTAGAATAACTTTTTGTTCTGGGAACATTTTAGTATCACTTCCTTTGAAGTTGTAATCCACATAACCAATAAGTGAACACATTGTTTGGAATTTTATAAAATTCTCATTCTTTAAGGAAAAATGATGCTCTAAATGCCTGAAGAGGAGATGGCGCCATGCCCTCGTTCAAGATGTCATGACTTTTATTCGATTGATAGCAAAATTTCTTTACACGTATACTATCAATCAATTAACGATCACGGCGATTTTTCGGGTGCATAGCGCGATCTCGTGTTCTAATGCGCAATATGAATATTGCTTTATTGCGCCTAGAACAAAATTTGATTTGTTTCACGCTCTTCTGTGCTACGAGATTTTTAGGTGGAATTTATCGGATTATTGGCCTAAAGTTTCGACCATCTCGTCATCTTCAGAGGCCCAAAAACGGTTCGAAGCTTTATCTTTGCAACAAACCCGAGCAAGCCCCTCAACCACGCAGTTCTGGCCTAAAGCCGGAGACACAGCGCGTAAAGTCGAATGTCGAAGATAAACTCACACGGTGCTCCAGCTCCATCGTCCAATAGTAGCGATTGCGCTAATAATTAGTGTCAATAGTAAACAAAATAGTATAAAAATTTAATTTATTATTTTTCCTCAAAAATAAAATGTTATAAAATTATGACACTTATTCAGGCAGATGAACTAAAAAAACACCAAAGAAAGATATACCAAATCTTTCTTGAACAAAAAATATTCACAACCGTCTTGGAGAATCTGCAGTTTAACCTGTAAGAAGCTCGTTTTAATATGGAAGACGTTCAATTTGAGTTGAACTTCCATCACACCTCAACGGGCTCCCGTACTAAATTTTCGACGGCGTGATTTTAGTAGACATCTCAAGCTCGGGTACATCGTCACGAAAAAAATATGAATATACCATTTTCACCCTAAACTGGATGTTTTTCGAATCAAATTAGATATTTTAGTTTGAAACCGGACACATTTAGAGCCAAAATGAGCGTTTTGCAAACCAAATCAGACGTGCCTAAAGTTTAAATAGACATGAAGGATGTAGCTAAAAAAAAGTCAAAATTATCCTTCCTAAAGAAAATCTTCATTAAAAATCTACGTTTGCTAACGATCTTAAGCAAAAACAATTGCATTGTTTGAATAGACCCAGACATCCTTACCAACGTGACTTCAAAGATTTTTTTTTTGGTTTTGGGGTTTCGCAGACCCATCACCTGCACATCAAGGCCACTCTTACTCAGTATTTGAGGAATCTCACAGATTCCGTAGGCGAACACCTTGAATTTCGTACCCTAGTAAATACTGTCAACCTTGCTTGTGGCAGTTATTATATTAGGTTGTCCCATAAGTCCCCGCCGTTTTTTTTCAACGATCCACTGCAGATTTTGCCGGCGGTCTTTTGCATTGCGCTGCACAGCTTTCGAAAGAGAATGATTTGCTCTATCAGAGCGTGTATTGCATTTCTTTTTTCATCATGAATTTTGTCAATTTTTAGGTCGTTGAAGTGGAAAGTGAAAAAGTGAAAAAGTAGCCATTTGCGCACTTGTTCTCTCCGCTTAGGTTTATTTTAAAAAAAATTTCGTTATTTTTTGCGCAGTTTTTTATAGCACTTGGAAGACAATGTTCTGTACCACAAGAATATGTGCTGGTCCTATTTTCTCACTTGCCCTTTATTGATTTTTAGACCATAAAATTGGGAATTCCGACTTTTCCGCCCGAATTTTTACCAAAACTCCGGTTCTGTGGTTGGACTTTTTTGCTTGGTGTTATATGTCGTTTGGAAGAGGATGTCTTGCTCAGTAAGAATTTGTGTCGTGTTTATTGGCTCACGCTGATTTCTGTCGAATACCAACAACTGAAGAAGGAGAAGGAATTGTTGGTGAAGACGATTTTTCTCTTTTTGGCATTTTGTTGATATTCAGAAGAAATGAATAAACGCGACATACATTCTTATAGAGCAAGACATTCTCTTTTGAACGACATATAACACCAACCCAAAAAGTCCAACCACAGAGCAGGAGCTGTCGGCAAAAATAACCATCCTCCTTCGGACGTCCCAATTTGATGACCTAAAAATCAATAAAGGACAAATGTGAGCAAATAGCACTAACACATATTCTTGTAGAGCAGAACATTGTCTTCCAAGTGCCATAAAAAACTGCGCAAAAATTACAAACCTAAGCGGAGAGAACAAGTGCGCAAATGGCTACTTTTTCACTTTTCACTTTTCTCTTCAACGACCTAAAAATTGACAAAATTCATGATGAAAAAGAAATGCAATACATGTTCTGATAGAGCAATTCTCTTTCGAAAGCTACGCAGCGCTATGCTAGAGACCGCCGGCGAAATCTGCAATGACTCGTTGAGAAAAACGGCGAAGACTTATGGGACAACCTAATAGTTATTACAAATAGTACTCAAAAACCTTTCGCGTGAAAATGCTCTTCTTTCGAAGCCCCGGCTTACGGAGAAACACGACTTTTGTAGGCGAAAAGATTTATCGGCAGCTTTTTATTAATCTCAATATTTTTTGGTCGAATAAATAGACATACGAACCTCGTCTACTTACTTATTTTATTTTCCGTTTTCTCAAGTCTGACACCGTTAACCATACAATGTGTTAAAATAGCAAATAGCAGACTAAACTGCTAATGTATTCCTACAGAGAAGGCGAGTCAGATAAATACTACTTTCCCAAAAGATATTGTTCCGCAGCTGTTCTTAGCACTTAAATCATACCTTCCCAGTCTGCTCACGTAGAGTTCTCCGTCCTTTCTCGGTCGAGAATATCCACTCGCCTTCTCTATAACATGCATTGAAATACAGAAAGAACGCAACTAATGATGTTCCTTTCTAGCAGAAGCAACCGAAGTCATGCATGATACAGGCTCACCTCCCTAAAGGAACAACAAACACAGCGTAGCTTCGAAAACTCTTCGCGTTAACATCGTCGACAATATGTAAGCGATAACGTGGGCCACTTTCATGCCGACTTTCTATGGCGATAGAGGCCTCCTGATTTAATTTTCTGAAAATAATCCATCCATTCATAGCAAAAGGTTGTTCTTGTTCCAGACTTTTGCATTCCAACTTCTCCGCTATCTGTGAACATTGAATCGTGTCTAGACGTCCAAAGACGATTGTTGTGTCAAAACATTAGGCCATTTTCTTTTCGTTTGCCACAGTGAGTGGTGACAGACGGCGTACACATGTTCGTGAACACCTATCTCGCGAAATAGTCGGATGAAATTTGGACAGTCGTAATTTCAGCAAAGCTTTGGGTACTAAGCGGGCTGGTGCCTGCTCCAGCTTAGTAACAAGCTTTGTGTGTTTCATTTTCTCTGACTTTGTAGAACTTCAAGCGTTTTGCTCATTCCTCACCAGAACCCTCCCCATCCCTCAGAATTTTCCCATTCCAGCTCCTACAAGGGAAGGGTCTGAAGCGTATATCTGAAGGGGAGAGCGAATTATATAGGAAGAATCCTCACCCCTCAGTTAGTATAAAAATGTGTTTTTTTGCCAAGTCGTTACACCCAAAGTGTAGGGGCCCTTGAAGTCATAATGGAATACGGCGCATTACGAGTTTGGGGGTCTTGTACGCCCGCGATGCCTCTGCCGGCAAGCGGCTAGGAGCGCAGTGGAAGCGGCGTTGCTTCGTGCGAGGAAGGTGGAGGTTTGGTTCTTCTGCGCTGCTGCATTTTTGCATTTCAACTGATTGGTTGAGATTTGAGGATTCTGACGTCTATACCATTTTCAGACGTTTTCTGCGCATTTTCCAGCTGTACACTGTGGAGAGTACCTTTATTGCGACCTGTTTATTACTGACTGGATTTTTAACCACAACGTATTCGTCAACTTCAAGTTGACGTGCTTCGAAGTACTTAAGTATGCTGGGCATCCGTTTGGCGAGCTTGATTTCTTCCCTCGAAGGTTCCTTGTCTAAAGGTGAGCCACACTTCAGCGTAAGCAGGTGGATCACCACTCGACCGTCGGCGGACATTGCTGGTGTTAGGTTCTAGAAAACCTACAGCAGACCTCTGATTTCCAGGTGACAGGCAGACATGAGAGAGAGAGTGTGTATCGATGCCGTTAAGGTTAATTTGCGGGATCCACAGACCTCGTTTCTCGTTTTAACCACCTCAATTCACAGTTTCGGATAGATAACTTCTATGCCATAGCTTGCAGTGTTTAACCGGACATCCATCATTTGAGAGTGCTCCGAAGTTGCTCGAATAGAATGGAGCGTGAAGACTGAGAGCAGTATGTCTTTATATCCACACCATACACCGTCATCCATTCCCGGACCAAGACCAGGGCCAGCTAATGTATTTAGGATCACGACTGTGTTGGAATTTCGTGTTATGTGAGTTGTGCCCGACCCCCGCCTGAGGGATCACTTTGACCGCTGAAGTGGTCGCCAATCAACGCCATTGCCAATCCACCGACTCGCCAATCAGCGACGAACCGCTCCTTCCCCATTGAGTTCTTTTTTTAAATTCCTGTTCGTCGTAACGTTTTAATAAATTGTTATTAAGCTCTTTGTTAGCCACGAGTCGTTCCAGGTTATCTGTACATCGGTCGAGTCATTAAACTAACTGGAAGTCAACTTCCAAGCGGACTGGAATTTCCCCCTAGCGTACGACAATAAGACATTATTGAGTATTTTTACTCAATTTTTTAAAGTTTTGTACTCATAGTGCCCTCAACCAGACAGAGCAGTCCACCTAATGTTGAATGGAGCACTCTCACATCATGACCTCGTATCTGACACTTTTCTGACTGGAAGACCATGACTTTTCCTTCGCGAATCGCGCCTCGGCAGGGTCAAAATACTCCTGAAACAGACGACCTGCCACAGACCTACCGCTACCGCTGCAGGTCGCTCATTGATCTGCACTCCCTTACCTATACTTCTGCGAAGTTTACATCTATCCATAGTAAGGGCCCGTTTATACTTCGACGCCCCGCGACGCGACGCCACGTATTGTGGCCACATTGGTCGGGCGACGCGATCAATCAATTTGGCCACTATACATGCCATCGCGTCGCTCGACGTTTGAAGCATAAACGGGGCACAACGCCTCATTCGCTCTATGAAAATGCAGGAATCTTAAAAAAGAACTAAGTAACAAGTGATTGAACTACAAACCTCGAACAAAGATGGACGAATTGATTGAACTCCTGCTCCGACAAAATAGCACTAAGTAGATCATCTTGAACACTAATTTTTTCAAAACAATCGCTTCCTGCACGACAGAATTCTATTGGCTGAAGGAAGAGAAGCTTCAGGTTCTGTATATGAAAGAATATCCACATAAAATTGCCACGAACAACTCACCATGGAAACACTCATGACAGTTCGTAGCTTCGTAGCCACAAGTACAAAGACAGGCATAGGGAAGCCGGATGCACGATTCTCTATCTCGTGAACACGTAAGAGGAACTGCTGACTTAATGCAGAGATGCGGTCAACAACGGCTGATTCGTAGAAAGAGGATAAGGACTTACGTGCTTTGAAAATGATCTAGAAACATCTTCACAATGTGATGTTGAGCAAGAGTTACAATCAAGTAGCGCCCAGCTGAAAAGAGGCCGGTCGTGTGAAACTCATCAGCATCAGGGATCCATTAAAATTTGCCTCACCTACTTTCAGTACCCGTTGGACCTCTCGGAACATCCTTTGCACGGCATCCACCTGTTGCAGAGATGGCCCTGGAGGTAGGAGGGCATCGAGTGTGCCTTTATCAATGACTGCTGAGAAGGTGTCGTCGCCAAAGGACATCTGAACCACACGGGTGAAAGCCAAACTCGACACTGTTTCGCGCTACCATAATGGTACATAGCAGTACACGTACCGACGTAGCGTCATCTTTCGAGAATTCCAACTCGGGGCGCTCTCGATTACGTTGCCGTTGTTCTTCTATGACTGCAGATTCTGTGTCGATGCTATGAACGCTGCGGAAGGCGTTGTCATACAGCTAAAGGAAACTTCAAAAACAGATAAAAAGTGACTTATAGCTTTTCGGCACTTAGAAACGGTTGCTCCTAGTTTCCAAGATTCTCCATTAAATCATGTTCTGTGTGGTTAGGCCACAAAACCAAAAGCTAATCAGAGAGACATTTGAAACAATTATTGGAGTACATTATTACCCGATTAATTTTTTGTTCCAATATTGCTGGGCTGGTCGAAAAATAAAATCGGATTTGAGTCGCAATACTCTAATTCAAATGTCTTCGCCCTTAGACTGGGTTTTTACACTGTTGATAACGCGCAGCTAAATGTCTATGAGCAGGAAATCCTATACTTCTGCAGTCGACGAATTTGTGCAAATCGGCTTCTCATTGGTTCCGTACTAGTTCCTGTTCCTCTCACCTGTCGTCCCGTTGATCATCGACTTGCTCGAGCGGGCGTCAGCAGCGTCTCCATTCGTCCCTGTCGCGTGCCAGAGTGGTCCAATGGATTCCCCTCGCTCGAGGGACACGAACAGCGTCATAGCGGTCGTTTAGGGCTTTTACGAAGAAGTCCGACCAGCGCGTTGGTGGGCGTCCCGGTGCTCTCTTGACATCCCTCGAAATCCAGTACCTGATGGCTCTCGTCCAGCAGGTGTCTGCGAATCGCATTACGTTGCCGTTGATCACCTTATTTTCGACGACTTGGCCCATGCGACAGCGTCTTTAATCTTCGAATGTCGGCAAAGCTCGGAACTCCGAGGCCTTTACCCACTTGCGTGAGTCGTGTCACTCCGAGCATCGTCCTCTCGATTCCACGCTGCGCGACGCTGATCGCGTGCTCACCCTGCTTTCGTATGCCCCAGGTCTCTGGGGCGTATGTCAGGGAAAGAAGTGCAGTGGAGTTGAATAGGTGGGCACCAGGGGTGAGGACGTTCTTCGCCCTCTTCGAGACTTCTTCGACGCTCCTGAAAGCTGCCTAAGCCGCTCGTTTTGTCCGGTCCAGCTCCGGCGCTAGTTAGTTGGTCATGTTGACTTCGCGACTCAGATACACATAACTGGAGCATTCGGAGATGTTCCTTCCTTTGAGCGAGAATGGGGCATCAGAAACTTGTCCGTTCCTCATTAACACCTCCGTCGTAAAATTCAGCTGCAGTTCAACGTTCCCACATACGCGATCGACGTCGGCCAACATTCCCTCCGCCTGGCTGATGCTCGGTGTTTTGAGCACGATGTCGTCAGCGAAGCGAAGATGAGTGCCGGCCGTCGACCTTCACTCCCATGTCTTCCCATTCTAGTTCGCGCATGACGTTTTCGAGAGTGGCGCTGAAGAGCTTCGGGGATATGGTATCCCCTTGCCGAACCCCTCCCTTCAGGTCGACGACGACGTCGTTGTAGAATGGAGAGATCTTGGTCGTGAGTCCACTGTACAGCTCTCGAAGGACTCTGATGTACTGAGTAGAAATGCCCTGAGTGAGCAGGGCTTTTACGACCGCTTCAGTTTCGGCGGAGACAAATGCCTTCTTCAGGTCGACGAAGGCAGGACTTGAGTGAGGCAGGACTTGAGTGAACAGCTTCTAGATTACAGCAGGCAGATCGGGCGATAGTGGTAGCTTCCAGACCTTGGTCGTCGTAGTCGGATGTTGGGGCATACGCGACGAACACAGTCAAAGCTGGCACGGAGCCACATCGCTTCAGTCGCAGACGTCCAATTCGGCTTGTCCGAGACTCGTACGAATCGATGTTCATAGCAAGTGCGTGTTGACGAGGACGTAATCGTTACAAAAGAATTAATGGGAAATTTGGTGAAACAATGCTTACGATTAGTCTTGGAGAGCTTTCTGTACAGCACATTTCCAAACGTGTGGTCCATCATCGTCATAAAGTTGAACATTCTTTTGTGTCCTGAGAATGTGTTCAACTGGATCTGCAACTGCCGTTGGCTTTTTTTACGACAACTGCACTTTCACAGCATCCCAGATTTCCAAAAGGAAAATTCCGGCCAAACACTAACCACGAAAATTTCCTGTCCGCGGATTTGTTCCCGGAAAGTATTTATTAAAACCCAAGTTTCGTTCGTTGCCAGCTGGTATTAAATAAACTTGTATTACAGCTTGCTCTATCGTTGAAACTGCACACTGTTTGTGGACGTCACTCTCAACTACGGAAGCTGCAGTCGCCTTTGCAGCAACTTAGAGCAAGCTCCCAGGTGCCTCCTGCCCTATAGTTTCTTCAGCAACATGTCAACATGAAAAATTAGTAACGCTTCTAAAGTCAACGTGGGAGCAAAATAGCACCTGTGCTGCCAGTTGAGAATTTCCACAACCTATTTGGAGAATCTTATCAGACGGCTTGAGATACTTCTCCAAAACGTCGCCCAGTACACCGTAATCGCCGTACCTAAAACATCTGATCACAATATTGCACCTCCTGTATATCTAACTGCACTTCGCTTATCATTGCAGATTCAATTGAAGGTGATGTCAGGTGCCATAATATAATAGCAGGAATGCGCGAGTTTGGCAAAAGGCGCTGATCTGAGTGGCCAGTTCTAGGCTCGGCTTATGTCTAACCATAAGCCAATGAAGGTTTTTACCACTAATGAGTGGCTAAAAGATGGCATGATCACTTGCTCTATGAAGCAAAGCTGAGATCCTCGACAGATTCCGTTGCGCCACGCAAATAAATCTGTTCAGGTTGATTTCTGTTCCGCTAAACTTACCTATGCCCCACAGTATAGGCAGACCCTCATGGATAGAAGCAACATGAACGAAGCACGAACTTGGAAAAATGCCTTAACCTATACTGCCCCAAAGACTAGTGCAACAGTGAGTTTGGTACATGTCACGCAGTGGTCCAAAAACGCGCCGCTGCTCCTACCGTAAGCCCAACAACCAATCAGGCACTAGCTCAGCCGCACATGCAAGGCGTATTATTGGCTGCCCGCGATTACAGTAGGAGCAGTGGCTCGTTCCTCCACTCCTGCGACCTCGCGACACGAGTGTTAATTCTTATGACGATACGCTTTAAGAGTGAAAATCTCATAAGCCACGCATGGATTACTTCTCTAGAGAAGAATTGCAAAGGATCTTACCATTCAAAAGGAGTTTTTCTCGTCGCGAAAAACTGCTTCCAGAACTTCGGATCGGTAAACTCAGCTGTTGACTTCGGCAACAGTGACATCCGAAAACAGCGACAATAATCCAACACCTTTCCTCTACGTCGCAAAATATCTAGCTATGAAAAGCCTTTCAGAAACACTGGTACAAAAGGAATCGAACGTTTTATTAGTCAAAAACAGATGTGACAACGCTTGATTTCTATTAAAACATTCAATAAAAGTACTTGTATTAAATGCCTGCACTGATTACGTGACAATCGCAAAGACACATTGAAATTCTAGAAGCTGATTCACATACAATACAAATACATATATTCCACATATACACAATTTTTTGCGTCAGACTGGACACTTTTTGAATAAAATGAGGTACTTTCCAAATCAAATTAGGCCCCTTCCCGTCAAATTGAACACTCTTGTACGCAAGCTTGACGCTCTTCAAATTTAACATTTTCCAAATCAAAGCGACGAGCGCCTTTCAGAATAACCTATAAATTCCTCAATGGTTAGAATAATTTTTTGTTTACCGAAGCTTTAGAACAACTTTCTTTGAATTTTTTAAAAGTCTCCTGCACCAGTAAGTAAACGATCTACTTGAAGTTTTATGAACATTTTATTTTTAAAGAGCAGTGAAGAGATAAACATTATTTTGAAAAGCGAAAGGCAGCAATCACTCATTCTATTAAAGGAAAGGAACGCGCACGCACTCGACTAGATCGTCGCACTTTCAGTTCAATCGAAAAAATTTGAAATTTAATAAAAATTCTGTTTGCGTAGAGTAGCATAGATGAAAACAGTAAACAAAAACACATATATCATAAACGCTCAGTTAACCCGCACTTAAACTGTCAATCAAATAAAAAGCGGGAGTGCAATCTCTTATTTTATTATGAGGAAAGAAATGTAGCATGACATTACCGCAAGATTCCAGTTGTTTCGCGCATCTCATGAATTCCCATGAAAACAACCGAATTTTGCAAAAGGTTACGGATATCACATCTCCATGGATGACGTCATGTTTAGGGAAATCTCAGGAATAGAAGCTGCTCAACGAATCGTTTACAAGACAATGATTGCCGATGTGACTCACCAGGATACTATCTCAACGGTAGGTCGGAACGGCGCAAGTGTTGTATATGGGCAGAACCGCCTCTCTCTGGGTAGTAACAAACTGCAGGTATCTCGACCCCAATACAACTCTGCGCAGAGTTAGGGGCGACGGAAGTCGCGGGTTGGCGCCCTGTTGATTCACGTGCTCCACAGCTGACGGCGCGCGCGGGATGAGGACTCGTATCGCGGCTACGCGCAGTGCTCAGGTGGCGTAATAGGGAAGAGCTCGGCTCGTAAACGCGGGGGTCGGGGTTTGGATCCTGCAGACTGCGTTTGTTTTGCACTTTTGCAAAACCCATGTTTATCATATAAGTAATCCACCTAGGGGTACTATAGTGTGTTATAGAGCATGTTTACATATAACATACCACCCATACAGTTAACAAGGCTGGTCCAGGCAGGGTCACCGATTTCGCTGAAACTTTGTCTAGAGGGTTATTTGGGGTGCTGATCACGAATCTGACATTCGTTTTTCACGATTCTGTCTCTACCTGCCGTCATCGGCAGAAACTTTAAGAATGTAATCCTGTGCCTTCCTGTATCTTTATTATTAAGCCAAATCGTGAAAAACGAATGTCAGATTCGTGATCAGCACCCCAAATAACCCCCCTAGACGAAGTTTCAGCGAAATCGGTGACCCTGCCTGGACCACCCTTGTTAGCGGTATGGGTGGCCTCCAACCAAATCTTGAAGAACGGATGTCAGATTCGGGATCAGTACCCTAAATAACCCCCCTAGACGAAGTTTCAGCGAAATCGGTGACCCCGCCTGGACCACCTTTGTTAACGGCATGGGTGGTCTCCGACCGCATCGTGAAAAACAGATGTCAGATTCGTGATCAGCACCCCAAATAATCCCCCTAGACAAAGTTTCAGCGAAAATTTTTTTTTTTGACCGAAGTCTTGTCGGTGGAGTCGGAACTTTTTACTAGTGCCACCAAATATCTATCGTTACATGACTATAGCTTCACACAAAATAGGCTTAAAATAAGTGACACACAGAAGCGAACATTTTAGCTAATCTGTAGTTTGAAGCATATATTATATGTAAACATGCTCAATAACACACTATAATACCCCTAGGTGGATTACCTATATGATAAACACGGATTTTGCAAAAGTGCAAAACAAACGCAGTCTGCAGGATCCAAACCCCGACCCCGCGTTTACGAGCCCGAGCTCTTCCCTATTACACCACCTGAGCACTGCGCGTAGCCGCGATACGAGTCCTCATCCCGCGCGCGCCCGTCAGCTGTGGAGCACGTGAATCAACAGGGCGCCAACCCGCGACTTCCGTCGCCCCTAACTCTGCGCAGAGTTGTATTGGGGTCGAGATACCTGCAGTTTGTTACTACCCAGAGAGAGGCGGTTCTGCCCATATACAACACTTGCGCCGTTCCGACCTACCGTTGAGATAGTATCCTGGTCAGTAGGAGCTTAGGAAAAAGCAGGCGGTACATCCCGATAATAATGCAAAGAAACTCACCATCCTCTTCAGAATGCAGAAAAATCGCTAATGGTAAGAGAAAACGCGTGAAATGATACCGATGTCAAGCAAAGCTTGAATTGTTTCAAGAGTCTCATAAAAGCCCGTAAAAAAAGGCGAGCCAGCGATACAACTCGATAAAAAAACACATTTGTGAAAAAACTCACCAAGCTCCTCAGTTGTAGGTCCAGAGACGTGAATAGCAGCGAAAATATGCGCAATACCAGAATACTACATAGACAGAGGACGAGTGGGGGAAGGAAAGCGCTTTCCCCTCTTATTATGTCGCGTCAGGGGCTGTTGCCTCATATTAAGTCTGCGCGGTTAAGGAGGAGGACGGGAGCTGCCAGTCAACCAAAGAGGGGGACCCCGTTGTTGAGCGCACCGCGTTTCTCCCGTTTTTTCTGATTTGGTCGTGGGTCTCGGTTCCTAGGAGACATTGGTGTCTTCCTTTTTTCGGCTATTGTTCTCATGACGCTTGATTTATAGGATGTTCTTACCAGCATCCTCTTACTTAATTCTGATTCATCCCATGATTCAATAGCTTTCGCCTTTTGGCTCGAGTTGACACTGATATAGGAGTTACGGCAGTTGATCGGTCTCCACTCGCACTGTCCCGCATTTGAGTTGGAGCATAGTTTATTGCCTTCCGTAGCAGACAGGGCTGGCATATCCGCCAGTTTCGTGGGTAATGCTGGTAGACATATGTGCCGAAGGTGGATGCCCTTAACGCCAGTAATACTCCCAGGCACTGAAGCATAGGTGCCTTGCTACGCCGTCTAATTACGCTGGCTATGTGCTGGAGTGTTCCCGGTCTAGCGGCCCGTACTCAGTCCTGCAACGGTGTTTTGACATTCACTGCCTCTGTAGTGTGCTTTCGCAGTTGTGTCTGGCTTTCGATGACCAGCCTGCCTTCGGCGCGTTGCATAAAAAATGAGCGCCTCATCGATGTTCAACCGCTGCAGGAGTCCGCTGATGAGACACTTAGTGAGCCTGGATGGTGTTCTGTCACTGGGAGTTCCTTAGTTCGTGTGTTAACCGCATTGCCCTTCACCGCGGCTCTTCCTCATTGACCTCTTCGAAGCCGAGGTTGGCTCTGCGGAGAGACATCACCTAGAAGAACCTGTCCTTGAGTTTCGCGATCGTCCTGCCTACTTGGGGTCGCATGAGGTGTTGTCCCTAACAATACGTATATGCCGCAAAATTCAGTTAGGGTGTCAAACACACGTAAGGGAATACCTCTTCAATTGTAGCCACTTCCTCCTCTCCGCGGCTCTTGATTACGTTTGCGTGTACTCGTAGTGGTTGGCCACAGTGTTTACTAAGAGCAGCTCCCTAGCCCTCCGATAGGGCCCTCGTTATTTGGTTTGTTTGAGTTTTGTTACATGGTTCAGTAGTTCGTTTCCCAATCGATGTCGGTTATCTGGAGCCCGCCATGATCACCTTCGGGCCCTGCCCCTTTTGACCTCAAAATAGGTATTTAAGGGACCCTCGGTCCCATTGCCGCATCCACTCGACATGACCGTCTCTACTCGTAGTGGCGTACGTTCTTCTTCCTCGGCTGATTCTCCATCTCCTCCCTCCGTTCCTGGGGCTCCTGCCCCTCAGCGTGAGCATGATACCTGTGCTCCCTTGGAATCCTCGGAGGCCGGGTATGGTGGACATCTCACAGCTCCACCGGGTGACTTGCGGTCCTGACTCGACGACTATATCATTCTACGGGCCAAGGACGCGAAGGCCCTTATAGAGACGGTTTCGCGTGTGATATCGCAGGAATGGAGTGACGCCTGTTCGCAGACGTCGGCCCTTGCAAAGGAAATCACTGAGGCCCGCCGTTTCGATCAACTCCCTGAATTGGCAGCGCTCGGCCAGGATTTGACACCCGGGCCCACCCATTCACCGAGTCCGCCGATGAAGACACCCAGTTCTCGGTTTGGCTCCTATAGTCTCAAACCATCTCAAAGCTTCCTTCGAAGACCCTCAACAAAGTTACGTTGCCCGCCAGAAGTCATTCTCTTGCAGACAGGAGATAGGAGACAGGAGAATCATCGTCTGCTTTCCCCATCGAGATGCTCAACTGGGTGCGCGAGACTATAGAAGGACAAGACTTCCATACTCAGCTATAGGGTACACTGGAGGAGTTGGTAGCGCGTCTACGCTGCGAGATCAGCTATCTTATTAAGCTCGACAACTGTGCCTTTTTCAAGCAGGCGGCAAATGGGTCCCAGGTGGCAGAGCAGCGGACGACAGAGGTGACAGCAGATCGTTTAGTACACCCGCGATCACACCCCGGCGTTCAGGATAACCGTCAATAACAGCAACTAAAAGGCGGACCACTTCGAAACAACCACTGATTCAACTGTGGCAGCATAGGACATTTCGTTGCACAATGCCCGTCGCCGTCGGTGCATTCGAGTCGAGCTAGCAGAGCGCTCTTCCGGAGAACGCCAGTCTACATCACTGTGAGGACTCCGGCGTCGAGGTTCGGCTGTCCCTGTACATCACCAGTTACGACTCGTCGTCCCACGACTGCCAACCATTCCCGCGGGTCAGTCAATTACAAGGTGCGACTTCCAAACATAACTTTAGCTCCCTCCCAGCCCTCTACCTTTTTTCGCGCATCTTCAATTTGCCCATTCCTTTTGATTTACTCACACTGTTCCCTCGGTTCCATCGTACAACTTTCTCGCTTCTCTAGCATGTTCGCTATCTTCGAGAGACTGCTTCGTTGTATCAAAGCGCCACCCTCTTGCGTTTTGAATTAGATCTGCATCGTGCAGTGCTTCACATCCGACTGTTCCTCGCCCGATCTTCTCAACTAAACTTGTGCCTTCTTGACGTATTTTGATCCGTGGGCAAGCTTTCTATTTACATTTCCTTTGTTCGTTTATTCACTTTTTCTGCCCTTTTCTTTGTCCCCCTGTTTCACCCAACTTTTCTTTCGGCTAAAGTCCGAGGACGGATTTTTATTAAAGGGGAGTTCAAGGGTTTGTAAATCCAGATATCGTATTCCCAGTCCCGTGACCTAGGGTTGACCAACCTGACCTTGCCATTAGCACTGACGGAGACTATTTAAGGCCGCCGCCGCCCTAGGACGCCAACGACCAACGGACCTCAACCAGCACGTCGCCGACGGGCCCCGCCGGCTTGGCCAGCCAGCCTCTCCGTCGGCGCCATCTACCGCTCCGTTATCGAACCGTCCAAGTGCCTCCGCCGACGTCACCACTGGACCTCGACGTTTCCGACTACATTACATCAATAAAACATTATATGCTTGTCGCTGTACTCCAGGGTGGATCACTCGAACCCTTACTATAGCATTGCCTGAGAACCACATTCAGACCCAGATCCAGCGAACATGAGCTATTTCTCTACATGTCTAGAACCCTATATTTTTTAGCTTAGCTTACGAGCAATAGAATTATAGTTAGCACTAGTTGCTATACTAGGAACATGAACATTTGTAGATTCTACAAAAGATGTTGATCAATTCTATATGGGCTTCGTCGTTGAAGTCGCATTTTCCTTGGGTCGTTGTCCGCCATAGGAATCCTTTCCGATAAGTAAAACTCACAAGAGTGAGCCTTAGTCAAGAAAGGGATATCGGCCGCGATTTCTCCACATAAATGAATAAAATTGCAGGCCGGCTAAGAGCGCGAACTCCAATCTGCACCTAACTTTATCTTTACTCGAATTGTAGGTGACAGTCGTCCTTCATCCAGGTGGGAGAGCATTAAAGATCGTATGGTGCTGACATATGGAACTTGCTTTCTTGAACATCCTCTTCGAGTGAGTCACCAGGGAAGAAAAGCTGGAGTGGAGGCCTTAGATACCGCCTCCTCAGGTCAGCGGTGCCATCCAGCATACGCGGGCCATCGGGGCCGACGCGCCTCACATGAACTGCGGTGCCGCAACATGTCATCCCGACTAGCACAACAGTCGTAGAAATTCAAAACCACCGAATCCAACGTCGGAGCGGCCGCTGCGGCATCACCTACACGGCGTGTCGGTGACCCCAATATTACCTCTCTTGTATTACACAATTACGTTGGTTGTTTGTTACGTCATTTCTATAGCCGTCGACGACGATCCTAACGCCTACATGTTATCGTTCAGCCGTTGCAGGGCGCGGAGGCGACTTCACTGTTGATAGTCTGCCCCACTTCTCTGAGAAAAGCCCCTCACCTCTGCTCCTTGCTCCTTCCATCTCCTCTCCCCTTCCTCCTTCTCACTACAGCCGTAGTTTGGCTACATCTGCCATATACTTATTATACCAGCTGTCGCCATAAACGTACTAGCAGCTATTCTGTCTAATCGTCTTCCACCTCGTCTTCATAAAAGCCGCTGAACCTCCTCCTCTAGGACACAAAGTCCTAATCGCCTCTACCTACCTCTATAACGTCTGTCCGGAAAGAAATGGATAGGCAGACACTGGTCCAAAGCGACTTCACGTTCGGCGTCGCATAAAACGATGAGAAAGCGGGATTTTCCTCTACTTCTTTCAATGAGCTACGTTTCTCTAGCTAACCTTGTTGCGCTTAGAGGAAAATCATGCATCATAATTTGATCTCATCAGCTAAGTCAGTCATTTTCACGTTAATGTGCTCACGAGGTTAGTTTACTGATGGCAGCGCAGATGAGCCAAATCAGTGGAAGATGTGTGATCTGCACTTCCGTCTTCTCTCCGGACAGCATCGCAGTGCTGCATTGTGGCCACACGTCTCATCTCGTTTGCATCAGCGAATGGGTTGAGGTGCGCTCTTTGCTGCCTCTCGTCCATGTATCTTTTACACATCATCTCTCATTGCAGAGCTCGAAGACCAGCCCTATTTGTAGGGTCGTAACTGCTGAGGGACATATTGTAAAGCACTTGTTCTTCGACAGTGACAATGGTGTCGCTGGCTCTCAGGCACTGGAAAACAGCGCAGCTCAGGTGTCATTTGTTGATTTTTCTTTGTTTAGTGCAGGCTTTTTCAGCACCAAACGCAGAAGATCAACCCTTCCGTACATTTTCTGGTGTCTGTCGAAGTGCACAAGTGACCAAAGCAACTGTTAGGAGTTTTGCTGCAACCACAGGGTCAATCCCACAGCAAAGTCGGTGACACTCGTCCCACCTTACGTACTCATAGCTACCGTAAACTGCCGACTCCACCGCATTATGAAAACGGGGCCCGTAATCATAATCGGCACTTCAAGAAAACTACTAACGAGGAAGGTCAAATAGGTGACCGTGGAGTTTCTTAAACCGGCCTATATAGTGTTGTGGAGCATTGTGTGGAAAGCACCATAGTGGTTTCCAAATTTCCTGCGGACCTATGGGTAGGTCAAAATTGAAAAAAAAACTGTAGCGCTTCAGGCCAGCCTGTTAACGCAAAACTGACACCCGGAATACCCTTGTCGGGCTGAGAAATGATCCTGCAAAAGGTTTGGTGCTTCAATCAATGCTAGAACGTGAGATTTGGCAAATTCCTAATAGAAGCGAGAAAGCACATTCAGAGGAAGCATCCATCAGGAGGCCAGTACCGAACGTATGGCCGAGTGGAGAACGCGATGGACTTGCAGGAAGGCGTCCAAGGAATCGATTCCGGGGCTTGCGCTTATGCATGGGTAGCCGCCTTTTTTGCATTTTTATCAATGTAGAGTAGACTTTAACCCTAGCAGGGCACCGTATTCGCTTTTCTAATCCGTCCTTAACCTCTTTCAAGATGTGGTCCAAGCTAGCTTTCGTCGATCACAGATACGGCGCTGTCCATTAAACCATGCTTGTCGTGTTGGGGGAAGTTCTATTTAGATGCTATCCATATCCTGTATGATCCCTTTATTATGATTTCTGCTAGTCTTGGAAGTGTGTCTCGTAGCGGCCTCGTTTAACCGCTCCTCCCTATTCTAGTGGCTGCAAGGAGGAGGCATTACAGATATGGGCACTCGTACTCTATACACTCCAAAGGCTGAAAAATTCATTGTCCAAACCTTGTTCAGACGATTATCTGGAGCGCTTATCACGAATCTGGCACCTGTTTCGGTGTAACGCTGGAATACATTAGGTTAGAGTAGATCTGGATACTGTGATAAAACAGCATACGCAACGCCGTTCTCTTCACCTAACCACACTTCCAAGGTCACATTTTGGGCTGAAAATAGTACTCAAAAATTTAAAAGACAAAAGCCTCCGTTAAATTCGTGGTCATGCGCTGTCTTCGGATCGTCGTCAACAGACGATGAAGGGAATGGTATGCCTCCCGTCCGCAGGACAGAAGTCTTACATCTCATCCTGTAATCTACCGCAACAAAAAATGGATCCAGGGAAGAATGGTCGGTACAAAAACCGAAATAAAAAATGGAGCAGGGAAGAATGGTCGGTACAAAAACAGGCAGCAATAACGCGAGATGGGCGAAACACTCCAGTTTTGTTCACAGTTAGTAGAAATAGTGGAAGTCATAAGAAAAGCGTTCTTCAGAGAAAAATAGAGACAGAAATCTAGAAAATCTAGAAATCCGAGGGCGATAGCACGCCTTGGTGATGGATCAAAGTAATAGCTGTCGATCATGCTCGCACTGAGGCCGCTACGAGACACACTACCGAGACTAGCGAAAACATAATAAAGGGATCTTACAGGATATGGATAGCATCTAAAGAGAACCTCCCCCAACAAGACAAGCATAGTTTAATGGCCAGCGGCGTACCTCTAATCGACGAAAGCTAGCTTGGACCAGATCTTGAAAGAGGTTAAGGACGGATTAGAAAAGCGAACACGGTCCCCTGCTAAGGCTAAAGTCCACTCTACATTGATAAAAATGCAAAGAAGGGCGCTACCCATGCATAAGCATAAGCCCCGGAATCGATCCCTTGGTCGCTCCCCTGCAAGTCCATCGCGTTATCCACTCGGCCATCCATTCAGTACTTGCCTCCTGATGGATGTCTCTTCTGAATGTCTGAATGTGCTTTCTCGCTTCTATTAGGAATTTGCCAAATCTCACGTTCTAGCAATTATTGAAGCTCCAAACCTTTTGCAGGATCATTTCTGAGCCCGACAAGTGTATTCCGGGTGTCAGTTTTGCGTTATCAGGCTGGCCTGAAGCGCTAGTTTTTTTTTTCAATTTTGACCCACCCAGAGGTCGGCAGGAAATTTTTAAACCACTATGGTGCCTTCCAGACAACGCCCTACAACCTTACATATATAGGCCGCTTCGAGAATCTCCATGGTCACCTCATTGGTTTTCCTCGTAAGTGAAGATTGGAGGACGATGACGTCTATGATCCTGAACCAGTCTCCTACTTATCCCTACGTGCCACAATCGACCAAAAGTTTAAAAACGGATGCGAGAGACCCCATCAGCACTCCAACTAACACTCCCAGGATAAGTTTGTTAGACTGATAAGTCTAGAAAGGGGACCCACAGTAGGGCCCAAACTTTGTATACGCCTTTAACCTTTTTATGTCGTTTGACTCTAAACTAATAAGGGTGTTACGGTAAAGTCGTCCTCTTGTGAAGTTTACTGATGAATGCATAACGTTTGAAAGAACTATACTAAAAATTCTACTTACATCATTTTTTAAGCAAACAACTACTATCAAGATACAATAAATAAATTTTGTGAAGTGAAATACCATTTTAGATGGAGGCGTTGTCTACAGCACTTGAGCAGGAGGAAACTGATCATTTCGAAATCAAAGAGGAAGTGAGCAACTTGAAAACCTCCCTCGAAAGTCTACAGGCCAAGTTTAAAAAAAAACTAAGCGTTCTTTCCGCTTCGCTTTGGACCGATACCCATGATCTGAGTACATAATCAAGCTTTAGTTCGATTTGGAGAAGAATTATTTTCTCGAGGAGATTCCGTCTTTGCAAGCTCGTACATAATCGAAAGTCAAAAGTTTTAAGAAGGATGCCAGGGTCTCGACCAGCAGTCCAACTAACCCTTCCAGAATAGGTTTGTTCGACCGCTTGAGTCGTAAAGCAGAATGGGGCCCAAACTTTTATACACACTTTTAACCCTTTTTATGCCGTTCGACTCTAAACCAGGGTCAAGCTTGAAGTTCGGTAATCGAAGGGGTTGTACTGTGGCGTCGTCTGGAAGTGGGAGTCATACTCTCTCGGTTTTTGCAGAGGATTCTCTCCAATCTCAGGTTTTTAGATGATGTTTGTCTATTAATAAGTTATTTTTTCCATGTGTGGCTATGACAAAGCGGAGACATACGAGCACTTGCGTTCCCTGGAGTTGAAAAAATAGGATTGAATATCAAAAAATTGACGCCAGTTATTGTACAGCGAAAAATAAAGATTTCCTGTCCGCAGATTTAGGGTCGATTAGAGGTATTCATTTTTTCAGATCTTCCCAGGACGTCATGGACACGGTAGCCTTCTGCCTGAAGGAGCGACATCTACTTCCAAAATTGCACTCTATAAAATTTCAAGTGTTAATTACTGAGGACGACCTAAGTGCTTTCCCTACAAGATTTTTGAAGCACTCTTCGAATCGATGACGGAATGGCAACCGAGGGACGGACTTGCCTCGAAAAGAAATTTCTCTCTCTGCAGGAAAAAACATCAGAAAGTGAAATCGTACCCTATAAAACTTTAAGCCCGTTTGACACACAGTGGCAGAATTATGTCTTTCTGAAACGATCCCCTAAATGATCAGAAGTCTCGATTTAGCGTCAATTTGCCGAAAAACTATCGACTCACTAATCACATGGAAGATGTTACTTTTAGAACCTGTATTTTCCAGAAGCACCAAAAGATCTCCGAGATACGGCGGTACAATTCCACTCTGACTCCAGAAGGAAAAGGCGACGGAGTGGAATTGTACCATATAAAATTTTAAGTCGTGCTTATTATACAGTAAAAACTAAGCTTCTTTGCTGTGATGACGATATGGTTAGGATGGATCGTATACAAAATTCTCGTTTTTCACCGATACGGATAAAA
Source organism: Heligmosomoides polygyrus polygyrus (assembly GCA_947396885.1). NCBI lineage: Eukaryota > Metazoa > Nematoda > Chromadorea > Rhabditida > Heligmosomidae > Heligmosomoides > Heligmosomoides polygyrus. Next base: position 25,430,694 of record OX377201.1, on the reverse strand, counting down.
TTCTGCCGCAAAAACCTCGAGGTCCTGATAACTTCACTGTGAGAAAATCATGATTTTCTGGATCGAACAGGTTGAATCGACCTCTGGTCAGCTTTGCACTAACGTCATCGGAGCATAAAACTGAACGTTCACAAGAAGGTTCATAACTCGGTAAGTTTTTCGAATTTTGAAAATTCCGCTAGCTTTTCAGAAAGTAGATGAAATGCAATTTCTCAGCATATAAGAAACGACCTCAAAAAAAGGTCTTCATGCGCGGCGAGAGAGGTCCATTTTCTGGTCCATTTCGCGAAAATACGTGCCGAAAATTGAACTACCCCCGCCGCGCATGAAGACCCCTTTTTTGGAAATCGGTTCTTACAGAGTTAGGAAACATATTTGCTCCATTTTTTGATGCGCGGGCGTGATTTTTGATTTTCGGAAAATAAGCTGAGTTATGACCGATTTCGTAAAGTCGTGAACTGAAATTCGGATCGACCCTTCACCGTCGTCATCGGATTGATCTCACAAAAATATTCATAACTCAGCTAATTTCCGATGACGGAGGTAAAGGATTCAGTTCACGACTTCGCAAAATTGATCATAACCCGGGTTGTTTTCCGAAAATCAAAAACCCACCCGCTAATCAAAAAATTGAGCAAATGTGATTCCTAAGCATATAAGAACCGATTTCCAAAAAAAGGTTCTTCATGCGCGGCTGGAGTGGCTCGATTTTCGCCAGAAATTGGACCCCACCCGCTGCACATGGAGACCCCTTTTTTGGAGACCGGTGCCTACATAGCGAGAAAGCGCTTTTCTTCTAGTTTTTTTGTAAACGTTCAATTTTATGCTCCGATGGCGTTGCTGCAAAGTCGACCAGAGGTCAGATTCAACCTGTTCGATCCAAAAAATCATGATTTTTCACTGTGCATTGATCAGGACTTGGAAGTTTTTGTGGCAGAGTTTTATCCGTACGGGTAGTCTGCTTCGGCTAAAAGTATTTTTTTCATAAAAAACGAGAATTTTGTATACGACCTATCCTAAACATATCCTCACCGCAGCTCCGTCTTCGCTGCGGAGAAGCTTCTTTTTTTGCTATACACAGGGCTTAAATTTTCATTTTGATTTTTTATGATGCTTCCTTAGGATGGCAGAACAATATTTCCATGGGAATTCCATCGTCCACCATTCGTTTGTCGCTGCGTAATCGACTCGATGAGCGCTTCAAAAAATTGTAAGGAAAGCACTTGAATCGCCTTCAAAAAGTAACACTCGAAATTTTGCATAATACAATTTCAGAAGTTTCAGATGCAGACGTCGCTCCTTCAAGTGCATGTGTCATGTCCGTGGCGTTATGAAAAAAAAACTTTCACAAATTGAACGGTGATGACTGTAAGACTGCTACCAGAAAATCTTTATTTTGAAGTGTCGAAAAATAACGTTCAAAACTTCAAAGAATTTTCTTGAGTTATCAAACCATGTATTGTTCAGTGACCCCTTTTCAATGTTCTCTTCAGTGTCGAAGCCTCACCTAAAAAAAAAGAACCGAGGGTTCAAAATGCACATAAAACCTTGAAGAAACCAAGACATATATATGGGATAAAACTGTGGAAGAGAGAGGGATGGAGTCGTACGAATTCTGCTTCGGAGGGGGGGGGGTGACAAATTTTTATCAAAAATCGAACCCCACGCTTGACCCTGCTCTAAACTAATAAGGGTGTTACGGTGAAATCGTCCTCTTAACATCGAGTGACGTTTACTGATGAATGCTTAACATGTCTGAAAGAACTATACTAAAAATTCTATTTACATCATTTTGGGAGCAAACAACTACTATCAGGATGCAATAAATAAATTTTGTGAAGTTAAATATCATTTTAGATCGAGGCGTTGTCTATAGCACTTGAGCAAGAGGAAATTCATCATCTCGAAACCAAACAGGAAGTGCGCAGATTGAAAACATCCCTCGAAAGCCTTCTGGCTAAGGTAAACCGACAGCGTTCTTTTCGCTTCGCATTGGTCCGATACCCGTGATCTGAGTACTTAAACAAAACTTAGTTCGATTTCGGAAAGAAGTGTTTTCTCAAGAAGATTCCGTCTTTGCAAACTCATACCATAATCGGTGTGAAAAGCTTAAAACGCATGTCAAAGTCTCGGTCAGCAATCCAAATAACACGATCACAAACGTCGGATATCGGGACCGACGTTTATAATCGTGATAAGCCTAAAATCGCAGACAAGCTACTCGCAGGCATAGGCTCTCTACTTATCCCTGTGTCGTCTTCGTATACTTTGCGCCAGTCCTACTTTACCAGTTTAGGCCACTTAAGGGATTTACAAAAATGTATACTACTGGATTCAGCTTTCGATAAACCACGGAAAAACCTCTGTTTTGAATTTCGCAACCCCTCAATGAGATTGATGTACAGTTGGTTGCAGTGAATGTTGTACGGAAACGTATAAGCGGTCTATACTTTTCGACGAACTAGTCGCTTCGAACTGTTGTCGGCGGACCATGTGTGGCCTAGACTATCTGCTTTCTGAGAAAAGCATGACGTAGTCGTGAGTGTTTCACATCGTGTCTCACTTTTGGTTCGATTTTTCAGGCGTGATGCACAGCAGTCAAGCTCCCAGTTCTACGTTTGGATCTTCGTCAAATGGCCGAGTGAGTAAAATGGACCAAAACATTAATCCGTCATCAGTCGTCAGCGTGGGTAGTAAAACAAGCTACGTCTTCCGGGTATGCGGTACTTCTAAATCAACCATAGGTGTACTGTTGCTTATTTGCAGGTTTTCATATCCGAATGTTGTGTGGGATATTGACTCTTTGCGCGCCTAATCGATACCGGTGGCTCTAATATTGTCATGTCACCCCGGTGGCGAAATTGTAAACTACGCGTTGCCCTGCTCCTATGCCTCTCAACTCCTGCTGCCCAAGTCGTTCCAAATGCTGGGCGGTTTTCTCTTTCCTCTTTCATGCTTGGTGCTTGGTTAGTCTAACTCACCAACAAAAGCATTGCTATAAACCCACCAAATGATGACTCTGTCCGTATATGTTGTTTCCTTGAACACTGCATAGCGCCTGTTTCTCTGATGCAAAATTTAATAATAGAAAAACCGTCATGCTTCCCTTCAGTCCTCGCTTCATTAGTGTTCTAGAATGTTAGGTTTTGTTAAATCTTGAAAATTGATTGAAAACTTTGTTGCAGGTATTTTCCGAAAAACTAATAGAAAATCTGAGAGCTTTTGATACATTATAGGATAGAGCTGCTCCATGCGTTGATCCCAGTATGCAATGTTTTTTAAACTGCATGAGCGATTGCTGGTTTCCCCGAGTTAATGAGCGGTGAAATGGTCTTTAAATTTTTGTGTTTTGCCAGAGACTTTCTACTATAGCTTTTGCTAAATCCTAGAATTATACGCATTTAAGGAACTCCTATGAGGTTGGAAATTCAACGGTCATTCAAGCGATGAAAGCTTTTTGTTGAAACACCATGAATAGGTTATGGTAAACTTTTCGAATTGCGTAAAATGTGTAAAGTTCGATTTAAGAATTTCGCACCCTCGCTTGACCAAAAGGAAAAGTGAAAGTAAAAAAGGAAAAAAAGAAAAAAGTTTGGCAAAAAAACTGCCCGGCATGGGCTGAAAATAACACGACAAATAAACAAATGTTGGATCATTTTGTATTAACATTAGCAGAAAAACCAATAAAAATCCAGTTGTACTGCACTCCATGCCAGGTATCTCCTACAATTTACGGTTTACGATTTACGACGATTTTTTCATAATTACGCTTTGGGACATTCCGAATTTCATTTACGCACACCCCTGATCCAGAGCTCCTATTGAATTTGAACAAATGATATGGTTACGAAAAAATGAAGAATTTACATACCGTCACATTACCTACAAAGAAGACGACAGGCACACGGCTCCTGATCGGACAAACATCTACTTTCAAATCGAAGCAATCTTTTTCTCAAGTATTTTTAACATGATGACGACCAGAGCGATTTTCGCGCGTCTGTCATGTGACACCAAGCCCCTCACGACACGACATCCCGAGATCTAAACGTCACCCTAAGGGTTATTTGGGATGCTGAACACGAATCCGAGGTTCGTTTCACCGAATACAGCAGAAGGCCACCCATATCAACAGCTAGGGTGATCGGGTCAAAACCACCGACTTGGCTCAAACTTCGCCTAGTATGGTTGCCTAGTGTGTTGATTATAAGTAAGAAGACTGCTTATCATTGAAAAACAAACATGCGTGCCCTGCATGTGAAACTCACGCATAGCGCGTGATAGAGCGTGCGAGAAAGTGAGATACGACATCGCGCCTCAAAATTAACCAGTAACAACCAATCCATTATTTTGTATTGTTGAACAGGTATTACCACCCATAAAAATTCGTGCTGAACACCATTATAGAAATCAGAAATTTGATGTGAGTGTGCTTTAATTATTACCTTTTATTTCGAGAATGAGATGACTGATCACCCTCATTTACCTGTACCTACCGAAGCGTAGTTCTCGGTGAAACGGGGGTCGGATTCGTGTCCAGCATCCCAAAAAACCACTACGCGAAGTTTGAGTTAAATCGGTGATTCTGATCCGACCACCCTAGCTGTCGATATGGGTGGTCTCCGGCCGTATTCGGTGAAACGGGCCTCGGATTCGCGTTCGGCATCCCAAAAAACCCCCTAGGCGAAGTTTGAGCCAAATCGGTGGTTTCGAAATAATTTTATTAGAGGTGCGCCCCAAATTGGAACACATTGCCATCCATGTGTTGTTAAAGGCACAGATGATATCTTGATTCAATTCTAGGCTCTGTATTAGATATCAGTCGTTCGGCGGCCTAGCGGCCGCCTACGACTGGTTGGGGGCTTCGCTCCCAAACCCCGAGAATAGGACGCCATGGCTGCTACGGGTTTCCTATTCTTCCCTAGGCCTTCTGATCATTATGTTAATCAAGATGGATCGACTGATCTTCCTCAACGTGATCCTCAAAAAATCGATAATATCGATCGGTATCGATTGGACGACTTCAGATTCGTGTTCAGCGACCTCGATTACCCCCAAGGCCGAAGTTTCGTGCCGGTTCAACGTGATCCTCAAAAAATCGATAATATCGATCGATATCGAATGGTTGACTTCAGATTCGTGTTCAGCGACCTCGATTACCCCCAAGGCCGAAGTTTCGCGCCACTTGAGCGCCATCCTCAAAAAATCGATAACATCGACCGATATCGATTGGTCGACTTCAGATTCGTGTTCAGCGACCTCGGTTACCCCCAGAGCCGGTTTCGTGCCGGTTCAACGTGATCCTCAAAAAATCGATAATATCGATCGATATCGAATGGTCGACTACAGATTCGCGTTCAGCGACCTCGATTACCCCCAGAGCCGGTTTCGTGATCCTCAAAAAATCGATAATATCGATCGATATCGAATCGTCGACTTCAGATTCGTGTTCAGCGACCTCGGTTACCCCCAGGGCCGAAGTTTAGTGCCGGTTGAACGTGATCCTCAAAGAATCGATAATATCGATCGATATCGATTGGTCAACTTCAGATTCGTGTTCAGCGACCTCGATTACCCCCAGAGCCGAAGTTTCGTGCCGGTTGAACGTGATCCTCAAAAATCGATAATATCGATCGATATCGATTGGTCATCTTCAGATTCGTGTTCAGCGACCTCGATTACCCCCAGGGCCGAAGTTTCGTGCCGGTTGAACGTGATCCTCAAAAAATCGATAAAATCGATCGGCATCGATTGGTCGACTTCAGATTCGTGTTTAGCGACCTCGATTACCCTCCAGGGCTGAAGTTTTGTACCGCCGACGTGTTCGGCAAGTCTACGGCTCGCCATGCACGGTTGCCGACGTGTTCGGCACGTCTACGGCTCGCTATGCACGGTCGCCGACGTGTTCGGCACGTCTACGGCTCGCCATGCACGGTTGCCGACGTGCTCGGCACGTCTGCGGCTCGCTATGCACGGTCGCCGACGTGTTCGGCACGTCTGCGGCTCGCCATGCACGGTTGCCGACGTGTTCGGCAAGTCTACGGCTCGCCATGCACGGTCGCCGACGTGTTCGGCACGTCTGCGGCTCGCCATGCACGGTTGCCGACGTATTCGGCACGTTTGCGGCTCGCCATGCACGGTCGCCGACGTATTCGGCACGTTTGCAGCTCGCCATGCACGGTTGCCGAGGTGTTCGGCTGCCGCGCCCCAACTCAGGTGTGACGGACGGACAGACACACACACGCACGCACACACACACGCTTGCTGCTTTATATATAGTAGGATAACACTGCAATGAGAATGGTGTAGTGGTACCACAGTCAATTCCCCGAGGATCGCCAATAGGGCAGGAAGATGTGATACCTATATCTATTAGCTCTCCAATGGAACGGCTAAACCTGCGGCACCACAGCATCAATCCACAGCTGTTATAGAACCTATATAACGCCGGGATTGCTGCGAGAGATATAATAAAGATCGAGATGCCGCTATACGCCATATTACAAACAAACATCTACTAGCAAAGAGGAGCAATAACTAAATACGTTACCCAATGCTTCACACTTGCTGAAATAATCGACAGCGGTCACCGATTCATGAGGACATAAGGGCAAAGCGACTAAGGACTTTATTCATCACAAACCCATTTGGGCAAAGACACCTGCCATATCATTCAGCACATCACATCTGCAAAAGCAGAAGATCAAGAGAAAGCAGCACTGCAATCAGCGGACAGCGGAAGTGAGGGTTCAAGAGCACACCGGGATATTCTACCCATCTATTGGGCATAGAAACGAAGCATTCAAAGAGGTGCTAGGTCTTATGTGGTGTAGAAACAACAACACAAAAACCACTGTGTTTGGATGCTATTTACACACTATACACAATGGTGACGGTGGGTATTTCTAAACGATGCTGCTATCGAGAGCTGCCGTCCTAAGATTTATACACCTCATGTACCAGTAATGACTGATAGTGTTTCAAAACTCGTCTTCGCTCGAATCTTCTCTGTTGAGTGCCCTTTTGTCGGGAGCTGCAGAATCCTTGGAGGGTCGTCCCTGCAATGAATAGGGTTGAGGGACCCGCGAAGAGATAAGCAGGATGGGAATCGTAATATCGTATGCTAATTCCAAATGAATGCTATTAAGAATGGCAGGAGGCGGCTTCTTTCTTTTCTTTCTTGAAATGGGCTTAACTTTCGTTTCATTGTCCTGACTAGCGGATTCTACCCTATCTTCGACAAAAGACTGTTGGGTGTAATACGGTCGGGGCAAGAAATATTATTCTTTAGTCTTAAATGTAAACATGAGGATCACAGAACAGTTTCGTTTTTGCTACGGGCCACTGGGTGGTCCGAAAATGGCAAAAAATGGTACCGCTTTAGGGCGGGCTGACAAGGCAAAAGTGACATCTGAAATGGCCCTGTCCTGCTGAGAGCTTAACTTACAAATAAACTTAAAAAAAAACTTAAATTAAAGTTTGATTATAGTAATATATATATATATATATATATATATATATATATATATATATATATATATATATGATAGTTAACGACGTTTCCTAGACGACGCTGCAGTGTACATTCACATGATTCATTCGCAACGGTGTGGGCAGTGACTGGATGGCGGAGTGGATAGCGAGTCGGATTTATGGGAGGGGATCGACGGTTCGATTCTGGGGGTCTGGTTTTTGCGTTCTTAGGTGGACTGTCAGCGTTTTTGCAAATGAAGATTACGCTTTGGCTCCGGTGGGGTACCTTCTCCGCGTCCTAACCCCGCTTTCAACTTGTCGTCAGATGTGGAAGAAGCTGGTTTTGTTGCGTGGAGCGACATCGCACATCCATTAAACGATGCTTGTCTCGCTGAGGAAGGTTCCGCTTGATGCTATCCCCATATGACCGATGTCGAATGTTCTCAATTCGTTTTGGAAGTGTTTCTCGCTGTCACCTAGTTTGCGGACACGATCGACAAGTATTGATTTGACCCATCATCAAGACACGCTCATCGTTCTTCGGATTTCTTTGCTTTTTATTCTTCTCGCAACTTTCACTATTTCAGCTAACTGTTGTCCAGTACTGCATATTTTATCCACCCCGTGCGACTGGACGCCTTGCGGTGTACCTGTTCCTCACCACTCTCGTATACACTTACGGGAGACGGGTAGGAGGCATTGCAGATAGGAGCATTTGAATTCACTCCTCGACTCCAGAGGTTGAAAAAAAAATCGTTCGAAATTCATCTCTAGGGTATCTGGGATGCAGATCACCAATCTGGCAAACATTTTCGCTGAAACGATGGATGGTAGAAGGTTGCGATGGGTATGAGTAAGTAACGGGGTGTAGCAGAATAACCGGCATTACTGCCTTTGACGACTCCAGAGGTCGAGGAGAGGACGAATGAAAAAATTTCGCCCAAACCTTGCCCAAGGGGAATATTGGGGGTGCTGATCAGGGATGAGCGGATAATGAAATTTTGAAACCCGGATAACGGATAATTTTGCTCGAAAATGGCCGGATAACGGAAAAACGGATAACGAACAAACAGCAAAAATTAAAACTCGAATTAAATCGATCTAATTTCAACGGCAGATCAGGAGTTGAAGCACTGTTAATTTATTAGCCATTCCTAGACATTTTGATAGGTTTTTTAAAGAAATGCAGGCGCCAAATTAACGACACCCTACGGGATTTTGTGATGATCAGAAGGAAGGCAAACAAAGAGCAACATTCCTGCCTTTCACCTGTTTCGAGAGGGTTGCTTGTATTGTTCTATTTATTTGCCGCCTAGTTCTTTTTACAATTAAAGCTGCCGAAAAGTAGAATGATCCTCGTAAGAGCAATTCTCCTTATGTTTCTTGACTTTTCGTGCTATGAAGGTGTTTCTTGACTTTTCCTGCTATGAAGAAGGCGGGAGATGTCCAGCCGAATAAAGTCCACATAACAATCTTGATTCTACACCATTATAAGAACCGTTATTGTTGTTGCTGCCCTATAGCACCCCAAGATCTAAGGTACTTGGGCATGGAATTATCTGGGATAGATACAATACTAACTTTCTATCTGGTGATAACAGCAAGCAATTGTGTAGGCCAATCACACATTTAAGGACTCATGACATCTAGAAGGGCAGAATTATCCGACGCATTCCAAAAAGGGAGTGGTTCCCTGTGTAATAGAGAACTTGAAAACTTCACTAGAAAACTCAGAGATATAACGAATCTGCATATCTTGCAGCACGCGCGATTCTAAGTTTATTTAGTACAGTTTGTTGCACCGCTGAAATGTTTAATGGGGAAGTCGCTCCCTCAATGTATCTGAATTGAACCTATTTCCTTTTCTCTCGTATTCACTGCTGTATTGCGGTATTTGTTTCGTAGTTCACAACAGCATATTACTAGAAGCACAACTTTACCGCATGCAAACAAATCGAACACACTGCAATCGTGGAGCCACATATGACACGGTGCAAAGGTCGGCGGTAAAAATTCATTCTAGGTTGAGCCAGACCCTGCACTTTTAACGGTCGCTAACAGCAGTTAGTATGCCTTCTTGGTATGAATGACTTGAGATGAATGAGCAATGCTATGCTTAGTAGGCCTCATGATTGTATGGCACACGCTTAGCGACCTGAAAAGACAGAATTGAGGAATTTTTAAAGCTCTGTAACCAGTTTTCATGTGAAGAAATGCCTCAACTAACCCTCCTGGATTTGAACGACTTCCGCTGTTTTTAACAACCACTCTTACGATCGTGAAGGATCCTTTACATAGTCCACCCATCACCACGTTCAAACCTAGGAGTCATGTAATTTGTTGTCCGTTATCCGGCCCAAAATCGCCGGATAACGAACAACAAGACGGATAGGCCAAAACCCCCGGAAACCGGATAACGGATAACGGTTAATCCGCTCATCCTTGGTGCTGATCCCGATGATATGATACCTGTTTTTAAAAGTTCAGAATATTACGGCAGGTTACGGTAGATATGGGTGAGTAAAGGTGTCCACGTTAGTGGGATCCCTTCCTTCCCCAATGTGCTCAGACTTATTTTCCATCCTTCGACTTCAGCTTGTGATGGAAAGTAGTGCAATCAAATAGATAATTTAGAAAAAGAGTGACAGATTCGCAGTCAGCAGCTTAAATAATTCCCACAGGCGAAGTCTGGGCGAAATCGGTAGTCATAACTTCGTCCCCTTATTCACCATTACCCAATAATACGGTACCCTACCGCAGCCAAAATGTACTCTTCATTTGCAAAAATGGGAGCAGACCACACAGCGAATCCCGTAACCTTCTCCAGAATCGAACCCTAGACCCCCTTCCGCAAGTCCGCATCGCATTCACTCAGCCATCCAGTCGCTACCGCCACCATTGCAAATGAATCACTTGAATGTACCCTGCAGCTTCGTCCAGGAAACGTCGTAAATTATCATTATTACTATAATCAAACTTTAATTCGAGCTCCAAACCTTTTGCAAGTTAAGTTCTGAGCGCAACAGGGCCAATCCAGGGCCCGGATTCATGAACGACTTACCGGCGGGTAAGTGCAAAATCTACCCCCACTCCCCACTTACGCGCGAATCATGAACGCGCGGCGGGAAAAATCCGAGGTAAGTGTAGAGGTAAATGCTATCCCGTCAGCGCGTCGGGGAACATTTACCTCCAAGGCGAGGGTTTTGCTCCGCGGCCAATTTCTGACCCAATGCATGCCTCCGCTGACCCTTAGCCAGCTCTGGGCTGGCCGCCAGCCGCAAATTCAATGCCTGGCAGGGGCGCCTAGTTGCCGTCGCCATGCGTACGTCTTTCGCCGCATTTCGGTGAGTTGTTTTACCTTATTGCTTCCTTTAGTGGCATTGCGGGTCGGCTTGGGCCACCATGAGCCTAGTCCATTACGCAAATCGTAATTTACGATTTGCGTGGGTGGACTATGCCCGTCCGCCACCTTAGCCTTCCTTGGCATATGTTGTATATGGAGGCTACTGTGATGGATGGCACCCATTATTAGTCACGTAAGCCCACATTTACCATTGTTTCTCTACTACCTGCTATGCTACTAGTTTCCACCCCTCCCCCCCCCCTCGCCCTACCCCACATTTCATTTCCCCTAAATACGATGCTGCTAGTGTCGGTGGCAGCGACGTCCCAGCAGCAAGTGTGACTGCTTGGTTTCGCTGTTAGCTGATGCCAGCGGGCCAGCGGAGGCATGCACATTGGGTCAGAAATTGGCCGCGGAGCAAAACCCTCGCCTTGGCCGTCATGAATCAGAAATCGGAGGTAAGTTCGGGGAAAGTGGCGGGTAAATGGCCGTCGAGGTAAGTGGGGGTAGAATTTACCTCCGGCCGCGTTCATGAATCCGGCCCCAGGAGTCACTTTTGCCTTATCAGCCCGCCCTGAAGCGGCACCATTTTTCGCCATTTTTAGACTGCCCAGTGGCCCATAGCAAAAAAGGAACAGTTCCACGATCCTTTTCCGATGCTCTTCAAGACCATATAGGTCTCGTTGAGAATCTTTGGGGGAAGTTCATGGGCTTCCCTTTTCAGAACACCTGATCTGGATAAGAACCTCTTGGCATCGGAATGTGACTATACAATGACAAACGAACCGCAGTGCCTATATATTAGGTTGTCCCATAAGTCCCCTCCGTCTTTTCAACGATTCGTTGCGGATTTCGCCGGCGGTCTCTTGCATAGCGCTGTACAGCTTTCGAAAGAGAATGATTTGCTCTGTCAGAACATGTATTGCATTTCTTTTTTTCATCCTGAATTTTGTCAATTTTTAGGTCGTTAAAGTGAAAGTCGAAAAGTGTCCATGTGCGCAGTCGCTTCTCTCCGCTTCTTGTAGTACAGAAAATTGTCTTCCAAATGCTTTGAAAAACTGCGCTTTTTGCGCAGTTTTTTATAGTACTTGGAAGACAATGTTCTGTACTTCAAGAATATGTGTTGGTCCTATTTTCTCACTTGTCCTTTATTGATTTTTAGGCCATCAAATTGGGAATTCCGACTTTTCCGTCCTAATTTTTACCAAAACTCCGGTTCTGTGGTTGGACTTTTTTGCTTGGTGTTATATACCGTTTGGAAGAGGATGTCTTGCTCAGTAAGAATTTGTGTCGCGTTTATTGGCTCATGCTGACTTCTGTCGAATACCAACAAAAATCCAAAAAGGGAAAAATCATCTTCACCAGCAACTTCTCCCTGTTCAGCTGTTGATATTCGATAGAAATCAGCATGAGCCAATAAAGGCGATACAAATTCTTATAGAGCAAGACATTCTCTTTCGAACGACATATAACACTGAGCAAAAAAGACGTACCACAGAGCAGCAGTTGTCGATAAAAATAAATCTTCTCGTTCGAACGTCTCAATGTGATAGCCTAAAAATCAATGAAGGCAAATGAGCAAATAGGACCAACATCCTTTCCTTTAGTACAGAAGATTGTCTTCCAAATGGTATGAAAAACTGCGCAAAAATTCCAAACCTTCGCGGAGAGAAACGACTGCGCAGATGGCCACTTTTCACTTTTCGCTTTAACGACCTAAAAATTGACAAAATTCAGGATGAAAAAAGAAATGCAACACATGTTTGATAGAGCTAATCATTTTCTTTCGAAAACTGTATAGCGCTATGCAAGAGAACACAGGCGAAATCCGCAATGAATCGTTGTAAAAAGGGAGGGGACTTATGGGACAACCTAATACTACTACAATAGAAACAGAATACGCCCATCCCCTCTATAAGCGACTTTTGGGCGAAACGAAAACCACCTCCGGAGACACGAAAGAACTGTAGTTCCGAAAATAGTGCCAATTATGATTCACTGCACTTAAAGCATACTGTTCCTAATGGTAATTGATGTGGACCTTGTCGATTAATACTTTTTAAAAGCTACACCATTTCTTCAGCCACCAGGAGATGATTTGAAAAAAGCTTGTCTGATGAAACGTGACGAAACCAACCATTAAAAAAAGAGAACAACAATAAATATAAAAAGATTAAAATAAAGTAGGATGCAGCTAAAGCTTTACAATTTTATTTTACTATATTTGAACGCATATCTGGCCTACACAATGACTTCAAATGGATGCTGATGGACAAACCCGCCGCCGCATATGAAATAAAGGGTTTGGAGATTTGCTCCACATTTACGTCGCAATCTCTCCCTTTGAATTGAATGGAGTTCTTCGCATACTCAGGACAGGCGTTTTATTGCCTAGTAAAAGAGGGTGACACATCGACCGATGCTTCGCCTGACTAGAATCAAAGACCGCAACATGACGCAGCCCATCTGTGTTTGAGATCAGACACGGTTGTCGCTTGGCATAACCGTTCAGAAGGAAGTGTTTGAGCACCTGATCTAGGCATTTATTCACAATAATAATCGATCAATACGAACAGCAACCCATATTATAGCTGCATCGAATATGACCACGAAGTGTTCGGTGGAGCTTCCCCACCAACGATTCACTCTAGAGCGTCATGTATTAGTCAGGCAAACATGTGCTAGTCGAACCCAACCATATAAATCTACAGGGCTCGAACATCCCTCGAAAGACGTCGCTTTTTCGACTTATCAACTGTTCTCGGACTAGTCTACGGCTCATCGATAATGGCACAGCTGACGAACAGTGTGAGATGGTGGAGAAAAGGGCAACTGCATGAACGTTTTCATTTCTACTGATGACAAGAGCGGTTGCTAAAGAGGCTATAAGGCTATAAGGATGTGTTGTTGTGATCAAAACTCTTGCCGCAGGCGGAACTCGAGCAAGCACCCTTTGATTACCGAACAAGATGCTAGCCCATCACATCAGCAGCGATGTTTTGATCGCACAATATTCAGATATCACGAGTGATAGATCATTCAAACGACGATATCGTGGAGGTTGTGTATCGTCAAAACAGCGCTGGTTGTGCAATGAACTAGCATCCTGCCCAAAATGCGGAGGTTTGCACACAAAATTCTGTGCGTTAAATTTTTTAACGAAATTTTTTACCGGAAAATTTTCGTTAAATTTCCGTTAAATCGTTAAATTTCGTTACAAATAAGATTAGCTGCAAACCCTTACTTCAAGTGAAAATCAAGGAGAATCTTACGCGTTTTCACTTTAAGAGATAAACTGCAAAAGTTCAACAAATGGAGTGTAACACAGCAATGTAAAACAAACAATTCAACATCAGCAAACGCAAAAACGTAAACAAGCCTTCAGCAACAAGTTATCTACAGGGTGTGGAATAAGAATAGGTATGGATTTATCATTATGATGATCGCCGAGAAAGCATCTTAAAATGTACGATCAGGCAAAACCCGGAGTTCCCCCTTTCCTAGTTCTTTGCGAACCGTTTTCTGTCCTCTTCTACGAGAAAGAAAAACCTGAAACCTTTTTTGCTTTTTGCCGGGATCGTGTCACACAGCCGCACACTGCCGAAGAGGTGTGACACGTCGTGAACGCGACAACGTTCAGGAAAAGTAGCTTTCCTAACTTTTTAATTAGCGTTTTCCTAAAATCGTTTAAAATACGTCCAGCGGCCGAAAACGTTTTCTCTGTCTCGACTTTTCCAGGTGGCGAGCGAAAGTATTCTGGGATAGGCAGCGCCAGGTGAGGATAGACATATCCTACGAGGAGGTTGGACCAGTATCTTTGTGGATTCGTTGAGGTGCTTGGGAAATTTCTAGCTCTTCTCGGTGAGGAAATGTCTAGCTCCAAAATGCATTAAACGATAACGATGAAGAACGATGCTACTCAATCCTTTTTGAGATGCGCCACGCATTCTACTTCTGCGGGATATCGGGGAGGCGATTTGAATGCGTGCTTGGCTATACAATCACTTTCGGTGGCCAGCCGATGAGGAACTCATGCTGTATCCTTCCCGGACAAGTCTGTTCCAGTTCTCCGACTCCGGAGGGATGGAAGGCTTGGTTGGCCTGGGCGGGAAATCCGAACCAGGAACCTCGTTTCGCGTGCGCGCAGGCACCATCTACGACTGAGCTACACGCGTCCCCAAAATGCATTATTCCAAAAATTCAAAACAAATTCATGAAAGCGTTAAAACATTCATGGTGATTTCAATAGTTTTTTTCAGGAACAGATCTAATCAGAAGGATGAGGCCTGCAACACTAATGAAGACTATGGGTAAATGTGATAAACTCACTGAGAAAAAAGTCCGTTAAATTTTTAAAAACTTCCGTTAAGTCGTTAAGCCAGATTTTAACGAAAAATGCCGTTAATTCGTTAACCCGTTAACCGTTAAATGTGCACCCCTGGTTTGCACAGCATACATGTAACAACCATAAAAATGATGCTCCCTGATGCACGCTTCACGTTAATGTTAAAGAAACAGCTGCCGAAGCATGGCAACTTGAGTCAGTGACGCCACAGTGTCATGGTATTTGAAGTTAATGCAAATCTGATACAAACAATACATTAATGAGGTCTAGAGTTGAAGGGTTAAACGAAATTTGCGGAATACATCAGTTGTTCGGATTGTGCTGTCAATCAAAACTGTGAAAAATCCAGGTGAGATTGGGCCTGAGGCCAGCACCTAACTCTTCAAAATAAAAATAAAAATAAGCGGATATAATGTTGAGGGTGGTCAACCCACTGATCTGCGATCTGCGCGGGAGGCGCCCTTTAAAAGGCGCCCTCTCCCCGACACTACACCTTCCCTCTTGGTACCTCCGGCTCTTCCATCACTGGAAGTGGGTCGGCCTTCCCAGCAAGCTCGTCCTCATCGTCTACCCAGTTGCACCGACCAGGCCTTCCCTCCTGGTACCTCCAGCTCGCCCATCACTGGAAGCGGATCGGACTCTCCAGCAAGCTCGTCGTTATCATCTCCCAGGTTGCCACAACCAAGCCTCTCTCTTTGTGTGTTAATCTAATAAATTGTTCCTTTCTCCGTGATTTCCGACACCGGCACGACCACGCCGACAACTTGGGGGCCAATTTCCTAGGAAGTCACATTTTCGTAGAGGAATTCTTTTAGTCCCTCTCTCATCTCGCCTCTCCTTTTTTTTTCTCTTGTTGACGGCTCCTAGTTGGGTGTCAACAAGTTTTTCCGACGGCTCTTCATCGGGTGTCGGTAGTCAGCGGTGCCAGTAGCTTCAACTACTGTTGACACCGTGGTGTCCTGCCTGTTCGAGGCCAACCTGCACGTTAGTACGTGGGGAGACGAACAGGATTCAGGACAGCGGTGGAGGCACGCCGACTATTGATTGCCGACGCGTATCGATTTACCGATCAAAGTCGGCGGAATGGATAGGAATTCGAGTGTTGCAGAATCCGGCGCAATGGCCAATAGAGCGATCGAAGAGGATCGAAGGAGCCGCCACGCCTCGTCATCGGATTCGAGCGACGACAATGAGGTGTGTGAGAGCCTTATGAAACAATTGAAAATGATGAGGGTCGCTATAGAGACTGAAGTCTCGAAGCACTTCAGAATGGGAAGTGAGAGCAGGACCAGTATAGAGACCGTAGTGGAGGGTGGAGTGAAGACTGCTATGAAGTTAGTGCAAAAGCTGCAAAGGAGGCGCGAAGCACGAACAGCAGATGATAGTTTGGTAGAAACTATTAGGGAGAAGCTGGCATGTACCTCCACTAGCGACATTTGCGGTAGGTTAGAAGTTCTAGTGAAGGCTGAAAGCCGAATAAAAGGCTAGCATCAAGGCTCGACTGTAGTGAGAAGCAGGTCAAAGGGTGCGTAAAGAGAATGGTCAAGCAGATAAGTGACTTAAGTTCTCAAATTGCCCAATTGCAGAGTGCGAAAGAGGACAACCTGGTGCAGGAGCTTAAGGAAGAACTGGAACGCCAGAAGCAGCGAGTGGCTGAACTAGAAGCCCAGCAGCGAGGAAATGAAGGTACAAGAGTGGGCAGAAACGACGTCGAAATACCAGGTACGGTATATAACGGTGAGATAGCATACCAGATGAGTCATCCGCACTTGTTCCAGACTGGCTTGCACAGGTCAGCGAACAGAAGGGAGTACCGGGCGAGGACCTCAGACTCTTCATCAACCGAGAGAAGGAGGGAAGACGGTATGTCTATGTCCCCTATGGTGAGCTCAGAGAGTGAGGGTGAAAGCGAGGTACGCCAGCGCGGATTTGAGCATAGGAGGGCAACTAGTGGGATGAATGAATATATGCGATTCGTAGCGCTACCAGAGGTCCAGTCATTCTCTGGTAGGGACAGGGACTACTCCTTCGAGAATTTTCGAGATTCTTTTGAAATGAAATACCCTCCGGAATTCTGGACTGACAGGGAACGATGCGCGTTATTCAAGGCCAAACTCACCGGCAAAGCCAAGGCGCAGTATGAGGCTCTACCCGAAGTAAAGAGGGATGCTGGCTATTCAGTTCTAGTTAGAGCCATGAAAGACGCGTGTAAATCAGAATCGCGCAGTAAGAAAATAGTGGCACTAAGCGAACTGAAGCACCTCCAAAAGCGTGAAAACCAATCTGTGGTAGACTTTTGCGTGGAGTTAGAACGGTTAACCAGAAGAGCCTACCCAGAGCTGGACGAACAAGCCCTCTCAGTCGTCAGAGCAGATCATCTCTACGATCAGCTGGCCTACTGGGATGAATCGTGCCAGCTACAAGAGATCTTGGAAGGACGAGGTACTGATATGTATGAAAGATTGAAGGAAGCTGTGTTGAGGACAGAAAGAAGACGCCTGGCGCAGCGAAATAAAACACTGGATCGAAACAAGTCGCGAGCGATCAGTAAAAAGAAGTTTGTCAGCAATAGCGGTCAGGAGAATGAAAGCTGCACTGAAGGAAATGTCCAGCCCAATATAAAGAGGGTAACCCAGAACGAAGGTAGAGCACGCGACATAAAATGTTTCAATTGTGCAGAGCCCGGTCACAAAGCGCGCAACTGCAAGAAAGAAAAGCGCGAAGGTACTGCAAAACCCATGTCGCTGTCAGCACGAGTGACTAAGGCAAAATGCGGGAACACCCGGGCGAGTCACATAGTAGCCCAAATACAGAAACGTGACGTGGTGCCACTAACTGGCAAACGAACCACAATACAAATTGAGGTATTCGGGCAAACCAAGGAGGCGTTGTTGGATACAGGTTCTGAAGTATCTATACTGCCTGTGCAAGTACTCCAGCAAGCGATAAATGAAGGAGTTGACATAGATAATCAAGTTATAGAGTTACCTATGTCAGATCTTGTAAGCATTACGGACGCGTCAGGAAGGGTGATGAAGTTTCTGACTATTGTGGAACTCACGGTCACCGACAAAAGTGACGGTCAAAAAACAGTAATGCAGATGTTCGTGTCTTTAAATAAAGACGATACGATTATCATAGGAACCAATGCCATACCGACTATGGGATATCAACTAAGTAAGCGAACCCAAGAAACACGATCGGTAGAAGCTAGTGGTTCAAGCCCACAAAATACAAATAAACTGGCGTCCACAGATAATGAGGACGAAAAAGGAGTAGAAGCAAAGGTAAAATCCGTTGCAGTGGTAGTCGGGCGAGTGTTCGTCGCTCCAGGACAGACTGAATGGATAGAACTTAAAGGCGGAACTCCAGGCAATGAAGCTATTCTGCGTTCCACCAGCAAAGGAATAGCAGATAGTTTATGTAAATTAGGAACGGAAGGTTCGGCAAAGGTGGCGGTAGTGAACACGTCCAGTGAACCCATGGTGTTCGGAAAAGGACAAGAAGTTGGAGAATGGGAGAAGCTGGACTGGGAGGATCCTCGAACGAAGGATATTCACACCGACACGATGTTGTGTAGCAGCAAGGAGCCTTCAACCAATGAGGAACGACTGCAGAAGCTCTTTTCCTTGCTGGTAGAAAACAAAGGTGGGAAACCACTACCTCCTGAAATCCATGCATTAGTTGAAGAAAACAATAAAGTGTTTGCAGTCGAGGACTGTGAACTGACACAAACGTCTCTGGTCGTTCATGATATCGATACAGGCGACATGCGACCAATTCGGCAAAAAGTGAGACCAGTACCCATCGGAGCGCGTGACGAATTCAAGGAGATATTGGACAACCTCCTACAAAGAGGTATCATTGAGCGGTCTACGTCCGAATGGGCATCGCCGGTAGTCCTCGTACGCAAAAAGGACGGAAGCCTAAGGCTCTGCATCGACTATAGGCAGCTCAACAAATGTACGAAACATGACGCCTACCCCTTGCCAGGGATAGACAGTATGTTGCAGAGCCTACAAGGGAAAAGATTCTTCAGTACCCTTGATATGGCATCAGGATACTGGCAGATCCCGCTGTCAAGTGAGGCTAAGGAGAAGAGTGCCTTCATAACGTCAGAAGGCCTATACCAATTCAGCGTTTTGCCCTTTGGCCTGACGACATCTCCGGCAGTGTTTCAACGTTTAATGGACACGGTGCTACGAGATTTCAAGAACAAGGAAGTATTCGTGTATATAGACGACATTTTGATAGCCACAGAGGATGAACGAAGGCACTACGAGGTAACCAAGCTCGTTTTTGAAGCCCTCCTGGAGGCGAACTTGCGTCTGAAACCACAAAAATGCATCTTGATGGCTGACTCAGTGTCTTTCCTGGGACATCAGATCGATGCGAACGGAGTCCACGTGGATCCGGAAAAAGTGGTGAAGATTAAAGATTACCCAAGGCCAAGTAACGTTGCTGAATTACGGACCTTCCTTGGTCTCTGCAGCTACTACAGGAAATTCGTGTTGAATTTTTCGAAGATTGCGGGTCCACTGTTCGACATCACCAGTACCAAAATAGCTTGGGAATGGAGCGATGCTCAGGAAAGGGCGTTCCTCAACCTCAAGGACGTATTAATCAAGACACCGGTTTTGGCGCAGCCGGATGTTGAGGGAGCCCGGTCAGGGAAAAATCCCTATATCATATATTCGGACGCCTCCCAAATCGGAGTGGGAGCGGTGTTATGTCAAAATGGTAAAGACGGGTTCTTGCACCCTATTTACTTTGCTTCAAAGCGACTAACGCGGGCGCAAAAAAATTACCATATCACAGATTTGGAAGCGCTGGCTCTTGTATTTGCTCTACAAAAATTCCATCACTTTGTGTACGGAATGCGAGTAATCGCGAGAACCGACCATGCGCCTCTGACTGCACTATTTCGCAGGGCAAACGTGTCTGGCCGAGTCCTCAGATGGGCACTGGAAATCCAACAATATCGGCTCGAAATTGAGTATGTGAAAGGAAAAGGTAATCCAGTTGCGGATGCACTCTCAAGAGGGATTCCGGTTGCCGAGGAAGAACTTAAAGAGTTCCGCGTTGGCGAGGAACGAATAGTATGCAGCCTAAAGGCGCAGGATGATTCCGAATGGCTAGCCGACCTTCGCAAGGATCCGAATTACGGACCAGTAATTACCGCATTAGAGAATGGTGATCTCGAGAAAGAAGTGAGGCTGCCCGCGTCGCCAAAGAAATTGAAAATAGCGGATTTTATACTAGAGGAAGGGTACTTGAAAATACTGTTAGAGGATGGAACCTCAGCACTAGTAGTACCCCGGAATCACAGAAGGGCCGTCTTTGACGAGTACCATAGCGGTTCAATGGCAGGACATTACTCAGCGAAGAAGATGTTGGGTTTGTTAAGGAAACAAGTGTATTGGGATGGCATGTCTCGTGACGTGTACCTATGGCTGAAAGGATGCACCAAGTGCTTGTTGACAAACCCACATAGTCGCATGGTCCCGCCGCTCAAACCTTTTGTCACTGGAAAGCCCTTTGAAATAGTAGCAGCTGATATTTTGGAAATGGGATTAAGTCTCAGCGGAATGAAATACGTGCTAGTAGTCATCGACCTTTTCTCAAAATGGGTTGGAGCATACGCGATTCCGAACAAAGAGGCCGCAACTGTAGCCACCACGTTGTTCCAGCGTTGGATTTGTGAGGGAGGTCGGTGGCCCAAACAAATTCACACTGACCAGGGCTCAGAGTTCTCGAACTCCATACTGGAAGAGTTGACAGCTGTGGCTGGGATTAGACATTCCGTCACGATGGGCTATAATTCCAGGGAAAATGGAGCCGCTGAGCGAGTAATCGGTACGCTACAAAGAATGCTTAAAAAGAAAGTGGAATTTCCCGACAAGTGGGACCTTATGTTACCGAATGTAGTGTACGCCTACAACGTAATGCCACACGAAGCCACCGGGGAAAGCCCATTTTTCATGTTACATGGGTTTGACCCCGTAATTCCAACTAACGTGGTCCCTGGAGCCGAAATTTCTAAATATCTGATCAATGTAGACGATTATAAAACGGATATTCTTAGAGGAATGCAGGCAATAAGGGAAGAAGTTTCCGAGCGTACTGAAGCATACAGAGCAAAAATGAAGGAGGCGTACGACCGCCGCAAGGACGTGGACGTCCACTCGCTTCCAGCCGTGGGGGAAAGAGTGTTTATGAAGTTACCCTGCGAACGGGCACGGAGGAAGCACCCAAAATTAACAATGGACTGGGATGGTCCGTATAGGGTTCTACAAGCAAATGACACCTCCGCCCTAATAACGAAGATAGGAGCCGAGGAAGAACCCATAAAAATTCAATATGATATGTTACTACGGTGTCCAGATGAAATTTCGGATGAGGTATTGAGTGGTAAGACAAAGAGGAAGAGAGTGAGAAAGGCGTATAGGGTGACGATGATACGAGCCGATTGTAATTTCAGGGACGAGCTCGAATTCACCGTGCAGGACCCGTCTCACATTCTACACGCTCAGTTTCAATGCCGAGGACAAGATTTTCCTGCAGTCAATGGCAGCCCGAGCTTCCCGCTGGAGAAGTGTCGTGTCGCAGGAAGCATCCGCGCTGTTGATCTGATCTCTATTTTACCCCATCCGGCCAACTGTTACGAAGTCGACTGCGTGTTGAGCGCTGCACGCATCCTGTCGATTTGGTCCGGACCCGGTTCAGTAACTAGCAAAGTAGAGCAGATCCTGAACCCTGCGGTGAAGAAGCTCGACCCACGTGCCGTCGGGTTCGCGTATGCGTTTTTCAAAACCCGATGCGTTCACATAGCTATGATGGCTAAGCTAGTGGAACCCGCCACGACTATGCGCCATGGAGCAGTGACGGGGGATGGCCAAGCGATTTCAAGCGAATCCTCGAAATCGGCTGGACTTTTGCTCGTCGCGTAGAATGGAGCGATGTGGTCGAAAGCCATCTTTTTGGAGAAGTCCACAATCGTGTACTGCTGGTTGTACCCGCCGTCCTAGAGAGAATGCGTTTCATGACGGGCGGCACGAAGACCAGAGTCTTCTACTACAGTGAGTTCAGCGCCCTTCGGACGAAAAACGACTCGATATTCATGGACGATGTGGGGGTAGTGATCATCATACTCCCTCCAGAAGAGCCGCGGAAGGTGACAGCTTGGTTGGCGCTGCTGTCGGCCATCAACCTGTGGGCCACTTGCGGGGCAAAAGTGTTGCTGGTGAATGGCCCTCGATCGGCCAATACGTTTAGCTGGGAACATGTGACGCAGAAGACGCGTAGTCACGTTCTGTCCTACCTGGACGTACGACCGGAACATGCCGACAGAATTGTCGACTTGATGCAGCGCGACCCCGGTACGTACGACGCGCAGTCGGCCTGGGCAACTGTTGGAGTGCTACCAGATCCCTCTCAGTGGATGTCACCCGACAGCACGCAAATGTTCTACAACTCCCTCTGCAATCAGGTACAGCATGTTGTGAAGCTGGAAAAATTGACACTCACGCCTTTTCGCGCACACAAAAGAACCCGGCAGCAACGCGCGGTGGCAATAGGAAACACCGAAAGAGGGCCGAAGCCCGTTACCGAGACAAGCAGAGGTCTGTCGTGCATAAGCTCGATGCGGTTTTGTGAGGTTATGGAGTGGATCCATAATTTTTTTTTAACCCCGGCATGTTGAGGGTGGTCAACCCACTGATCTGCGATCTGCGCGGGAGGCGCCCTTTAAAAGGCGCCCTCTCCCCGACACTACACCTTCCCTCTTGGTACCTCCGGCTCTTCCATCACTGGAAGTGGGTCGGCCTTCCCAGCAAGCTCGTCCTCATCGTCTACCCAGTTGCACCGACCAGGCCTTCCCTCCTGGTACCTCCAGCTCGCCCATCACTGGAAGCGGATCGGACTCTCCAGCAAGCTCGTCGTTATCATCTCCCAGGTTGCCACAACCAAGCCTCTCTCTTTGTGTGTTAATCTAATAAATTGTTCCTTTCTCCGTGATTTCCGACACCGGCACGACCACGCCGACAACTATAAATAGAAATAAGGATAAGGCACGAACCAAGCAAACGAACAAAGCATAACGCAAGAACAGGCAAGAAGATAAAACCGGCAAAGGAAACCTGACGCCATCACTGACACAAGGCGAACGTGAAGAAAGGAAAAATAAAATGAAAGAGGGCAAAATGTGGCATGTCTCCTTCTACTTGCTTTGCCCGGACATGATACTCTGCGGAAACAATGCTGAATCTCCGCACTCTACCCGTTCGATAACAATAAAAGGAGAAGAGGGATCAAGAACGGGGTTATTCAAACCCTTTTAGGAGGCGCCACGCATTCCACTTCTATGGGATGTTGTGGAGGCAATTTAAATGCGTATTTGGTCATCCAGTGACTTGCAGAGGGCACTCGAAGTACAAGTCAGTGTCTTATCTTTCCCAGACAAGTCTGGTACCAATTCCGACCTCGTAGGGATAGAAAGCTTGGTTGGCCTGGGCGGAACCTCTGAACCAAGAACCTGGCGCGTGACAGCCAGCACCTCCTCCAACTGCGTTCCACGCGCCGTAATAATTATTTGTCTTGACAACACGTTACCTGTGACTGGTCGTATTCGTCTCAGTGGCTCCTCTTCATCATGCGAAATTCCTCTACTAGAGGCGAGATTCAAAAGATCTTCCTACCCCTGGCTAAGACTTCAGTGAGAACGGCTTTCTTTATTCACAGGGCGGGAGCAGAATACCAAAAGCTGTGCAAGCGGGGTTCTTCTCGCATTTCGTCTATTCATGAGAATCCGCTTATCTAACTCTTGTTTTCATCCTACTACTGTTTTATTTTAATTCTAATGTTATAGTAAATGCTGTTGCTGTTTAGATTTCTTTCATGGTTCTGTGTTACGCAATTTTTCTCCTTATTACTCTCACGTGCTTGTAACATGTAATGTAATGTAATATGTAACATGTAGCAACATGTAATAAATATCAATATCAATATGAATACCTAATCTATGGGAGGATCGAACGCAGGTCTAGGATACCCTATATGATGGAGATCACCTATAAATAAAGATCACATTCTTGTGCCAGATTCATCAACGATCTACAGCAATTTAACGGAGAAAATACAGCCGAAATCCCTAATAGCGCGGCTTATCAAGTGATTTGGTGGAACATTTCATCCGCGCATATTGGGATTTCGGCTGTATTTTCTTCGTTAAATTGCTGTAAGTCGTTGATGAGTCTGACCCCTGGAGTTCCTCCTATAAGCACGGGTCCTCTGCCGTTCGAGAACCACCAGCCAGTAGCCAGTTCAGCAGCTAGGCGGCCGCCCTTTCATTTCAACCCTTTCCCGTTGTTGTTGTTGTAATGATAGTGTTCACTGCGAGCGCACAATGTTCAACAGCTACATGCTGAACGATAAAGTAATGAGGGGAGCCTGCGGGCCGCATCACACCAAAATTCTGTATGAGGGGCTGTTCACAGTCCGCGATGACAGCGACAGGAGCGAGTGAGTGTCCGTGCAAAGCATATGAAGCCCAGTCTTGAGGAAAACTATCGCTGCCGACCAGTAAAAACCTGTAGACATCCTTTGTCCCGACGTCCAGTTACCCTCGTCGCTGTTGTCGCTGACTATGAACAGAACCTAATCAGGAGCAGCGAGATTAATTTCAACAAGCAGCGCACGGGAAGCCAAAAACAACTAAAAGCGATTCCAGTTCAAGCTAGTTGAGGCGAACCTGTATGCATTCAAGCTAGGTCAGACTAAGCTGTATGAAAGTATTATGTTGCACGTTTAAAACTGTCGGTCTCGAACCTGCTCCATTATCAACTATCGTTACATGTTCCACAGGTGCGCCTCATCAAACCGGAACTGCACCGCTAACACTGCATACAAAACCAACACACCCGTTCCGGATCAAATACATCCATGTGGAGCGGTCGATATCCGCCTTGGCTCCACATCCAGTTCGGATTATCGCTAAGAACGGTGTGTCGGCAAGTGTAAATCATGAACAGCAACACAATGCACACAGCAGGGAAGATCACGAAGATGAACGCTATCGACTCCTGAAGCAAGGAGATGTTCCCCGACTGGGTATGTGGTATAATTTTCAAGAACTTACAGAAATTACACTCGGCTGCACAATGGAACTTTTGCTGCTGAGCGCCTGAGAAACCACAGACATCGTCGAGTTATTCGGCGAAGGCGGGACAGCGAGCAAGTAGCACATGAGCGAATACAGGTCGATGTTCTTCGGAATCTCCGTTATCTGAAAATAACGATGTACCTGACTACGCATGACCGACATATAACGCAGAACTCCCCACCTCCTTTCCGGACGCAGCAGACGGTCCACCAACTACGAGCATCGCACGCATCTCGCTGCGATCAGGATCCATGCCGTGTGAAGACGAATTGAATTTGATTTTGCCAGGAGCGTAGGTCCTTAAGTAATTACTCTTCGTACAGGAAAACTCTTCATCAACAAACACGAAACACCTCCTACTCAAGCAGTTTCTTCTTGGTGCACGTCTTCGAGAACGATGCTGCCCACCCGACTTCGGGTTCAATGACAATACGTCCAATACGAGTTGAGTTCGAGTAGAACAGCCGAGGAGGGATGTCCTGAAGAAAGGTTGAAGAAAGGTTACGAGATTTTTAGAAAACCACACTTTCTTTTGAGAACTGACGTTTCTATCTTTGAGGCTGGAGCAACACTTATCAACTGCTATTAATCACTTCACTACAATTAGCGTGGAGTGGCGGCACAGTCGGAGGAAGTGCCGATTGCCCTGGGTCAACGTTCGGTTTCCGGACAAGCAAATCAAGCTGCCCATCTCTCTGGAGTCGATGAATTAGTACCAGACCTGTTTGGGGAAATAATCACCGATTGTTCCATTGGCTGGTGGCATTAAGCCACTGTTTAAGCGAAATACCATTTCAATTACCCACACGACATCCGGTAGAAGTAGAGTGCGTGGTGCACCCGCAAAGAGAAATAAAAGGGATTGACTGGCGCGAACTGATCGCGTGTGAGTGCTGATAATTTGACAAGACATAGTAGAAGACGTGCTCGACCAGCGGTTGTGGTGCAACGGTAAACATCCTAGCTCAGCAATTCAGGTATGCGCTTTCGAGTCCTTCATGCCGCAAGATCTGCAGTGATCACAAGCCAACATTCTTGTGATACTAGTCTGCTGATAAGTGAAGGGCAATTACCCTCCTACATTCAATTATCCATTTTGAACATTCATAGAATAAGAATAATATGGATGAAATACGTCATTAAACAGCTAGCGTTTGGGATGCGCCACTCATTCTACTTCTACTGGATAATGTAGGAGCGATTTTGAATGCATATGTAGTCTGTATAACGACTTACGGCAGGCAACAAACCGAGAAGTCAGTGTTTTATTCTCCCAGACAAGCCTGATTCCAATTCGGGGGGGGGGGGGGGGCACACGACAACAGGTGTCTTCACCGACTGCGCTACCACGCGTTCTCGTATATATCACACTATACAAGTAACTGGCACTTGATGAACAAACAGGCATTCGACCCATCTTCAATAGCACCTATTCTTAAGCCTTGGCTACTGCTGCAGTAACCAACTCCCAAACAGCACTCATGGTAAGGTCACCGATTTTTCTCTCAAATCAACAAATTAAAAATTTTATGAAAAATAAATTTTTCGAGAAAAAATGAAAAAGAGGAAAAGAGAAAGTTAGAAAAAAATCAGGGAAACCAATCGACTAACGTTTAGATCAGTCTAACCTTCAACACAAGATATGTGCCGCTGGATCAGTTTGCATGAGTCGTGATTTCTTCTTCTTCACCTACCAGATTTTGTTAAAAAGTGGGCGGCCGACGCTCCAGTTAAATGGTCTTCGCATATGTCAGAAAGCACCTGGAGTTCTTAAGAACGCGAGAACACTTTAATATAAAACATATCCCTTTTGTTAGAGGACAACTGCAAGGTCTCTGGATGTTAAAAGAAATCTCATCTCTGCCTTGAATAATTTCCCATATAGTCTCAACACCACGTCAATGAAGAAGATAGCACCTTCATCCGATCTCAGCAAGTTAAGCAGAACATTTCGAAGCGTTTCGAGGCTCTTTCAGGGTTCCATTCAGAAAATGTTGACAAAAAAAACGCTTGCATACATCATAGCAGATCTTATACGAGAAGAATAGGTGTCCCTTATCGAGGCCAGGCTTGCAGTTAGCCACCTAACAGAATGATTTCTTATCGCTTTAGGGGCACGGATCTAGAGCGGCACCACTGTCGTAGTAATCATGCACCGTGATACATTGTTCCAGTTTTGAATGGTTCATTTCCTGCTTCCAGACTAAGTGAAGACTATTACGCTCTTGGAACTCCTAAACAATTACCAAAGGGATGTTCCGTTAGGCAAGTTTTGAACCACGTGCTTAACACTATGGCGGTGTTGATGAAACACAGAAAACAAATAATTACCTCTTTTAGGTACACGTTGACTTTGTATCCTAACGTTCTCGCGGCGTTGGTGAGGTTGTTGTACAACTCAAGAGCGAGTTCGTCAGTGTGTGGGTAAATCATGTGGTCTCCAAGATCATAGCCTTCACTTGTAATGTATTCCCGAAGGCACATCACATTCCCAGGACCTCCTATCTGAACAATTCGAGAACACCAAGCGTGCTCGTGATCACTAAAGGAATGTGAAGAGTACCTCAGCATGGCCATGATCAGCGGTAAGTATTACGTTCACCACACTTTCCAGTCCAGAATCGCGAAGTTTCGCCACAAAGTAGCCGAACAGCTCATCGAGTTGATGGATCTTCTTCGGCAACTCTCCGTTGTAGAATCCATTTGTATGGAGAGTGTGATCTGGCTCGGCTATGTACCTACAGAAGGGACTGCATAGTAGCGGTTATCGCAAATTCTAAGCGAAACCTACCATGCCACAAAATTGACAGGATCCTTCTCGTTCGTGAATAGATCGACAATTTCGTCTACATCACTCATCCACTCGCTGAGGTTGCGAAATCTGCTCCATTCTCTTGAGATATGGCACCATTAGTGGAAAGTATGGCCACAATGAAGAAATATGAAGAACGTAATGAAAATGAGAGGAATATTTAGAAAACTACAAGCTTTTGACTGAGCGCAAGAACATAATTCCCTCAGAAAGCACGACGCTAGGTATTAAAACTCTGAACATACCTATATTTCCATGGTCGGTGAGGGGCGAATGGAAAAGGAGCCTCTCCATTCGGCCAGTAAAATGAGGCCGATCGTCGAGAAGCTTCAAATCTAAAGCGTTCACCATTTACTCTATCAGTTTTTCACTTCAGTTAACAGCGAACAGAAGCAATGACTCGTTAACCGTGCCACTCTCCATCTACACCGACGATGCTCGTGAACAAAAACAATTCAGATGATCGCAGAAACCAAAAATTCAGTTGTTAACCTCCTAGAAAGGACGGCGCATCCAGCTAAATGCTCCTATCACTGAACTAGGTGCTGTATTGTTATGGAAATCGTACTCTGCCCGTGGCCACCTGTTATGAAAGTGTATGACACCAGCCAGGTTCTCCATAACACCATCACTGTTGCTCAAAACACATTCATCTAATCCGTTTTACCCTCTGAATCTGCATACATGCTCAGTGTCACAAGAACAATAACAAAAAACTTAACGTAAACAACGCTTCAAATATTCCGAGAATGTACCTCGATAGATCTACAAATCAGGAATGAAAAGAAATTGCTGATTTTTCACTAATGATACTTTAACAGAGCAATCTTGAAACAAAATAAGCTTACAAGGATATGGTTTCACCTACCAGCTCAAGGTACATGATCCTTAACATATATCATACACTAATAAGTGTCATAAGGATGTTCGGTTGTAATAAGAACTTTCGCTTCAGGAGAAACTCGAAGCTATAGACCTTTTAGGGTAATTAACACACACACTTCAAGAGGGTCTGCTCATACATGACATCCAAAATGCTCTGTGACTTTGTTCCAAATTTTACAGTTGGTATAGCTGAGCCCTACTGGCGTGTGTTGTATAATAAAGCTTGTAGCTGTAACTACAATGTTATCTCCAAGGAGATTCGAATAAACATCGCTTTTCCCCATGGTCAAGTTGTATGGCCCGGCTACAGAACAAAGGTACTACGCACCCAATTCCCTTGCACCGCCTCAGCAGCCATCATTTATCGGAAGTATTTCAGGATGAAAGCTGGAAAATACCTGCGACCGCTCTAAATGCCCAGTTACAGTGACCAGAATGACCAGATTAAGAAACAGTTCAACAACGGATAAGTCAGTCGATCCTTATCTTCTACCCGTTATTGGTGTAATTCATAGTCAAGAGCCGCCACGCATTCAACCTACGCGGGATATAGCGAAGGCCTTTTGAATGCGCATTTGGACTTTGCAACGAAGTTTTGGTTACCAGCTTATAGACTGATCGGTGTTTTATCCTTCCCTGACAAGTCTAATACCTATTGTCTGACCTTGAACCAGAACCAAGAACCTATAATTGGGATTCACGCGATATCGCACCTACTCCCACTGCGCTACTATGCGTCCTACAGATCAATATTGCTACAAAATGCTGTACTCTTGTCTTGTCGTCCCGAAATGGTTCTCATGTTTAGGAAGTCACATTATGCAAGACAAGAAAAGACAAGAAAACGGCACTACTGCACTTTCAAGACTCATGAGGACGAAGGAGGTCGAAAAAATGTCGCCGAAACTTCACCCAGAGGGTAATTTGGGGTACCGATCACGAATCTTGACACCCGTTATTGAAGTTTCGGCGGATTACAGTAGGTTACGGTATATATGGGTGACTACGGCTGTCGAGGTCATAATTACCGATTTCGCGCAAACTTCGCACAGAGGGTATTTAGAGTGCTGATTTCGTCAAAACTCAAAAATATAACTCAGAATTCCGCTATAGGCGTTATCTGTGGTGCTGATATTGAATATATAATCCTTTTTTGTATTACGCTGGAGTAGGGTAAGTTACGATAGGTGCTGGTAACAAAGGTCATGGTGACCTAGACGGTGTTAGACACCTGTACCACCGTAACCTACCGTACTCCAGCGCGATGCGCAGAAAGGATGTCAGATTCGTGATCAGCACCCCAAATAACACCCCTACCATTAGGCGAACATTGGGTGAGATTTTTCTCGACCTCTGGATTCTAGAAATACAATAATGCCCAGGAAACCGAATTCAGCATGGGATGCCTTCATATCGAACATGACCTAGACATTACGCCTCAAAACCTTTCACGACGCGTTTTTTTTTTTGTTGAGAAGATAAGGGTAGAGGCGCAGTCCCTAACCTTGGACTCCCTGTGAGCAAAAACTATACAATGGAAAACCATACAGTAACGAAAACACATTTCAAAAAATTGATAAGTAAAGGGTATCACGTTATCATAAGGTTAGCCTACCTTCCACCCATCTAAACGGTATTGGAAATGGTCCCTCTCCGTTTTACATATCTCACCTTAATATCCAGCGACGATAAAGTTTCAGAGAAAGACCAAAATTTCACTCACCGCTCATTAGTGAGCCATATAGGATCGCCCTTATACCACGACACATCTAACGAGGCGTTAACCACGCCTTCCTTCTGAGTGGAATTGAAGTAGTCAAAGCTGTAAAAGGACACTAAAAATCTTGCATAATACAAGCAGACAGTACAACAGACACCTCACCTTTTTCCCGTGGCAGTGTCATAGAAGTAATTGGAGACTATACCGTGATTTTCCTCATGTAACCCTGATAAGAAAACCGTTAAATACACAGCAAAAGTGTGTATGTTTCACAAATTAATCGCAAATCTTAAACCATACCAGTCACAATGCTCATGTGATTCGGTGCAGTGTAAGTGACGTAGTCGGATCTGGAACCATTCACGAACCAGGCGGAGCGTGTTGCCCATTTGTAGATGTTGGGAGTCTAGAATGGGTAAGTTCTGACAGACGCATGACCATAGTCCTTGTAGGTATGGAAAAAACCTCGTTTCAAAGGATAAAGGAAATAACGATTGCGTTAGTTATCCCCTCCGGGGCCACGCATTCCACTCTTGCACGATATCGTGAAGATACTTTTATTTGAGGTAGCCAGCATGGAAATTAGTGTTTTATCCTTCCCACACAAATATGGCACCAATTTACCGATCTTGGATTGAACAGAGGATTTGTTGGCCTGGGCGAGACTCGAAATGAGAAGTTCGCTACAGGGTACATGCAAAAGTCGGCGCATCCTACGACAGCGCTACAACGGGGCCCGCCCAAGTTTACTTCAGTATTCAATAAAACCCTCTCCTTTGATAGGGGTGAGGCCAAAAAACCTCTACTCCTCTTTATAAGATCCATAATAACTGTATATGATACAAAGTTTTAAAACGAAACGTTGCGTATACATTGAAACAACAGGACACCTACGCTTGATTCAGCTGGGTAAAGTTGATAGTTATGAAGAGCAGGGTGGATCCCACGCTCTAGACTTCTGTTTACACTAGTACTTAAGGTCACTATGTATCCCAAAAGGGTAGGGTAATGTGCACATCAAGTTCTGCGTATAGAAGCCAAATACATGGATTACCTTAGCCAGTGCTGTGTGAGTAGAGGATAAAAATTGAAGCATTACCTGGGGCCGGATTCGTCAACAATTAAACCGTGGGTGTGCGGGTTAAAGGGAGCAGAGATAAGATAAGAGTCAGGTAGAGATAAGGTAAGAGTCAGAGCGCAGGCCTCATCGTGGGTATCTCTATCCCCTATACCCGCGGGTTAGTCGTTGATAATCCCCTGGAATCCACAAGAGCGTGGAAGTGGCTGTTGGTAAGTTTATCAACAACCATTAACCCACCAATAGTGAATCTGGCTTCGGATTATTTATTTATTTATTGTGCTTGCCAATAACAATACTCAGCCAAGTGGGAAAAAAAGAATACGCGTAAGATTGGCTATGTAATCAAGATATAAATTAGCAAAAATTCGCCAAGAAAATGAAACAGAAACGAATAGTATGGAGCTTTCTCGGATAGGAGAAGCCACTCATGTAGGACGAAAATAAAGTCAGATTAGATATGATAGGCAACATCTGAGGCCGGATTCGCTACTGGTAAGGGAACGGGTTAATTGCAATGGAAAAGTTTACCAACAGAAAATAGTGGAGTTTGGTATTCATGATATGATATAATTCGGTGGATGGTATAATTCTAGCCCGCCATTCACCCACCTCCGCGCTCTTGTAAAATTAGTTAATGCTTCAACTTCTCCATCTACTCACATAATCCTGGGTAAAGTCAAAGGATCCGACCTCTGGATGAGCATGAACATCAGATACCTTGAATCGGGGATCACAAGGCAGCCTATTTCGAAAGAACCACGATACCAAAAGGTTTTGAAACGTTTGAAGAATCTGCGATTCGTCCATGCACAGGAGCCTTGCTTATATTCGATGTATTGATCCGATTTTAAGATGTGTTCAGAAATGGACATCGTCTGATACTGCACAAAAAAAAACCGTGCAATTTACGAGAAAACTTGACCGTGACGGGGACGGGATGATAAAAGTGTCTTCTCGATGTCACTCCTTCGTGCTTTGGCTTTCCACTGACCCAAATGAAGGAAGGGTTCTCATTGTCGATCAGCGATACTATAAGCCAGTAAGGAAAAAAATCATGAAGGAAAAAAACATCGCCCGAAACTTGGTGCAATCCTAATTGGTGATGGCCGCTCTTAAACGATTTCCCGATATAACTCGATACAATATGTAGATGGGCAACAACATTTTGAAAACAGCAAATGAGGCCAACCTCGTTGCCCAGGTAGACTCAGTTTAAGATATCCTAGTCAGGAGTGGAACCTAAAAAGGACCGTTCTCGGTGGAAACATAGTAAGAGAGGACATCCTCACTATACCTGCGCCGAGAAAGGACCGCCTTCTAGCAGATAAAAACAGTAAAACAGTAAAATAATAATAAAAATAGCAAAGATAGAGTTAATCAATTAACCTTCCGGACACAGACAAGGCAATGTGCTTCACCTCCTAAGTCATTTGCAAACGTCCCGACCTAGCTTGAAAATTTTATATATTCTCACGTTTTCTGTGTTATTTACTTTGACCTCGACAGTGCAGTTGTCTTTTATAGAATGAAAGAGATCAACATATTTCAATACTGGACGCATTCCGTCCTTATAAAATCGCCCAAGAGCGGCCACCAAAAACTAGGACTGCACCCGAAACTTTTCTAACCAGACGAGTGCGCGTCAATTGCTTGACTGTGGCGACAGCCAGAATTTCAGAGTTGTTCCAAGTCTGGCATATTTTTCACCATTCCCCCTCAACTAGGAATGCTTTTTGGCGCACCCATTCGAGCACTTACCAAGACTAGAAGACATAAGGTTGGCGTGGTTGTAGTATATGTTGTCTTCCTTTTTTATTCCTACCACGATTTTGATCAGACTGCCAAGTGGTCCCTCCGGTTAGACTTGCATCTATCCAAAAATCTACGTTAAATTCCGTTTGAGAGATTCAGGGTCTATGCGGGTTAGGGGGGGGGACTCTCTGTAAGGCAAGGGATCCTCTGATGTACACCTCACATGAGGATAGTATGTTGCGCTTTGCTTGCTGTGCTCCAACCTAGCTGCCGTATTCCACTGTAGCATAAAACTACACTGAAAAGGGAGTTAAATATCGCCGTTACAACGGTGCCCCCCCCCCCCCCTAACGCGCATTGCGCCGAGATCTAACGAAAAAAAAAACGAAAAAATCGGCAAATCGTTAGCTCTTAAATGCACATTCCTGTACACCAATGTCACCGACAGTTAAGGTTTTTACGGAAACGGGTTTACTACATGCCACGACACGTCTTTTGACATTGATTAAATGTCAAATACTCCTTCGACGGGTCAAATAAGTGATCAACTGAGAAGTATGTCTAAACGGATTCGGCAGGAAAAGACCAGAATCCCCAGTATTTTCCACGAAATCCCCACATAACACCCGATATTTGCACTTTGACATGTGGAACTCATTGTCCTGCGTCGCTTTCTCTTCGCATGCTAGGTGATCCACGTTCAAACGTCCAGATGGAAAAGTTAATGAGTGAAGGCTGACGGGAAAGAGAAACTGCTGCAGACTCACCATCGTCGCATTAAGAAGATCATAGCGAAATCCGTCGAACGAGATCAGGATTAGCTTCGGATGAGGACTCAGCGTCACAGCAGGCCTCATCCATGTCAGTCCGAGTAGGAAGAAGGCCAATAGCTTCCCACCGTCAAACATCGGCTAGTCAGTAGCAATGGCAACGAGTAATCCGTCCACAGGAAAAACCGACATCACTACAGTAACCACAGGTGGTCGGTAGAAACTGTCGTCGGTAATTCTGGTTTCCAGCGAGCCCGTCGCTTCCGCGATGCTCATACGGTCGGAAATCGAGACTTCCGCTAACTGCTCTCTCTGCCGATAATCATCCGACAGTTACCAATCGGCAGCACGTTCCCGTATAGGGCAAGTACTCGTAAGGATTGATATTGCCGTCGAAAATGTGCCCATTCCGAGATTGCGTACCAAATTTCGTGGCAAAAAAGCTCTACACTCGAGGTGCTTTAGCAAAGATCATAGCAAAGATGCACAGTATACATTGGATCCGACCAAAAATCTTTTGGTAACTGGATGATTCCGATAAAGATGATTTTGCGGACCTCGGATTCGGGTCGAAACACCCGGATCGGATACCCGAAAATGGTTCATTCAATACATTGGACCAACCAATAGTTTTCGGATGATTGGATCGTTTGGACAACGCTAATTTCAGCATCCCGGATCTTAGGATGGTTCAGAGGACGGCATTTTCGGGGACCCCGGATTTTTGAATGATCCGGATGCGGCTGATTTCGCTTGGCTCGGATTTTTGAATGATTCGGATTGAAAGATCCGAGTCGGAAATCCGAAAATGATTCATTTGGATCTAACGAATGATGCACAGTGGGTTAATAAGTGATCGACATTTACTAGTAGGGAGAACATGCTGGACAACAGAAGCTGGCCAGCAGGGCGATACCTTTACCCTATAAGTTCTCCGAGTTTTTTGGTCATTTTCAGATGAGTGGTCTCATTACGAGTCAAGTCTATCCTTGGGGTAACCTCTTCACTCTTTCTGGTTAGGAAAAAAAGGGCAATATTGTTCTTTCACAAATCGAGGAGAGATAAAGAAATTCTCACTAAACATCACCCCAAGGAGTTATCTGGAGGTGCTAATAACGAATCTGACATCCGTTTTTGAAATTTCGGTTACGCCAGATACTGGTAAGTAAAGCGAAAACCGGGCGTGCCCCAAACCTAGAACTTGATCGCACTGCACACAGCAGTTGGCGCTAGCTCCGACTGCGCTACTTCGCGCTTCATATATTAAATAACACTGGAGATTGTATCGACATGACGTGGGAAGTGAAACGAAACGCATGTCATAAGGAACTGTTTAAGGTTAAACCTAACATTCCAGTTCGCGACATTGGTCTGGGCATTAGTTAAAAGTTCTACCTCCACCGACACGGCTTCGGTCGAAAAAAATTTTTTCGCTGAAACTTTGTCTAGGAGGGTTATTTGGGGTGCTGATCACAAATCTGACATTCGTTTTTAACGATTCGGTCGGAGACCATCCATACCGTTAACAAGGGTGGTTTCTGCCGTCACCGGCAGAAACTTTAAGAATGTAATCCTGCGCCTTCCTGTATCTATATTATCCAGCCAAATCGTGAGAACCGATGTCAGATTTGTGATCAGCACCCTAAATAACATACCTAGACAAAGTTTCAGCGAAATCGGTGACCCTGCCTGGACCACCCTTGTTAGCGGTATGAGTGGTCTCCGACCGAATCGTGAAAAACGGATGTCAGATTCGTGATCAGCACCCCAAATACCCCCCCCCCCCCAGACGAAGTTTCAGCGAAAAATTTCTTTCGACCCAAGTCGTGTCGGTGGACTCGGAACTTTTAACTAGTGCCGAGAAAAGTAAAAGAAAACTAAAGAATGCAACCAAATTCTATCATCTGCAAATGAAAACGACTGTAACTGTGAACATGGGATAACGTCCGTCGGCGGATTCAATGTAGAAGGAGCATTTTGCCGGAATAATCGACTACAATTCGTTTCAAAAGTTTATATCCACTCCACAATTTGCCCCTATCTCGTTTCGCGTTTATTTCTGCAGGCCTGCACTTGCTCCACTAGATTCCTCGTAGTAGAAAATAGGTAACCCTCACTTTCAGAAATTGTTTTCGTCTCACACGAGAATCAGTTACGCGCATTTTGGCGGGAGTTTTTATCATATACCAGCCGTCAGTGCGCTTCTCGTCCGCACCGACTGCTTCTTGACAGCTTCGCCGTGGTAATAACTTGTCATCATCAATTGTAGCTGCCACCTAGTCATGGTTTATTTATTTATTTATTTATTTATTTATTCAAAGACGTGTCATACAATACACGTGGATGTGGTTGTCTTCTCAGGAAGAACACCTTAACCACGTCGATTGGGGCAAGTTAAAAAAAAATCAAAAAAAAGGGCGACATCCACAAAAACGATTATTTGGCCATCAATTGATGGCAATCGATAGTTCAAAAAACGAACTTCAGATTCGTGTTCAGCGACCTCGATTACCCCCAAGGCTGAAGTTTCGCGCCGCTTTAACGATATCCACAAAAAATCGAAAATATCTATCGATATCGATTGCCTCTCCTGCTGTGAACGCCTCCCATCGATGATCATCTAAATACCCAGGCACGGTTGCCGACGTGTTCGCCACGTCTACGGCTCGCCATGCACGGTTGTCGACATATTCAGCACGTTTACCGCATCGCCAGGCACGGTCGTCGACGTGTTCGGCACGTCTACTGAATCGCCAGGCGCGATATCGATGTCCGACAATCGTTTCTAATACGCAGTGCCCCCGCTCCAGTTGTGACGGACACACACATGTACCCTTGCTCCTTTATATATAGCAGGATAAGTAGCATGCTGTGCTCCTAAAACTATCCAACATGCCAGGTTGCGGAACCTCCAGTCTACTGAGGAGCAGGCTCAAATCTGAGCTCCCAACGTGGCCGGCTCAACAATTCGTGCAATTGCTCGCATGGATGCGTCAGCCGTTATCTTCCAAATACTGAGGAATATCGAACTGCACCTGTTTCCGATCGTCCTCATGCCCTTTCGAGCCAGGAAGACAGAAGGATTTTTCAACTTGTGGCCTATTCGATGTGGTCTCTCAGCCGAATTCGCTGCATGATGAGTACTACGGCATCAAGGACGACAATTTGGCGTTCCAGCACGTCGAGACAATAGATCCGCAGAGTCCATGCAAAAGGCTCCTCACCTTAGCGATATTCACAAGCAGGCAAGAAGAGAATTCGCGCGCAACAACATAGGACGCGGGACAAGGTAGGCTTCCTTGGTTACATTGAATTTTAATTGCTTCTAGCTTCGGGTAATCTTCACCGATGAAGAAGTTTAAGCTCGACGGTCCTGATGGATACTGCGTTTACTGGAGAGATCTGCGAGATCCCATCGTCTTCTTGCGACGGAACGTCGGAGGAGGTTCAATGTTGGTATGGAATGCCTGTAGCAGCGGAATTTTGAAGCTCACTTTCACATCAAGCCGAATGAACAGCCAGGAGTACCAATATGTGCTGGAGTCTCACCTTCTACCCTTCCTGAAAAGTAGAAAACGGCAGACACACGTTTTGCAGCAAGGTCGACCAAAGATTGGCTCCATCGTCATCACATGTAGTGGACTAGCAGGTCTGCTCTCCTGACTCTAACCCGGTGGAGAACAAGTGAGACATCTTCGTTTGCCGAGTCGGCGTGAATAACCGACAGTTCAGCGGCGTTGAAGAGCTGAAGGCGGCGGTTTTGATTGCATGGAGCACCATCGAAGATAACATGATCCAGAACCTTGTCTTCAGCAAAAATAGGTTGAATGATGTTATAAGAAATAATAGTAGTCAGATCGACCTTCTAATTTAATAAAAAGTTTGTTTTTCACGAGTGGATACATATTTTTGAAACCCCAATCCAATTTTCTTCAATAAAGTGTGGTTCTCGTGTGAGACGAAAAAAATTCCTGAAAGCGAATGGTCACCTATTTTCGAATACGAGAAATCTAGTGGGCTCACAGGAATAAAGGGGAAGCGAGGTATGGGCAAATTGTGAGGCGGATACATACTTTTGAAACGTACTGTAGTATGTGCATGATAGCGCAGTTAGAGGAGACGCCGCCGATTCAAGGTTCTTGGATCGGATTTTCCGATCAGGTCAACCAAGCTTTCCATTTCTCCGAGGTCGGTGGATTGGTGCCAGATAGATCTGGGATGGATAATACATTGTCTTTTTCATCGGCTGACAGCAAGTTTAACAGGCCAAATACGCACTCAAGCCTCCTTCGCGACATCCCCTAGAAGTAGGAAGCGTGCATATACCAAAAAGAGTTGATTTACGCCGTCCTTCATTCTTCATCCTTTAATTGAGTAGTGGTGTGGTGTGGCCGATGGTACGAAGTGCGTAGCGCAGTTGTAAGAGGCGTCTGCTATAGTCCGTCTAACGAATCGATTGAAAGTTCTTGTCCCAGACTGACTAGCTAGGATTTCCACTCTTTCGGGTTGGTGGATTACTACCGAGGATGATAAAACACTGATCTGTTCATCAGCCGGCCACGACAACTTGTTGTAGAAGTCAACTATATGTGGAATTTGCCTCTACGGTCTGCCGTAGAATCACATGCCTCGTCGTCCACCTAAACGCCCCTCCCAGTGACGAGCTGAGTGGTACGCGTTCTCGCATCAGAGGTCGCGCGGGGGGCGTACAACACATAACTTCCTCATCAGCTCATCAGCTTAACTGACATTCGCATCAACCAGCTCTAACCCACTCGCTAGTTCGACGAAAGAAAACGACACAACTTTGAAATCAACTATATCTACCCCCTTACCGATCTCAAGCACTAATACTTCTTCCGAAACCGTATACTATTCAATGCCAGATCCATATGTAATAAAATCCCTGACCATTTTCTCCTTTCCTCCAGTCCTCTCATTGTTGGCATAATGGAGACGTGGTGTAAGCCTGACACTATCAGCGACTCTATCTTATCCCCATTCCAAATATGACATATACAGGTGTGACAGACCAGGAAACATTTCTGGAGATGGTGTATTGCTGTTAGTAAGAAGCACTCTGTCTCATCACCTCATTCTTTAAGAAAGTTTCTCTCCATACTGTCAGTGCTTGATTTTATGCATTATCTTGGACCCTCTTCCAAATTACATAGTCACTCTCTTTCATAGTCCTTCTGGTGATAACAGCTCCTTTCTTGAAGCAATTAGTACCATTACTACAAATATTGGAGAAAACTCCAATTGTACCCCCTATATATTTGTATTATAATGGGCGACCTGAATTTCTCTAAAATCAACTGGTTTTCGGAAAGCAACTCAGTATTTGGCTCTGCTCGCGTCTTTCATGAGTTCTGTGCAACACGGGTACTCAAACTGCAACGGTTCCCACGTATAGCTGCAACATATTCGACCTCGTTCTTACCAATAACGCAGATATCGTACACAGTTTGCGAGTTCTTCCACCTTTCTCCACCTCCGATCATCTAGCCATTTCTTTCTATTTCGTCACCAATGTTACTTCCCAACTGCAGAATCTCAACGCTTAGACTTCTTGCGTGGCAATTACAGCGCAATTTGTAATGAGCTGCTAAAAGTCAACTGGCGCCTAGTAATTGAAAACTGCTCAACTGCGAACGCATGCTATGAAATATATTTGGAGCACTGCAAAAGGCTAATTAAAGATTATATTCCACCACTTCGTCAAAACAACGTCACTCGCTATCCTGCGAGAATTCGCAATCTGGCTGCCGAGGTGCATCGACTATATCAGGCAAGTTTCACAATTGGCTGCCTAAAATACTACCGTTTCTCTAGAGAACTAAAGCGCGAGTTGGCATTACTAAGTCTAAAAAATAAAGAAAAAATAGTCATTTCTCAAAGCTACAAACGCGTTAATGCATTCGTTAACAGTAGAATAAAGACCATCAACAAAATTGGCTTCATAAAAATTTCAATGGCGAGGCATGTACAATTAAGATGGAGAAAGCTGAAGTCTTCGCTTTTTTTTAAAATCTGTCTATAGAGATTACTCTCCAACCGGTGCAACCTGTGGTTCGTTCACTAGAGCTAAACTAGACTATTTGGACATTAACACCGAAGTTGTGTACAGAACATTAAATTCCTTGCCATTACGTATCTCAACATCTCCTGACAACTTACCTTACATTTTTCTCAAAAAGGCAGCACTAGGTTTGACTCCGGTACTTACCCTATTATTCTACAGGTTTCTCCTTCACGGCGAAGTACCATCGCTATGGCTTTGCAGGCTTGTCAAACCCTTTTTAAAAAGGATGCAAAGCTGACGTAAAGATTTATTGACCAGTCTGCTTGACTTCCTCTACAAGTAAAGTTCTCGAAAGAATTCTAAACAGCTTTCTGGACTACCTTCAAAGCAATGAGTTAATCACTAAATGTCAGTATGGCTTTCCCCAAAAAGATCTACATTAACAGCTCTTATGTCTACTGTGCCCACATGGAATAAAGTTCTAGATGCAAATGGTTATGTTACTGTTTGCTATGTAGATTACGCCAAGGCTTTTGACTCTGTCCTTCTGCCCCTTCTTTCAATAAAACTTCAGGCATAGTGGTTAAGCGGATGTCTGCTCTCTTTCCTCGAATCATTTTTAACCGAGCGTAACCAAAGTGTTCTTGTAAATAGTGCATTGTCAACGTGCTACCCTACTGACAGCGGTGTCTCACAGGGCACCTGCCTTGGTTCCTTGATGTTTTTACTCTATATAAATAACTTGCCGCTGTGTCTCCCGCAAGTTGTACACTGTTTTATTTATGCGGACGACTCCAAACTTTTCGCTACAAACAGCTTTACTTCCCTCCAAAAAGCACCGACGGCATTACAAAGCTGGTCGATAAAATGGCAACCTGACATTTCCCTCGAAAAGACGTCAATAATATGTATCGGGAAGAGACAACCCCTAACCCTGGCTTGCATATTGGAGGCTACCAGTTGGCCACTTTGAAATCAGTGCGAGATCTTCTTCTTCTTCAGCGTTTGTCCCGCTTCGAGGCGGGGTCCGCTATTCTGGTGTGGTGACGCCACTTTACGCGATCAAATGCTTGATCGGGATGGATACCAGCAACCTTTAGGTCCAAATGCAACGTATCAAGCCATCGCTGCTTCGGCCGCCCTTTAGGCCGTTTTCCGGGCACATCTATGTTAAGGCCAATCTTCCTAACAGTGTCACCACTAGCTCGAAGAACGTGGCCATACCATCGAAGGCGAGCTTCACGTAACTTGTCAGCAATTGGAGCGACACCAAACCTCTGGCGTATTTCATCGTTGCGAATACGGTCCAGACGCGTAACACCAGCCATCCATCGCAGCATTTTCGTTTCCATTACGCTGAGGCGAGTCTCAACCTCCTTGGTTGCAGGCCAGCACTCAGCTCCATACATCGCTACTGGTCGGACGATGGTTCTATAGATCTTCGATTTAAGGCGTTCCGGTATCTTCCTGTCGCATAAAACGCCTGTCATCGAGCGCCATTTGGACCACGCTGCGCTCACGCGCGAGTTCACCTCAAACGTCACACTACCATCAGACGCAATTGCAGATCCAAGGTACTTGAAGTTTGTCGTTCGTACTAGCGCAGTGCCATTGATCTCAATGGACCCGGCTGCGTTTACGTCTGTCGTCAAGTACTCAGATTTTTTAACGTTTAGCTTGAGCCCGTACATCGCCAAGCGGCCGTACCAAGCTTGCGCTTGTCGCTCGAGTTCGCTCTTCTCTTCGCTTGCAAGCATTACGTCATCTGCATACAGCAGCGTCCAGGGGGCAGGCTTCTGAAGGCCTCTCGAAATGGCATCCATTACGACAATGAATAGGAGCGGGGAAAGCGCAGAGCCCTGGTGAACACCAACGGAGATAGGAAACTCCACCGATGTGCCGGCTGGCGCTCGCACACTACTCTTTGGACCAGAGTAAAGTATGCGCATCCACTCAATAAGCTCTTCGGGAACACCGTGTTGTCGTAAGGCGTACCATATAACCTCACGCGGTACACGATCAAATGCTTTCTCTAAGTCGAGAAAAGCTATGTGCAGCGGTTTCTGCTTTTCGCGATGTCTCTCTACCAGAAGACGAGCAGCATGTATGGCATCGATGGTGCCACTGCCCGCTACGAAGCCACATTGATTGGTGGAAAGTTGGACGATATCGCGAATACGTCCGTCTACAATTCGCTCGAAGATTTTCATGCTGTGCGAGAGCAAGCGAATTGGACGGTAATTCGTGCAGTCCGCAGGACTGCCCTTCTTCTTCCATATCGGGATCGTCGTGCTTTCCTGCCAACTACCAGGTACTTTCTTTTCCGTAACAACCTGGTTGAAAAACTTCGTTAGCCACTCAGCAGGACTCCAGCACCTCAACTTCCATAGGTCGGCCGCTATATCATCGGGGCCCGTTGCTTTGCCTGGCTTCATCTTCTTCAAAGCCGCTTCCGTCTCCTCCACAGTGATTTTCTACAGGACCGTGCGTAGGAGGGACGCAAGGGATGGGCGGATGGGCAAACTCTTCTGTCGAAATTCTCTCGAAGTAGTCATGCCATCGTTTCATAGCCCTCTTGCGGTTCGTCAGTAGATGGCCATTCTCATCGTTGATGCCCAAGAATTTCTCGATATCCTCGGCCTGACGATGGCGTGCCTTGGCAAGTCGATAAAGATGTCGTTCACCATCGCGCGTCTTGAGTTTATCGCTGAGATCATCATAATGGACGGCTTTTGCAACGGCTACGGCCTTCTTTGCCGCTTTCTTCGCCAGTGCGAGATCTTGGTGTCATATATAATGACGGGCTCTCATATGAAAAATACATTGAGAAGATCGTTGGGTTAGCTTATACAGGGTCTAACTTTATACTACGGACCTTCAAAAAGCGAAACAAGAACCCTCCTCAAACTGTTTGAAACCTATGTCAGGACAATTCTTGAGTACTGCACACCATTGTGGTTTCCTTCACAAGAACAATATATATCGAAGATGAAAATGTTCAAAGAAAGCTTACCTAGGAGATATTCGCAAGAAATGATCAATTCAATTCCACTTATCGTGAGCGCTTGAACCAGTTACGTTGTAGTTCTTTGCAGCTAAGTCGATCTATATATGACCAGAGCTTTCTATTTAAACTTCTCATGAGCTATGCCGACGTAAGCTGTGATCTGCCTCTCACAATTTCTCAGTCTGTAGGTCGAACCAGAGGTCATACCCTTCGTCTTGTTCCAGGAAGGGTCAGCACACAGCTATATGAGTGTTTCTTTTGGTGCCGAGTAGCAAGCCCGTGGAATCAGCTCCCGCGCTCCTTACTCAATCATCGCCCACGGAGAACTTCGTCCGACAGCTTGAAGACTTCTTGAAACACAGGGGTCTCTTTTGACTTCAGTGACTTC
Source organism: Heligmosomoides polygyrus polygyrus (assembly GCA_947396885.1). NCBI lineage: Eukaryota > Metazoa > Nematoda > Chromadorea > Rhabditida > Heligmosomidae > Heligmosomoides > Heligmosomoides polygyrus. Next base: position 25,386,934 of record OX377201.1, on the reverse strand, counting down.
ATCACTTACTCTTTAGTCTTATCATTTTCAGCGTTTCAGGCGTTTCTGCCGGTGAAGTGAGCTTTCCATAACCAATCGACAGAAATTCTACAGAAATGATCCTCATCAAGTCAGCGAGCTCATCAGGTCCCTAGTTATTTCTCATAGTTCATTCCTCTGCACTGTTTGCCAACGTCTTTTACAAGTCCTTATTCTTTTGTGCATTAGGTTATGGGTTTGGATTAGCTAACTAGGGAAGGGTTTCGACCTCCCATGGAACTTCAAGATGAGACCAGGTTCGTTAGAAAGAGCTCGGAATGCTGATCACGAATATGTGTGTTAAAATTGCAAAATGAAATTCCTGAGCGAGTTATGGCCTGCCGAATGCGACGGACCTCACCACAGGCAGGCCGTGCGATGCACCTGGCGCGAGAATGGTGAGTCATCGGGGCCCCGTAAGAGGGGACCGCCAGCTGCGGCGGTGGCGTAGGGGTAGTGCACCTCCTCGTCAGGTGCGACGTCGTTGGTTCGGTACCCATTGCTGGCGGTTTTTTGCACACTATAATTTAACTTCGAATTGATCTTTTGTTCTGAATTATGGCACGTATTTGGTTAAATAGCGAGGAAAACTACCATACACGCTTGTAAAAATGCTTGAAGGCAAGAAACTGGTATGGTCAAATTTTTATTTACTATTTTGCGCAAGTAGAGTACAAATCATATATTGAACAACTAGAGGTGTTTCTAATAACCTTGGCATTCGTGGAACGAAGCAAAAAAATGTGTGAAGCAAAAAGGGAAGTGGTAAGTGTAGGATGAGGAAGAACAAAATGTCGTTGATCTACTGCTTTTTCTTCACTCACTATGTCCTTTTCACCAGCAAAGTTGGTGTCCATTCTTCTTGCTGAATTTGGGGTGCCAGACGACAACGATGCACCAACTCGTGAAGAGAAGAAGATCGCTAGAAGTTTCGCAGCTATTCTACGTGACGGTGAGGCAGCTTCAGTTGATGTGGAAACGGATGAAAATTTGGGATCAGATGTGTCTACTGATGACGAGTCCGACTGGAACCATTGTGATGACGAGGGCGAAGAAAACTCGAATACCATTCATCAGAATGTTATTCACTTTGACACCACAGCTGTGACTGTCGATCAGGTATGCTCGTCTGTTGCATATCATTTTCAGTGTATGAGTAGAACATTTTTTCTTTCTAGGTGACGAAGGCTATTCAGCACTACAGAAGCTCGTCGAAAGGATATCGATCGTTGTCGAGCATGGGAGCAAGATTTCGTTGGATAAGAAATGACAACCATTTGAGGAAGCTTCGCCGGATCCAAAATGAGCAACAAAAGGCGCTGGAAACGAGGGCTCGTCGTTCCATGAAGAAGTGAAAGAGAAAATGGCAGCAGGTTGGATTCCACTCCTAACTGCCCTTTTAGGTCGTTTGCTATGGCAAATAGCGTGGAGTTCAACATGACCCAGAAAGACAACCTCCTGAAGGTTCTATCGCAGATTTACCGTATGTTTTGTGCTCCTAGGTTCTCAAACTTTTTAAAATACTCGTGGCATAATGCAGGGTACATCGATGATCACCCAGGTGTGTTTGTCACTCCTGGTGAATATTTGTTTGATCTTGCTACAATTTGCTTGCTGCTGGTTGTAGAGAGGCTGCATGTATAAGAGGTGCAGTGTGTGAGCAACATGTCTGCTTCACACATTTTTTTGCTTTGTTTCACGAATGCCAAGGTTGTTAGAAACACCTCTAGTTGTTCAATATATGATTTGGACTCTACTTGCGCAAAATAGTAAATAAAAATTTGACCTACCAGTTTCTTGCCTTCAAGCATTTTTACAAGCGTGTATGGTAGTTTTCCTCGATATTCAATCAAATACGTGTCATAATTCAGAACAAAAGATCATTTCGAAGACAAATTATGGTGTGCAAAAAAAACGGGCAGCAATGGGGACCGAACCAACGACGCCTCACCTGGCGAGGAGGAGCACTACCCCTACGCCACCGCCGCAGCTGGCGATCCCCTTTTACGGGGCCCCGATGACTCACCATTTCGCCAGGTGCATCGCACGGCCTGCCTGTGGTGAGGCCCGTCGCATTCGGCAGGCCATAACTCGCTCACGAATTTCATCTTGCAATTTTAACACACATATTTGTAATCAGCATTCCGAGCTCTTTCTAATGATCCTGGTCTCATCTTGAAGTTCCATGGGAGGTCGAAACCCTTCCCTAGTATGAGTAGGCCCTGGTCATAACTATTAAATAAATAAATATATTTAATACAAACATTTTTGTTCTATTAGGTTGTAACGAATTAAATGGCACTGGCTCGCGCCATTTTTTGGCGCGTCTTGACGCGTTTGATCAAGAACAAACCGTAACATGTGGCATATCATGCAGAAGCGCAAACTTTGCTCTACCGGTTAGTACCAAATTTTCTATGTAAAAGTGGAAAAACTTTAGAGTTTTATTGACTTTTTTTGCAGATGGACAAAAGGGTAATCCGAGGCATTTACTTGTATGAATTCAAGCTGGGCAATACAGCTAAGGAGGCGGACGAGAAGATCAACGCCGCATTCGGTCAAGGATGTTCCACAATTCGGACGGCGTATCGTTGGTATCAGAAGTTCCGGAATGGAGATGAGAGCTTGGAAGAACATGAAGGTCGTGGGAGGCATAGTGATGTTGATCAGTACAAGCTGAGAGATGTGGTAGAGGAGGATCCACACAAAGGTACCAGGGAGATAGCGAAGGTTCTTGGCGTCAGGCAGTCACAACACAGCTGTCCGGCATCTGAAGGAAATTGGGAAGACCAAAAAGCTGGAAAGATGGGTGCCTCACGAGCTGTCTGAGGAGCAAAGAAACCGACGATATGAGATCTCGTCCGCACTGCTTCTACGGAACGAAACGGACTCATTCCTTGATCGCATCGTAACCTGTAACGAGAAATGGATAATGTACGAGAACAGGCGACGATCGGCACAGTGGGTGGACAGCGATGAGAGCCCGAAGGATTTTGCGAAGCCGGAATTACACCAAAAGATAGTAATGGTGACAGTATGGTAGTGTTCGCTGGGAATTATTCACCACAGCTTCCTCACATCCTCCGTTTTCTCCCGACCTCTCCCCAACAGACTACCATTTCTTCAAGCATCTTGGCGACTTCTTGGTGGGGAAAATATTCAAATACCAACAGGATGCCGAAAGTGCCTTCGAAGATTTCGTCAATTCCAGAACTTCTGATTTTTATGCTACTGGGATAAAAAAAGCTTGTTTCACGTTGGCAAAGATGTGTAGAATCAGAAGGTTTTCATTTCGATTAATAAACTTGCCTACAAGCCGAGATATTAACTGTTTAAATTTACAGTGGTTCAGTGCCATTTATTTCATTACAACCTAATATTTCTGTTCAAATTTAAAAGTTATTATAAAGATTCTCATACTCCGTACTGACGTTGCTCGTTCGTGCGTTTGAATATGTGCAGCTCCCTTCTATGCTACCGCCTGAGGTGCGTACCAGTTTGGAGGCCTTTGAGATACAGGGCCCGCCCAGGGGTCGTGTGCTGAGAAGGCGAGACCTGGCTCAGCTTTTAATTCGTATGCAAGACGTCCTCTCGGAAAGAATCTTATGTAAGCCTTATGTTCTTTTTGCATTTTCAAATGTTTCTTGTGCGGCTTCACGACTTATTCTCTTCCATTATAATAAACAAGCGGGCTACTCTTTGACAACAGCAAGTACCACTCCAAGCACTGCCACTTTTTTCAGATCCATAGCCAATCGTATATCTCCTATTGTAGGTCTTTTTTTGTAATCTCCGTTGTTATTGGCTGCTATAATAATAATAATAATAATAATAATAATAATAATAATAATAATAATAATAATAATAATAATAATAATAATAATAATAATAATAATAATAATGATAATAATAATATAATAATATAATAATAATAATAATAATAATAATAATAATAATAAGTGCGTAACGCACTATTCAAAGAGAATCACTAAGCACTATATTTATCCTTTGTTCATTATTTATTTATAGGAGTTAAATATGATGTTGTCGAAACCACTTTTTGGAAGGTCAAGCTAATTAATGAAAAGTTTATTAACAGAATAATAAAACAGAAAAAAGAGCAGGGGTGAGGAGGTCTGGAGGCGGTGGAGTAGTGGAGGGCTGGAGTGGTGGTGGCGGCTCGTCCTGAAGAGGCGGCGGTGCGGGTTCAGTCGGCGGAAGCGTTCCGGAGCGGAGAGTAGGGGAGCGGCAGCGTCCGGAGGAGCGGGGGCAATAGAAGACTCGAGAGCCCGGCCCAAGGCGTTGCGTGCCCTCTAAACACGAGATTCGCGCAGACTTCCACTATGTCAGTTGCAACGATCACATTCGTGTTCGTCCCAACTTCCTTCAGCTTCTGCATGGCTACGTCGTAGGTACTTCGTGCCAACGCAATGACTGGGCACCCAACTTTCGCCTGCAGTCTTCTAGCAATCTCTTTCGCCCCGTATCATCCTTCAGCAGCTGGGACCAAATACAAGGCACTCAGTCCTTCACTCTCCTTCTTCACACATATCTCTTCCGCACGTCTTCTTGCTTCCACCTCATCACCTGCTTTTATTTCATAATCCGTGATGGCATGGTTAGATTTGCTATCACACCGTTCATCATGCTCTTTCCACATCCTCAACGTCGCTGACATATATACCACGTGCAGCTTGTTCATGGTGCTCTTCCTCGCCTTTGCCGCTCGGTATGTATATTTCACCAGCAGCATGGTCTCGAACTGCTTCATGTGAGCTTCGTCAACTATGACCATACCAAACCGGTCTAAGTACCGCGGCTCGTTTATCAACCGATGTGCCAAATGTCCGTGAGATATAACAGACACCATGGCATCCGGCCTCTTGTCTTCCGGACGCGCTTTCGATGTCAAACTGCGTGCGTATACTCTGTTCTCATCCAATACCTCCATGAGCTGAGTGGCTATGACGCTAGTGGGTACAGTTATCAAAACCTTGCGCTTAGCGCTCACACTTTCCTTCGCAAAGTTGACTGCCACTTTCCTTGTTTTTTCCCGTGCCGGGTGGGCAAGCGCATACGTAATATGCGATCGGTACCTCAGTGGATAACTACCACGCGGATTACCTCAAACTCAAACTTGGGTAATTAAACGTTTATTGTAATAGAAATAATAAAATATGCACGAAAATACATCAGAAAGCAATCTGCCGATGATGAGTAAGAAAGTGACTCAGCCTAAGCACCTTTAATGCACTCTTACAAAAAATGCACCTTCCTGCCCTGAAATTCCTAGATGCTACAGAAGAGAGAAATCGATAAAAGTGAAATAGAGAAAAAATAAGACGAGCAAAAAGCTCGAAGCACCATGCGGTGCCGAGCAGGCGACATAGCGGTCGCAGTCTCACACATTCCTGCCTTGTCGGCGTCAACATCTCAAGCCTATGGGAAACACAGCAAATTCTTGTATGAGAAAATGTGATCTAGAGCAAGAATTATCCTACATGAGCTTAAAGAAACCTAAAGAGCTACGGAAGTCCACTTTTTTCTCTACTCGCGTTCGCGATACTCCCGGCGGCTTGAGGTCGTTGGTCCGTAGTGGTCGTCGATCATTTCCAGTTCGTTGCGCAACTCGTCGTACTCCATTTCTAAGTCCGCTAGTTGCTCCGGTAAGTCGCACAAGGCCGTGTGGTGGTCGATTGAATTGCAGTAGTTGTACGCCTTTCTTTTTCTCTTGCACCGGTTGCTTTCATGACGTGTATCCAGACAGAAGCGACACTTGATTCTCCCCTTCCGAGTCTTTACAGAAGTGGCGCCAGGCCCATGTCACTGTAGTGTTCTCCTTTCGCAAAGCAGAATCCGCATCTGAGGAATCGCTCCTCTGGTCTCATTGTCGCTTGCTGAAGGAACTTGCGCTTCGGAAGGTACTGCAAGCTCTCGATTTCGATCCGCAGTTCCGCCATCCGCTTTCTTATTTCTTCTCTATGCTTCTCTGCATAGTCGACCTCATGCACTTCATCGTCGTTCGACTGCTGACCGTCTCCATCGTCGTACAAGTCCAGCAAGTCCTCTGCGGCTTCTTTATCGGAATGCACCTCTGGACGCTGTCTTTCTTCGGCTCCGTCTGGTTCGACAGCACCGTTTTTGTCCTTGTCAGGTTTCTGTACCTCCACTGAGCCACCTGCGTTGTTGACGACTTGCGCTGCTTGCTTAATCTCGTCACCCTGCTTGTTCACCTGCTTTTGGAGCTCCAGGCACCTTTCCGCGAGGTCCCTTCTGAGCTCGTATATTAGCTCCTTGACTTCTTCAAGTGGTCCCTCGTAACTTTCGCTCTCCATCTGCAACTTCGCTTCTCTTACTTCAGCTGCTACTCTGTGCACCAAGTCCGAGAGAAATTCAAGCTCTTTGCGAACGAAGTCAGCGTGAAGGAGGGCTCTAACGAGACTCCTTTTTCCTCTTCTCTGTAGAAGTGTCGTTTGGAGCGTTCCGATGCGCATCTCGCCAAGACCAGTAGTCCGTAGAGCTCGTGGGTCATCGATAGAGTTTCGGCGGCGGAACGGATCCTTCTATCAAAATGACCGCTTGCAAATACACCATCTCTACTCGACACTTGTAGAGAGTCGCCTCCCTCCTCGCGAAAAGTTGGGGTCTAGTCCCCCGTAGCTCAGTAAAGGAGTTCTCAAGATCGTTAGAACGGAAATAGTCAATAATGAGTTTCACAAAATATCGGATTTTCGACTGGAGATCCTTCTCTGATGGGAAGCTCGAAGCACGTTCCACGCATGCTCGTTTGCGTCGTATCTCGTCTATCAGCTTCTGCTCTTCAGCCTTTCGTTTCTGTCCGTTCGCGTCGTTGTCCATGTTCGAATCGAATGCTCTAAACTGGCGAAATGAGATTGAACAGTAGATCAATGCACCTCTCATGCAGTTAGAAATCAGAGAAGTTTTACATCAGCTTTTGTAATCCTCCTTTTGGTGAAGAGAGCACCGACATGCTTGAAGGAGAGGCATGCTACACACGTAAACATCCTCCATGCGCATGCAAAGATTCTTGTTAATATGTAAATGCACACTCGAAAGAAACGTCCACATGCTGTCGTAAGATAGACATAGCTGAGAAGGACAGCTACTGCTACCGCCGCAATTGTTATGACGAGTGTTTTATACCACTTTAGGTAGATGTCCACAATGTGGCTAATATCTGGCCAGTGGAACTCAGAAGAGTTGTTGTGGTTCTGGTGCACATACTGCATGATTCCTCCCTGGAAGCCGTGCACGTACTTCAAAATTCCCGTGATTTCGAAGTGATTCGTCGTCGTTCCGCATTTAAGCGAGCACTGGACACGAATCCGAGCTGAGTTGAATAGGAAGTTGAGTTCGGAAACTTCTCCAGAAGGAGTACATGGCACGGTATAACTACTTTCATTGCATACGATTTCTGCTGCCACTGCTTGTGTAGTTGATTTGCAGGCTATTTTAGCAAACGCTCCTTTGTTGCAGTGATAACATCCTTTCAAGTGAGTGCTGTCCACTGTGCAGATTTCATCCGTGACCTCGATGACTGAGTCGTCGATGATATCCTTCATATTCAGAACGACTTCGGCTGATATGTCTTGTTTTACTTTGGCTACAATCCCATAGTGCGGGTGATTCGTAAATCGGACTTGTTGATAGTTCATAGGAAGAACGTTGCTAATGTTGTGGAAGCTGCTCTCAACTGGATCATCCTTGCACCTGCAGATGACTTGAGATTCCGCAGCTGTACAATCGCAGTCACTTCCCATTACACATTGCAGCATCTCGGCTTTCTTTTCAGACTGGCAACGAAGAATTGGCTCCTGCTGCCTGTCCCAGATAGCAGTTCGGTTTTGTGACGAAATGAATTGTTCCAGAACTGGAAGTGGTGGGACTGAAATTAAACTCACTGTAACGTCCATATTGTGCACATGTTGTGGCACGTTCGGATGCGCACTGAGCACGTAGCTGCGCAATTTCTTGCTTCTGACGTCAGTTATATCAAGACGAAGTTTGACGATCTCTTTCCATGTGATGCATCTGAAGATCTCGTATACTTCGTCATCCTTCGGTACTGCGTATATCCTGTAGAATAGGCAACCAGAGCTTAGATAAAAGCAGTCACAGCCTGGTCCTCCACTAGATTCCATGCACCCTGTAATTCCGGGGTAGAAGTTTCCTGCGGCCAATTCTGGAAGCAGGCTTGAAGCATTGACGTCTGCGCACTTGTTTCCAATGCACGAACCCATATGTGGGCATCTTTTACTGTCGATGACCTTCTGCTCTACTTTCCATGTGTACAGCAATGACTCCTGGTTGCAGTGGAGATTCAGTCCTTTCCAGGAGAGTCTTACGTCCCAGATATCATAGTCGTTTCGCCGGAACTTCAGACATACCTCTTGTTTGAATGGGTGAATTTTGATAACTGATGCGACTTCCATGTCACATACAGTCCGTTCTTCTTTCACCCGGCAGTTTTGCAGATGGTGGGAGAAGATGTTGACTAACTGACACGAACATGCATCTTGGATAAGGCACACAACGGCTAATGCCTGTAGGACTCTTGAAGATCTATGCCGCTGATCCTTGCGCAGGACATGAAGCACGAAGTATCGGATGCACGTGAATATGCACCACGCCGACGTGGATAATGTTTTGCATGCTCCTCGCAGTATAATTCTGAGCGGATGTCCAATAGTCACAGGTACGTAGCATATCATATAGCACAAGGCTATGATAGCATAAAGTGATGCACCTAGTCCAAAAATAGCTGCTAGCGGCCAACATTCTGGATTTAGGATGTTCGCGGAACAGATGGTGAAGTCTATTGAAGCACAATAAGACTGCGCATTTCGCAGGGCATTTCGTTTCCAATGCGAGGTGCTTATTCCCGCTTTTGAATTTCCAATTTGCTTCGTAATCGTAGAGCAGTTCTTTGGGTGGTAGACGCAGAAGTTGATGCACTGGAGGTGTTTTCCCATTCATACAGTAGCTCTTAACGAAAGCTCGTATTCCTGGAGCATGAAAATATACTCCTTTTGGGTTACACTCGATTGAGTAGTTGGTTTCATGGCGATCTATGTCTTTGAACATCTGATCGATTTTCGCTTGACCATTGACGGTGTTTATCAGGATAAGAGTTAGAGCCATTTTTAAGTAGAGAGAAAGTGGCCATGCCCTCGTCGATCTGGTATGTGTAGTGCTGTCTGGTGTCGAATTCCTTGTCAGTTGCACGGTTGCTTTTCTCGTGCGAAGGTTGTACCTTCTGAAGGGTTCTGTTGGCTTCTTCGTCTGTTGGTCATCAAGAGTTTGCTCTTAGCTGGTTGCACTGTTGTCGTCACTTCTGATTTCCAGTGGAAATAGTTGACAGACTGGTCGGCGAAGCACCTTTCTATTGTGAATCACCTCTGCTTCACGTACGGCTCCATCACCACTTGCGATTGTTTTCACGATTCTGCCCATTTTCCACTGGTTGCGCTTTAGAACAGGATCACTGAGTAGAACTACTTCTCCGATGCGCATGAACATTCTCCGAACATCCTGCCTTGTTATCATTGTGAAACTGAGAAAAAATTTGTTGATATCAGCATCCACTTCTTTGCTGAACTCAGCGAAGACCTGCTCCATGGTCATCGACTGTTGCTTACTCTCCTCCTTCTTCTCACTCTTTTTCTCCTCAGTCTTTTTCTCCTCAGGAATTTCTGGATTGCTGGAAGATGACATTTTCAAGTGCAGGCTGGTTCTGACAAAAGTGAATCTAGTAGAGATTCAGTTTCTTCACTATTTTATCGTCTGAACTTGGTAATTAAACGTTTATTGTAATATAAATAATAAAATATGCACGAAAATACATCAGAAAGCAATCTGCCAATGATGAGTAAGAAAGTGACTCAGCTTAAGCACCTTTAATGCACCCTTACAAAAAATGCACCTTCCTACCCTGAAATTTCTAGATGCTACAGAAGAAAGAAATCGATAAAAGTGAAATAGAGGAAAAATAAGACGAGCAAAAAGCTCGAACCGCCGTGCGGTGCCGAGCAGACAACATATATACGCGGTCGCAGCCGCCGTCTCACACATTCCTGCCTTGTCGGCGTCAACATCTCAAGCCTATGGGAAACACAGCAAATTCTTGTATGAGAAAATGTGATCTAGAGCAAGAATTATCCTACATGAGCTTAAAGAAACCTAAAGAGCTACGGAAGTCCACTTTTTTCTCTACTCGCGTTCGCAGTACGTAACATGCCTCCCAACCGGGACCACGTGCACATCATCCTGTTCAACTCCATACAAAATCTCCGTCTGCGCCGTGTGCTTGACCAAAACGTCGCCTAGCACTCCAGCTAACTTGAATTGGCCATTTCGCACCACGTAAAAGGGAGATCCCGCAGTGTTTCTCGATATGCCTCACGCCCTGGCATATTAGCCAAGAAGTAACCGTCTGTCGTCTTATACACCTTGATAGTGAACAATTGTGTTTCCTCGTAACTTGCAAACAGTATTCCTATCGTCTCTTTGTCGCGTAGACCTGGAAAGTTGGGCAATCCACCCCACGTCACCAGGTCTCTTGTGGCCGACTATAAGGCTGGCTGCCCACACCTTCCATCCGGAAGCCACAAGCAGCTCCTTCCCGTCACGTGCGCCTTGCTATAAATGATGCCTTCTTCCACCACGGCCCGCCCGACGCATGATCTCCACCCATGCAAGTCTCGGTACACAGCGTACACTCCATTGGCCAGCTTTATCGGCTTCACTCCTCCTTCCGTGATGACATCTGGAACAACACTCTTCTGGATATTTTGCATCCACCTCACAAGGATCAGAGCGGCGGCACCCGCCACCATGTCCGCTTTTCCTGCTTGCCACATGAACAAGGCCGCTAATGGAAGCGTCGCCGTTATCCATGTTATGGCATCGAACACCTGCAAAGACATGCTCCATTCATTTCTTTCATTCTCATCCGTATCTTCCAGGCCGACGGCTCTTCCCCATTCCGGTTCCTCCAGATCCAAAGGACTTAGTCCGTACTGCACCACATTGATGCTGTTTAGGATGCTATGGACTAGGTCCACACTGTACTCTTTCCTCGTCACCGTACCTAGGATGTCGCGCAACCCACCAAGCAGAAGACACGCTATTCTGCACAAGGGGTTTTTCCCGGACACTGCCAAGCCAAGCGACCATTTGTACCTTTACGCTTATGTGCTATCATCTGCGCCAACACCTGGATCACTCCAAGAGCGATCCACAATGATTGCATTTTCTTACAACAACTCGAACTTTCCGCTGTTACACTTCGCCTTTGAACACCGGTATCAGCCAATAAGTTCGATAAACGGATTGGCCCCCAAGTTAAATGTGATGTGGTCGAAACCACTTTTTGGAAGGTCGAGCTAATTAATGAAAAGTTTATTAACAGAATAATAAGATGCAAAAAAGAGCAGGAGTGAGGGGGTCTGGAGGCGGTGGAGGGGTGGAGGGCTGGAGTGGTGGTGGCGGCTCGTCGTGACGAGGCGGCGGTCCAGTCGGCGGAAGCGTTAAAGCCCCCACAGAGTTCTGCGGCAACGCCGCTCGCCGCTATGGTTAAGGATAGGGCAGGGACGCCGCCGGCGGCGAGCTCTGCGTCTCTGCCCTATGGTTAAGCATAGGGCCGCGGCGCTGCCGCAGAACTCAGTGGGGGCCTTTACGGAGCGGAGAGAGGAGCGGCGGCGTCCGGAAGAGCGGGAGGCAATAGAAGACTCGAGAGCCCGGCGCAAGGCGTGGCGGGCCCTTTAAACACGAGATTCGCGCGCGATCCACAAGACCGCGAGACGGGAAGATTAATGCGCGGGACAACTTCAAAAATCGACGCGAGATCTCTCCTTGACAAATAATAATAATAATATCAATAATAATAATAAGTGCGTAACGCACTATTCAAAGAGATTCACTAAGCGCTATATTTATCCTTTGTTCATGGTTAAAACAACGTGCCGGGATTATTAGAAACCTCTCACAAGCAACAAAAATACTTACTTACGTATTACGTACTTAGAAATGCCGGTATAAATTACGAGGAGATTCCTAATGGGAAGGACAGGAGAATTCAGTTGGGCCTTCCGTCCCTGATGTCGAGGAGAATTACACAGCTGAGAGCAAAGTTTTTTTGCCAATAGAACTGTTTCCGCCTTTAATTTTGTTCCCAACACAAATCTTCTGACCATGTCTATGGCCTCGCAGTTTATAGCACTTGCCTATCGTGTGTCTCAACCAAGGGAATGCTAGAACATTATTCTGTTGTTTCCTATTTTCTCGTTTTCTTTTTTCTGATTTCACTCATACTTTAGGATGTTAGTTGTGTTTTAACTAAATGGTTTGTTGTTTTGTTTGTTATCACACGTGATTACAAAAATTCTCATAAAGAAATAAATGACTAAGCTGTTCGAAAGTGATTCTCCACTACATGGGAATCACACCATAACTATACTGAGCGCCAAGCCGACCTCTGCAACAATATCCTAGTGAAATCATCTTCGTTCTTCGTTCTTGTCCTTATTCATTCAAATTGACATTTTATTTTAGTCTATTCACAGGTTTGGTTCGTTACTACAGCCTCCTTACATTTAGGCTTCTGAATCGCTGCCAAACACTAAACTATATCAATTGCAGTGTGTATTGATATCACTTCTTCATTTGTTTCACCAGTGTTGAGTTTACTGTGTTTAATTTATTGAGTTTGTGCGAAATTTGTGTGCTCATTTTTCTGTTTTGGCGCACTTATGGTGCATCTATAAAATAAATAAATAAATAAAATAGGTAAAATAAGTAAAATAACTCCGCGTTCCAAAGCTTCCGTTGGATGGAGAGCATTGTTCGTTAGGTCTGTATGCGTATTACGCATCGATCAGTTGCTTTTCAGCTAGGCAGTTAATCCTTTTGCGTAAAGGCTGATCAACATATGGTAATTGACACAAGTTCTGGGTAAGGGCAATGTCGAAGTACTGGCCCCTTCCCCTATTTTTGGGCGTAGAACATTATGTGGCTGTTGTCAGCGTCTTTTTGTGATTCATCGAATGCGAGAAGTTCGTCGAACGTTATTCTTTCTGCTTTTGTCGGTTCATCGTCGCCACCCATCATTTTCCAAGTAATGAGACTCTTTAAACAATCAATCTCCACGGTAGACAGCTACTGATGGCAGTTACTGTGGTCAACCGGGTTAACTGAAAACATCAGAAGAGTGTTCAAAGGGCTACATTGTCGAATTCCCTATCCTTTCTGCCGCTTCATTAAAATATGTCACTTCTTATGAAAATCGGTTCCACTTTGCAGAAGAGACTACTGATAACAGGCGTAGTTTGCACCAAACCAGCATTCCTTTTTCTTCTTATAATTCACATACGGGACTGGTTAACGAGAAGTGAGATTCGCATAAGAAGGAAAAAGTAGTGTTATCAACTACATATAGCCAAGTAACTCCGATAGATTTTGTCGTTCGATTTCATTCCATCGGCGAATTTGTCTCAATATATGGAACCACCCAGTAAAGGAAATGGGCAGTGGGAAACAACTGGTTTCGATTTCTTGAGCGACAAGATAGACAGAGGAAGGATTTCTGAGAGCCAGTTAGCCGTTCCGGGAGCTACATCTCTTATTACGCCTGACCCACCCATTGTCCTGGTGAAGGCATGATTATGTATGTCCCATAACAACGTCATGGAACCGATTGGTTGACGTTATCCTTGATCCTCTTACAATAATAAACTCCAGATTGCCCACATTTGCTGGTGTCTTTCAGTCAACAGCTATGGTGCAAATCTACGAAACAAGTAAAACACAAGCACGTGTCACACCAGCACTATCTTACAAAATGCAATGAGGAACAACTTTCTCTCTGGCAAGGAATGACCACTTCTTTTTCGTTGAACGCGTAGTCTGTGGGTGTAGAGAAGGGTCCTGGGTGAACATCGACACAACCAACTGCCACCCACGAAAAAAACCAGCACATATGAAGGCGTAAATAGACAGCCTTGGTTTGTTGTAAGTATTGACAGCTTGACAGTAAAAAAAATGACTCCTGTGGTCATGAGAGAACAACAAACTAATATGTGCAAAAAATGTTGGCGGTACGCAGACTCGAACTAGAACCCCGCCGGTTGTGCTTCCATGAAGCGGCACTCCCACCGACTGCGCCACCAAGGCATATCTCATGGGGTGTCATAGGGGTTGATGAGTGTTGCGCACACGTTTTGCCACCACTTTTTCCGGTATTAAAAAAAAACATCCAGCAAACACTAACTGTAATTCTGGACTCCGCTCACACGGCATTACATCCTGTCAAAATAGCACCACAAAAGCTCACCATGAGCTGGAAACCTCTCCTTGTGAGTTTTTGGTGTTTTTCAAAAGCACGCTCTACCATGAGCTACCTGCGCTAACAGAATTTGCTGGGCATCGGTGCTGAGAGCCCTGAAAAGTTGATGCACCACAGAACACTCTTTGGCAGCCGTTCTTTCACTGTGGGCATTCAAGAAGGTGCTGAATCACTGGTGATCGGTTTGGTTAAACGCAGTGAAAAAACTGTGTCACAACGAGAAAGACAATATTTCAACGGTTTTCACTCACATTTCCTGGCTCTTTCTCTTACGAGGCGTGACGTTCGACCTATCTTTCTCGGCAGGTAGCTCTGCTATGGTTTTGCGCTAAAATCTAGTAGATGCACATACAACAGCAGTATTCATGCCGACCTAAACTAATAGAGCTGATGTGAGTTATTAGCTTGTAACGAATTAAATGGCACTGGTTCGCGCCATTTTTGACGCGTCTTTACGCGTTTGATCATGAACAAGCCGTAACATGTGGCATATCATTTAAAGCTCGAGCACACTTCGCTGCCTTTGCTGCGGCAGCAATGATAAAGGATATCATCGAGCTGCTGCCTCTGATATCCTTTATCATTGCTGCCGCGGCGAGGGCAGCGAAGTGTGCTCGAGCCTTTAGAAGCACAAACTTTGCTCTACCGGAGAATACCAAATTTTCTATGTAAAAGTGGGAAAAACTTAGAGTTTTATTGACTTTTTTGCAAATGGACAAAAGGGTAATTCGAGGCATTTACTTGTATGAATTCAAGCTGGGCACTACAGCTAAGGAGGCGGACGAGAAGATCGGTCAAGGATGTTCCACAATTCGGACGGCGTATCGTTGATATCGGAAGTTCCGGAATGGAGATGAGAGCTTGGAAGAACATGAAGGTCGTGGGAGGCATAGTGATGTCGATGAGGACAAGCTGAGAGATGTGGTGGAGGAGGATCCACACAAAGGTACCAGGGAGATAGCGAAGGTTCTTGGCATCAGTCACAATACAGCTGCCCGGCATCTGAAGGAAATTGGAAAGACCAAAAAGCTGGAAAGTTGGGTGCCTCACGAGCTGTCTGAGGAGCAAAGAAACCGACGATATGAGATCCCGTCCGCACTGCTTCTACGGAACGAAACGGACCCATTCCTTGATCGCATCGTAACCTGTAACGAGAAATGGATAATGTACGACAACAGGCGACGATCGGCACAGTGGGTGGACAGCGATGAGAGCCCGAAGGATTTTGCGAAGCCGGAATTATACCAAAAGAAAGTAATGGTGACAGTATGGTAGTGTTCGCTGGGAATTATTCACCACAGCTTCCTCTCTCCCGGTGAATCCATCACGGCAGAGAAGTACTGCATTGAAATTGAAGAAATGATGAAAAAGTTGAAGGATATCCGGCCGGCCTTGGTAAACCGAAGGCGAGTTCTCCTTCTGTACGACAATGCTCGCCCCCATGTAGCACGAATGACGTTGCAGAAATTGAATAAGCTGAGCATTGAAACTCTACCACATCCTCCGTTTTCTCCCGACCTCTCCCCAACAGACCACCATTTCTTCAAGCATCTTGGCGACTTCTTGGTAGGGAAAACATTCAAATCGTTTCGCATGTCATCTGCCACCGACAAGAATTGTCTGTTCCACTGCCATGAACCTTAGATTCGCAGGATGGATACATCCTCGTCTGGTACTGGCTATCGAGCCCTCTTCCTCTGTTGGCTTACTCCATCTATGGTGTTGTTTAGCTCAAGATTTGTTGTTTTCAATTTTCAGTTTACTTCATCTATGGTTTTGTTTAGCTGGTGATTTTTTTAAATTTTTGCTTCTCGCAGTGGGTTTAAACTGAGCGGATGTTTCACTCTTCTCTCACATAATTTTTTCAAGCTGGGGGTGCGGTCTAATTATGTTTAGCTGTCTTTATATTGTGTCCTTTTCTCTCTATATATTTTCCATTCCATTATCAAATCCTTGTTATGCCTCCTGTACTTCGCTCACGGTGTGGAGGCTTCTACATAAATAGCCATCCCGGCTTGTCGTTTTCGACTCCCAATACTGGCTATTAACCAGCACTTAGACTGATGTCTTTTTACAAGCCGATTTCATTTCTTTTACTTCCTGGCCGCCGCCGAGGTGCGTACCAGTATAATGAGGTCTCTGAAAGACGGGACCCCCCTGGCGGTGCGTGCCCTGAGAGCTATGGACTAAACACATTACACAATGTTTAACTTGAAATGTTAGCTGGTTCTCATCCCTACACCGTATATTTCCGTACTACTATATATACGCGAATTTTTCTCAAATAAATAATTGATTTTAACATCAATATTCCACTATAATTATTCTTCTATTGAAAAATGCTCTTCTATTAAAGCTCCTCTCAGCAGGTTTCAAGTCTGTGCTGGGGGAGTGAAACATCTGCTATGAAAGCTCCCTTTCTTATTGTTTAGTTAGTCACGAAGGATTCTGTCATTTCGCTCTTTCTTCTATCTAGCCGATTTAATGGGTCCTATCGAATTGTGCTCTCTTCCTTTTCTGATGTTATTTTTGTTTGTTTCGTTTCTCCTACTGAAAACTTTTTCCATCACTATTGGGTTTTTGTGTTCGGTTCTTTGGAGTGCTTCCTTTATGGCTGACTGTCTGGTGGTGCACGCCGTCTTGCGGCGTATTAAATAAATAAATAAATAAATAAATACCAACAGGATGCCGAAAGTGCCTTCGAAGATTTCGTCAATCCCAGAACTTTTGATTTTTATGCTACTGGGATAAAAAAGCTTGTGTCACGTTGGCAAAGATGTGTAAAATCAGAAAGTTTTTATTTCGATTAATAAACTTGCCTACAAGCCGAGATATTAACTGTTTAAATTTACAGTGGTTCAGTGCCATTTATTTCGTTACAACCTAATAGTTTAATCGGATCTATTATATCAACCTGTATGTCATGCTAGTACACGTGAATATATATAGTACACGTAAAACATTCACTACTAAATAACAGTCATTTCCTTCTCCCACATAAAGTACACAAAGAAATTGTACAGAAATAAAAAAGAACATCGTTCGTTTCAGAACTGTCTTTTGTTTAGTTCTTTTCCGCGTATCTTCATTATTTTGACACTGCCCTTTTTAGTGATTCTGGTGGTAACGAGCATGTTGAGGGGAATGATTGCTTTCTGGAGATGAGCGAGAATCGAACATGGAGTCATTTCTGGATAAGTTAATATCCATTGCCGGCTGCGCCATATGCCCTAGCCGAGTGTTGCACCTAACCCATAGCCCAGATTCATCAACAATTAACCCTGCGGATATGCAGGGTATAACGGGTAGAGATGTCCATGAAGCATTCATCTCCACCCCTTGTCTTACTCCTACCCCTTATAGCCACCCGAATACCCGCGGGTTTAGTCGTTGATGAATCCGGCCATAGATTTTTGTTGTGATTCGTCGTGTGACACTTCATTCATTGCAGTGATAGAATTTGGTAACCGAACAGATTAATCGCAACGAACTGCAAACCGCTTCTCCTAGCACCAATGCAAAAACAGTATCACTCAGCAAGGCGTGACATTTCGTACTTTTTCAGCTTTAAACTGGAGACCTCATCACAGTGCTGAGAAGATGATAAGAAGCGTTCTCACTAACGGCCTTGATTCCCAAAGTGACTTAAGAAGAGCTTTTGTGAAAAAGCTCTCAACTTGGGTAATCGATTCCACTGTATTCCTTCGCAGAAGGCGCTTCGATGAAAAACTACGGCAGGGTCGCGAAAGTGATTCGTTCCAAAGTGACTTCACACAGAGCTTCAAGAAAACGCTTCTTCAGATGGACTGTTTGAGTGCGTTGAGTGCGTTGACCGGTTACTCATCGCCAGTCTCTAGAAATGAACCCAGGTGAGGTGGGAGGTTAAAATTTCACATCACTGTATTCCTGAAGTAGTTAGGACAAAGCGATTGTGCATCGAGATGCGTAAGCTGGCCCCCAATGTTGTTTAGGAAGGCGTTTGTTGTTGACGAAAAAACACTACCTCAGGTATACGCATCATTTAGGCCTATGGTATAGTCCCGCGGAAGTATCCGCTGTACGGGAATAATCTAGTCGGGACCCAACGCGCGTCCAATAGCCATCGATCCGCGGAAAATGGGCGTCCGCAACACCCATTTTCCGCGGATCGTCGGCAGCGGTAGATGGACGGGCTGGTATACTTCCCGTCTGCGGGACGACCCCGTCGACCGACAACCTCGTCGACTGTGCAATGCACCGCGGGAGGCTGTCGGTCGGCGTTATCAAAAACTTTATCAAAAATAAACGTGCTCCGATTCGAAAGCGACCGATTCTGTGAACCTGGAACGTTCTTAGTTCACGAAGTGATAAAGCGCTCCAACGCGATTATCATTCGGTGTCGGTCGTCGACCGTGCCGGGTCGGCGACCACCTTCCGCGGTACGCTTCCCATCCGCGGACGTCCCGCGGGCACTCCCGCGGGAGTGTACCATAGGCTTATCCTTAGTAGGATGCTTTCCGATGAAGATCGCCACTGGCATAAAAGATAAAGGATGAAGATGGACACACGATACGCTCACAATTCTCCTCAGCGGGATGCTGTGGGCGGAATTTGAATGAGCATTTTCCCTATAAAATGACTTGCGATGAAGTTTAACAGAGATTTTACAACCGAAATTCTTGTTAACGCTGGCGTTTACCGATACCGCTTGTTGATAATTCGCGTTGATTCGCATTTTTCGAAATTTCGCGCTGTAATTTCTCTGTTAATACGCTGTGAACTGTTGGTGAATTAGGCCCTAGGAGGGTTGAGTTGTTTGGTTGATCTGGGGAGCAGATCCAAACACCTGGAAACGGGTGAACACCAGGGATGGCTGACCGTTATGCGTTATCCGCTTCCCAGGGGTTTTGTCTATCCATTTTGTTGTTCGATATCCTGTCGTTTTTGAGCCAGATAACGAACAACGAATTAGGCGAATCTTAGGTTTGGACGTGGTGGTTCGTGGACTATGTGGCGGATCCTTCACACACGACCGAAAGTGTGGTCGTCAGAAAAAACAAAAGTCATTCAAATTCAGAAAGGTTAGTTGAGGCACATCCTTACTTTGCAACTGGTTACATAGCTTTAAAGTCAATAACTTCCATCCTTCCAGAGTCGCTGAATCTTTACCATACCTGCTAAGCACAGAGTTCTTCATTCGTCTCAAGTCAAGTGCAGATAAACAAGGCATACAAACTGCTAGCCACGAACGTGAGAAGTGTAGGACCTGGCACAACCTAGAAAGGCTTTTTATCACCTACCCTTGCGTCGTATTATTTGCGGTTCCACGATTATAGTGTGTTCAATTTGACTGCATGCGGCAAAGGTATCCTCCGAGCTATATGCTGTTATGAATCATCAAACAGATATCGCAGTACAGCAGTGAATATGAGCAAAAGGGAAATAGGTTCACTTGATATACATAGAGAGCAACTTCTCCATTAAAAATTTTAAAAATCAAAAAAGGAAGAAACAGACTACTAAAAAAACTTATTGTCGCGAGTGCTCCAAATCTGCAGATTCGATTAAATTTGTAAGTTTTCTAGTGAAATATCTCAATTACATATTTTAAAAAATTAAAAAAATTAAAATTAGAATTAGAAGCAGAATTACAACTTCTCAATTGCAAACATTCTTGGATGATGCAATCTTTGAAACTCTCCCACTTCTAGCGATGTGGAATTTGTTGTGAGATTGGGGTCTCTGTTGATAAAGAAAACCTGCTCTTTGGACAGTCAGTTGTGAATGATTCTCATTTCCTGTTGGTTTCCATTCTTCGTCGGTTTACTGTCCAATTCTGTCTTCCTGTTTTTTATTGTCTGTTGTAGTTGTCTGCTATTCTGTATTCGGATTGTTTCTATATAGTATAAGTCTAGTTTTCGTGCGTCATTAATTAAAATATTTATTAAAATTTAAATTTAAATTAAATGAAAATTTATTGAAATTAAAATTTAAAGTAACAGTAACAGTAACATAGGGGACCACTCTCTTTTAGATACGCGTTGGATATTCTTCTTCTGCCCTTCTGTCTATCTCTTTGAGGGTGTGTTTGGCCTACACAATTGCTTGCTTTAACTATCCCATAGCAAGTTAGAATTTTATCCATCCCAGATAATTCCACGTTCTTGGGATACTATCGAGCCTTAGATCTTGAGATACTATCGAGCAGTAGTAACATTAGCGGTTCTTATCATGGAGTAGGACCAAGATCCTTACGTCGGATTTATTCAGCTGGACGTCTCCCACCTTCTTCATAGCATGGGAAGGTCAAAAGACCGAAATATAGAAGGGTCGAAAGACACAGAAATATAGAAGGGTTCTTGGAGATGCTCTTCCAAGAAAAATAAAACAATCCACCCAACCCTCTAAAGGCAGATGAAAGGCGGGTATGTTGCTGTTCGTTCCTACTGAGGGGCAAAAAACCCCATGGAGCGTCGTTAATGGGGCGAATGCACTACGTGTCTAGGAATGTCTAGGAATGGCTTATAAATTAACAGTGCTCAACATCTGATCTGCTGTTGAAACTAGAGCAATTTAAAACGAGCTTTATTTTTTGTTGTTTGTACGTTATCCGTTTTTCCGTCATCTGTCCATTTTGAGGCAGACTTTTCCGTTATCCGTCATACGGGCTTCAAAATTTCATTATCTCCTCATCCCTGCTGCCCACCACAACCGGCGCTACCACGCGCTCTTCTGGTGTATTGCACGCCTACCCCTTTTCTCTTATTCGGGCAGCGGCGTTCATCCCACGAAGGTTGTATTTATTTACTTATTGAGGGTGTCAGAGCCGACACAAAAAAGCAACCACATACCGAAAGACAAACAAGTACGGTTTCGTAGATCTCGGTCGGATGAAATAAAACTCGGCTTTAAAAATAAACTTAATAACATGCTTCTTGAAAGTTATATAACGCAATGAAAAAGCAGAAGAACGAAGAACGCGATTAAAACTGGTTCAAAGACTGAAAAACGTTGGCCTGACGAACGCTTTAGCTGATTCAGTTGTAAGTTTTTCATCGCCACCCTTTATGCGAGAAGAAGTGGTATGAAGAATTCAAAGATCCTTAGCTTGGTTAAGCCTTCAAGCATTTTATATGCCATTGAAAGTTCGAATCACCTTCTTTTCCATTCCAGAGAAGAGAGACCAAGTGATTTGTTTTTGACACAGTAGTTAGGGATTTCAGAATAAGAAAGTTTATGGCAGCGAAGGTACAATTTCCGAGCAAAAGCATTTTGGATCCTATCTAGAGCAAGAATGTCCTTCTTCTTATAGGGGCTGAAAACCGTGGCGTTGGCTTCAAGAATAGAGCGTATACATAATTTATGGATCCCAAGAAGGGTGTTTTGATCCCTACTATGAAGTACCTTGAAGATGTTGTAAGCACTGCGAAGACCTTTAGTGACTTGATTTGTAGTGAGAGTCAAAGCTTAATCTGCCGTTGTAAGTGATTCCCAAGTCCCTTACTTCGTTAACCACTCAAAGAGAAGATCCATTTAAAGTATAATTAGGGTGTCTGGGAAGCCTACCGATGCAAAGCGCTTGAGTTTTTTTCGCAAGACAGAGGTAGGCCATTGCGATCGTTCACTTACTTTGTTTATGGCTTGTTGAACGTTGAAACCTAAGTCAACTCCTTGAGTAGGTTTGAACATTTTAATGTCGTCAGCATACATACAACAGGTACCGCCAAAGTTTTGTAGTGTTTGTGGTAGGTCAGAAGTGAAAATGTTGAACAATAAGGTGAGAGTACCCCTCCTTGGGAAACTCCACTTGTGACGGAGCAAACCGAGGAGAGAGCATTTTCAACGATAACTTGAAAATTTTGTCACTAATAATGGACCAGGGGTGTGCGTAAGTGCAATTTACGATTTAAAATTTTACGATTTACGGTGATTTTTGGCAAATTTTTTACGATTTACGATTTACGACATTTTGGGTCGTAAATCGTAAATTTTCGTAAATCTGATCTTCGGTGCAGAGATGGCAGGCGTCCACATAACGTGGTACAATTTGGGTTATAACGATATACCCGCTTTTAAAGTCTTCTCCCATAGCTCATTGCTGTTTCCTATCTACTTTTCTATGTTCTGCTGTGGCACTGTAACAGAAAAACGCAGCTTTGTGTAGGCGTGTAGGCGCTCGAGCTCGACTCATCTGCGTAACCCTGTTTTCACCTCTTCAAGGGCTGTCGACTTAGTATCAGAGCTATACTAGAGAAGGAGCAATGACAATAAATGATTAGAATTATAAAATCCTGGCGATGAAACTGGGCTAGCCCTTTTTTGGTTGCACTTTTCACATTGCAATTGCCTGAGAACACAACATTCCAGTCCATAGAAAAAGATGCAAATTCGCCTTGTACCGGAAGGAATATGATCGCCTGCTGAACCATATTCTGTGCTGCAACCACCGCCTAGTGAACTTGTGACTTTTTCAGCATATTTTTAAACTGCTGTTTCCAATGCATACGAGTGGAACTAAAGCAAAGCCATCAAGGAATATTGGACTTGATTGCAGGCGGGTTGTGGAATAACAGCTAAGCTGCTGGAAAAATAAAACACTCATATTTCGATCTCATTATCACAGCACATTATGGTGCGGAATGCATTTTCATACAAGGTGCAACCTAAATGAAACTATTGATTTTATCAAGAAAGAAGTGAAATGGTTTTGACACTTTTGGTCTCCTTTTTCAATGGTTTGATTTCACGAGGCTAATGGAAAGTAGGACTGGCGAATGCAATGAAGTCATTGATTAGTGGTGTGATAACTTGGACTTTCCGAAATTTAACAAGCAAACAAGTGGGCGAAGTCATTACCGAAAGTAATTGCCAGGTATCGTGAAACGACGTTCTTTCATTCCAGAAGTTGTAGATGCCTTCAAAAAACGATGAAGGGTAAAGCACGGCGTTAGTTTGTTTTCTGTTTGAGATGTGCCACCAATTCTACCTCTATGGGATATCGTGGAGTTCATTTGAGTGTGGGTTGACCTATAGAATGACTTGCAGTGGCCAGTCGATGTAAAGGTCAATGTTTTATCCTTCCCAGACAAGCCCGGCACGAAGTCACCGACCGAGAAAATATGAAAAAGTTGGTTGGCCGTGGAAGGATCCGAATCAAGAACTTCTATTCTGAATTGCGCCAGAGTCGTTCCTCCTCCGACTTCTCTACCATGGTTCCTCCATATATGTTTAAAATGCAGCTTGCACCTACGAATCGGTTGAACCCTTTTCGTTCAAACGATGCTCTTCTTCTCTACTCTATTTCTAAAGAATGCCGCATAAGATGCTCCTTTTTGTAATCTAACGTTTAAAAATCAGACTATAATGAGTGTCCAAAAAGAAAAAGTGATACTATTTTAAATGTCACACCTTTCCTTCTCGTCTGTTACAAAAATGCCCTTTGGTACAGTTCAGAATGTGGAAAGGCTTAGACCTTCAGATGTGCCATACGATAGGAGTGTGCCATGTGCTCACTCAGTGGGCGATGCTTGTTGGATTTCTTGTGTAAATGCTGTTTTCGTCGAGTTGATCAGTGATGAAATGATTTTTTGGCTTTGAATGGAACCATTTTTATTGGTTTTGACTCTGGCTTGTAGAGGTTGTTTCTTTAAAGCCATAGTTTTATATGTAAGCTAAAGGCGAGCCATTATGATGCTCATTTTTTGCTCGTCCAAGCAGTGCAAGCTTTTTGTTTGTGCACCGTGTATAGGTGTCCTAGTAGATAGTGTTCTGAACAAGTAGTTTATTTTGATTGTACTCAAACTTCAAAGGGAATTATTAAGCGCTATACTTATCCTTTGTTCACAGTTGAAACAACGCGCCGGGAATATTAAAAACCTCTCACAAGCAACAAGAATACCTGCCATTAGACTACTTACGTACTTAGAAATGCCGGTCTAAATTACAAGGAGATTCCTAATGGTAAGGACAGGAGGTATCAGTTGGGCCTTCCTTCCCCGATGTCGAGGAGAATTACACAGCTGAGAGCAAAGTTTTTTGCTAATAGAACTGTTTCCGCCTTTAATTTTGTTTCCAACACAATTCTTCTGACCATGATTGTGACCTCTCAGTTTAGAGCACTTGCCTATCGTGTATCTCAACCAAGGGGATGCTAGAACATTACTCTGTTGTTTCCTATCTTCTCGTTTTCTTCTTTCTGATTTCACTGATAGTTTAGGATGTTAGTTATGTTTAGACTAGATGGTTTGTTGTTTTGTTTGTTATCACACGTGATTACAAAATTTCTCATCCTACTATATATAATCGGCTAATGATACGTGTCCGTCACGGGCAAGGGGACTGAAGCCAAAATGTGCCTCTTCAGTGCGTCGTATGCCAGCCGGGCTTTCTGTGAGCTTAACCATGGACGACTGCTGCCGAACTATATCCTTGGCGGTTAATCGTCCAGGTTTACGAGATATTCAAGGGCAACGCGTCAGGGTATGAGTGGGGATCGAGTGCTGAACGTAGGGGTTCAGGAGGCGTGTACTAGACGTCGTTCAGGTGCGTCTGGATTTAGAAAACGTCTGAAGACGTCGTCTAATGTGCGTAGGGATTCAGAAGACGCGCTGAAGACGTCGTCCAACTTGCGTGGGGATTCCGAGTAAGGGCGACCAATAAGAGAGGACCAACAAAGGGGGACCATTAGAGGGGGAGCGTGAGTAAGGGGAGAACCAGCATTTTCCCTCAACATCGTTTCAGTGTGTGTCGGATTTCTGAAGACGGCTTACAGAAGTCGTGGCACGTGTGTCCGAGTGCCGAAGGAGTGTATAGACGTCGTGGCAACGTAGTGACACGTGAATCCGTACTCAGTGTCACATGTGCGTGCTTGACTCTCACTGCGTTTCTTTGCCAGCACATAGGAAAGGAAGTATGATATTTTGGGAGGGAGGGAGGGGTAGAGAGAGTGACCACGGGATTCGGAGGAGTATTATTGCCGTCGGACAGTAAGCGGTATCGACCAATACCGATTAATTTTAATTATGATTTTGCTGATTAAGCACCGGATTGGCACTCACATTACCTGTTTCTCGACACGTAGAGAACGAACGCTTCTGAGAATAAATCGCGTGCATGTGATGGAGGGTGGATGGACTTCATATGCGCGGTGAAAATTCTGCCCTACCATATCCCACTGCACTAATCTATTTAGTAAAACCAGTTTTTTTATTGTACGAGGGCCCAAAAAAAGAAAGGAGGAAGATTTGGGTTGTTCTATTCTCCGGGTTTGGGGCGAAGCCCCCAACCAGAC
The DNA here is from genome assembly GCA_947396885.1 of Heligmosomoides polygyrus polygyrus. Lineage (NCBI taxonomy): Eukaryota > Metazoa > Nematoda > Chromadorea > Rhabditida > Heligmosomidae > Heligmosomoides > Heligmosomoides polygyrus. The sequence goes on along the minus strand of OX377201.1, from coordinate 25,361,285 downwards.
GTTTGGCGGCCGGCAGGCTGTTGACGTCTGGTGTTTTTAATAACTGCATACGGAATGCCGTCTGAACTCATTGAAGCCGATGAGGACCACTTTCTTAGAATGTCAATGATCGCATTTCGGTAGGACCATGGAGCAGGTGAGTGGCCCATAGGAGGTTCGGGAGAGCTCCCCAAGATAGCAATTCTGTTACCGGTCTAAAGGTTTTTTGCAAAACAGCTTGCAAGCGTCTCCGCCTTATCTAGGTCAGTAATGGCCTTATAGTTCTTTATAGCTAAGGTTCCTAAACATTTTCTGAAAGACTATGCTTAAGAATTTTGTAAAACGCTTTTAAACCGTTCTTCTCAATTACTTCCTCTACATACACATTATATTCGATAAGTTTCTTATTGTATATAGCACTTAAAGCTTTGAAGTTGCCCCAATCTGCGGTCGCGTTTGATTGGTCGCTAGTTCCCACAATTGATCGAGATTAGTAGACATTTTGCGCAAATAGGAAGGGAGTTTAAGTTTTGTGAAAGTCCTTTGAACGAAGGAAATAAATAAATGGCATGATGCATAACAGCAAGGAACATTTCCTATCTTTCATCGATATTGTTTAGGCAGCTAAAGGAAAAATTTTTTAAACAATGATCGCAATTCCACCTCCTCTTTTATTATTTGATCGGTCACATCGGAAACAATTATAGTTCGTGACATGGTTTCCTAATAAGGGTGCATTGTCGTTCTCTGTAGAGAGCCACGGTTCGGTGATTAAAGCCAAGCTACAGTTTTCCTTACAAACAAACGAGACAAAAGATTCAGCATTTTTTCCTAAGAACGTATGTTTGTTAACATACAAGAAATAGTAGAAGCAGAGAGCCGCCGATTCGTCACAGGCTTCCCTGCGAGTGGGAAGGCTGGGTGACAGAGTTTGGCGAACTGTGAAGAGCAATTGGATTTGGAGGAGGAACAGAATTAGAGCTAGACGGTAAATTATTCACAACGTTAGAATTGATCTTGGCCAGTCGTTCTTCAAGCTGGCGTTCCCTTTCCTCCTTGGTAAGAGATGGCCTATGATAGATGCCCTTACGAGGAAAGGTACGCAAGCGGGAGCACGCATAACCGCGACCTGTTGAAACCTAGACGAAGGCAGAACAACTTTGGTGAGACGAGAGTGTTTTACATCTGGTTTTGCCATGCGATAGGCCTCGCACAAGAGACATTCATTCGGCGTTCAAATGATCCAGGACAGAATGGACGAATTTAAGATCATTGGAGGCTCTCTCAAAGGCTGACATAGAAGATGATTCGGGAACACCAGATAAAACGATTGAACGCGTACGTTCCAAGTCTTGCTCTTGATTGTATCAAGGACATACAGCAGGCGGGTCTGTGAAGACTGAGAAGGAGTAGAAGACACATGCGAGTTTGCATGAGAATCCTGTGATTGAAGACGTTGCTTCAGCTTAAGATTCTCAGACCTAAGCGCAATATTCTCCTCATTGATCTTATTACAAAAGTCTTTGAGTGACTTTAGCTGCTCTGTGGTATCGACGAGAGCTTCGAGAATCAACTTTAGATAAGAAGAAAAGCCACTCGTTAGGAAATCGACGATCATATTCGCAAGAATATGATCCTTGTCAGGAGAAAGAATTTCAGCGTGTCTTCTCTTGGTCGCCTGGGACCGAGGATGACAGACTAGGCCATTCCATTATTCCCTTTTTGATACAGCGTGGCAAAACTCCAGATTTCCCGTAGTCGACCGGTATGAAAATACAGCGCAGTTAAGCGTTCGACACGAGAAGCAGACGAATCGTGTCTAAGAAGAAGCGGATAGACCTTTTATGGTGGCTTCGGTAGAGCAAACAGGTCGAGCCGCCACAAGTAGTCTCGACAGTGCCTGACAGGCGAAGTAAAAGTAGCAGGTGCGACGGTGAACAACGGCAATCTTGAGGTAAGACAGCTTAGCCGGAATCGCCAAAGAGCTCGAGAAGCTCGAGAGGACACGACAACCGGCGCCTACTCTGACTGCGCTACCACGCGCCCTTCTGGTGTGTTGCACTCCAACCGCTTTTATCTTATTCGGGTACCGACATTCATCCCGCGAAGATTATATTTATTTTCTTGTCAGCTTACGTATTTCGAGGCAGTGCTACGGCGTCCGCGGGAGCCGACGCGCACACGCAAAGCCCGGCAAGTGTGAGAAGTATGCGAGGGTCTTTGATGCGAGGACGACGTCGGCTGCCAACTGAGCTAGTCCGAAAATCCCGTGACGTAAGCAGGACCCGCGTGGCTACGCTGAATTTGGGTACGTTGACGGACCGCTCGTGCAAGTTGGTTGAAGCGCTGGAGCGTAGAAGAGTTTTTGTGCGGTGCAGGTGACGAGGTGGTCCTGCAGCAGGTCAAGGGACCTAGGCCAAGGCTTTAAGGCCATTTTGTGTGGCAGCCCCAGGACCGCCAGCGGTGTTGGTATAATCGTCTCCACACGCTTCCGAGACGCGATTGTAAGTGTCGAGCGCTTCGACGATCGACTGATGAAGATCGTTGTCGCTGCTAAGAAGCGACTCTATCACTTCTTCTCTGCGTGCTCCGCAGACTGGCTGCTCCGATCAAGCCAACGAGCAGTTTTGGAGCCTGCTAGATGCTACGACCCTAAATGGCACGTCAGCGCGACGAAAGTCGGGTACAGCTGTCACGGTGGATTCAGCTAAGGGTCGCGTAACGCAGATGGTGAGCGTATCCTTGAGTATGCGGAATCGCATAACCTCACCATATTGAACACCGCATTTCGTAAACGCAATTCCCACCTTATCTCGTTCTATAGCGCATCGACTTTATCCTTGTGAAGGATCGTGACCGACGTCTTGTCACAGACCCGAAAGTCGTGCCGTATGGACGGTCGCCCCACAGCACCGACCGCTGATCTGCACTTTAAAGATCACCCCTCCGGGGCTGAAGCAGGTCGAGCGATAGGGTGCACCAAGAATCAAGGGGTGGTGAATGAAAGAGAAGGAAGCAGCTGTAATTTCTCAAATTTCTGCGGTTACCGACAGTTACGACTGTCGACGATTTGGAAGAAAGAGACCGACGCGATACGTCACGCTGCACGGTCGGTGCTCGGCATCACGAAGCCTGGACGACGGAAGGTCGACAAGCAGGCATGGCTGTGGATAGATGACGTGAAAGCCAAAGTTCGAGAGAAAAAGAGGCTCTATCACGTGTTTCTCGGCGAAAAGACAGCCGATAACTGGCGGAAGTACCAAGAAGCCAAGAAGGCTGCAAAGAAGACCGCGGCTGTTGCAAAAGCCACTCATTATGGAGATGTCAACGAGAAGGTCGAGTCCTGCGATGGAGAGCGGTATCTGTATCGACTTGCTTTGAATCGCCATTGGCAGACCGAGTATATTGAGAAGTTTTTCGGCATCAATGATGAGGACCGCCATCTTCTCATGGACCGCAAGAAGGCATTGAAGCGATGGCGCGATTACTTTGAGGAAATCTCTACAGTAAAATTTCCTCATCCAGCCATCCCCTCAACGGATCCAACCCCGTCCAGAAGATCACCGTGGAGGAGACAGAAGCGGCTGTGAAAAAGATGAGACCAGGCCAAGCAACTGGGCCCGACAACGTGGCAGCAGAACTGTGAGTTTTGGTACCCTGCTGAGTGATTGGTGAAGTTCTTTAATCAGGTTGTAGCGGAGAAGAAGGTGCCTAAGTGTTGGCGCTAAAGCACGATTCCGATATGGAAGAAGAAGGGCAGTCCTGCAGACTGCTCGAATTACCGTCCGATTCGCTTGCTTTCGCTTAGCATGAAGATCTTTGAGCGAATTGTCGATGGACGAATTTGTGACATCGTCCCGCTTTCACCAACCAGTGCGGTTTCGTAGCTGGCTGTGGCACCATTGATGCCATTCACGCCGCCCGCCCTCCTGTTAGAGAAGCACCGCGAGAAACAGAAGCCAATGCATATCACTTTCTCGACTTGGAGAAGGCCTTTGATCGCGTACCGCGTTAAGTGATTTGGTACGCCCTGCGTCAACATGGAGTTCCTGAAGAGCTCATAGAGTGGGGGCAAATTCTCTGCTCTTGTCCAAAGAGTCGAGTTCAAGCTGCAGCTGGAACTTCGATGGAGTTTTCCATCTCTGTCGGGGTACACCAAGGTTCTGCACTTTCCCCACTCCTCTTTGTTGTCGTCATGGATGCCATCACACGAGATCTTCAGAAGCCCGTCCCTTGGACGTTGCTTTGTGCTGATGACGTAATGCTCGCTAGCGAAGATAAAGGTGAACTCGAGCGAGAGGTGCAAGCTTAGTGTGATCGTCTGAAACGGTTTGGACTCAAATTGAACGTGAAGAAGACCGAATATCTAACGACGAACGTTACTGAGTCCAGCTCCATCAAGGTTAATGGCATCGAGCTCCCACGCACTTCTGCCTTTAAGTACCTGAGATCAGCAGTCGCGTCTGACGGCAAATTGATGGTTGGAGTGAATTCACCCGTTAGTGCAGCTCGGTCAAAGTGGCGCTCGTCGACTGGCGTGCTCCGCGATATGAGGGTACCGGAGCGGAGCGTTTGAAGTCGAAGATCTACAGAGCAGTCGTTCGGCCAGTAGCGATGTACGGCGCTGAATGTTGGCCTGCCACTATGGCCTATGTTATCTATGTTATACTTCGGCGACGCGTCACCGACGTCACCGACGCTGTGTTGGGCGGGTTGCTACGCACTGCGTAACAGCCCGCCCAACACGGCTTCGCCGGCGGCGTCGCCAAGAGCTCAGCAGGGGATGTTATACTTCCGCCGCCGACGTCGTCCGTGGGTCGGTCGCCGTGCACAGCACCCCCCCCCCTGGATGAGGTCAGCGTCGCCGTGCGGTACATGGCGACGGGCCGTCGCTAACCTCATACAAGGGTGGGAGAAAATGCGCTCCGAGGTTTGTTTGTGGGTGGGTTCTTCGTTCCCGGCACTGTCAATATCCTCGGCGGACCTCGAATTACGAAATCGAAAGTGCAAAAACGCCCGTCTTGCGAGCACAAATGGCGCCTTTTTTACACTTAACGCTCATTTAAGGTTAGTAAGATGTGGGCTTCACAGGATTCTTGTGGTCTTTAATATGTAGTAGCCTGTAGCCAACAAAAAAGTGAAATGTTTTCTTTAAGGCTTGCAGAAAAATATGTGAAAAGTTTCTTTGGCGTGTTCTTCAGCAAGCAACGAAATTGAGACAGATAACAGAGTTTCAACAGAAAAAAGGCCAACAATTACACGTATTTCTACCTAATAGATGGCATGAGTCTTTTTATTGCCTAATTCTAATAATACATGGTGTCTCAAGAAAAAAAACACTGTTAGAAAGGTGATAACTTTGGTCACAAAAATGGTACTGAAAAGTTAAAGGCTCATATAAAAGCTTAAGAAGATAGGAATTTTTTGACGTATGATCGGGATGGACTGCGCCATGCGCTCGTCTGCTATTTTGCTTTTTACAATCTATTGATAGTGTTTCGCTTGAATAGATTTATGTAACCTGTAAATAGCCCTGTCTGAAACCTTGCATTTCAGACTTTTTTGATTGTGCATAGTCTGAATGCTTACAATTTTGTTGCTACTTGGCCACATTAACCTATGATGCTAAAAATGTGCACCGATGCTCTCCTGTCAACGACGTCCCCGACGCCGCCACAGAATCTGTTGACGACTCTATGGTCACGTCAGCGTCGGCGACGTCGGTGACGGGCCGCAACGTCGGCGACGCGTCGCCGAAGTATAACATAGGCCTAAGGAAATTGTAACGCGACTCAGCGTCATGGAGACGAAAATGCTGCGCTGGACGGCCCGAGTCACGCGCATGGACCGCATCCGAAATGATGCCGTTCGGCAGAAGATCGGTGTCGCGCCGATAGCTGACAAAATGCGCGAAGCTCGCTTACGATGGTACGGCCACGTTCTGCGTGGAGAAGAGGACTGCGTCCGCAAGATAGGCCTTAACTTCGAGGTAATTGGAAAGTGCCCTGGAGGTCTGAAGCAACGCTGGTCTGACACGTTACATACGGACTTGAAGATTGCTGGTGTTCACCCTGATCTAGCGCTGGATCGGGAAAGGTGGCGTCATGACACCAGAATAGCGGACCCCGCTACAATGCGGGCAAACGCTGAAGAAGAAGAAGAAGAAGAAGAATTGACTTTTCACTTTCTATTTTCTTCGTAGTTACTTTTTCATAAACTCCGAAAACTGCCAGAGTCACAACTGTTTAAACGGAGGTAACTGCGTTCTCTGACATCGTCGGTCGTGCGTTGTCACGGAAATAATTTTTTCTCTACGAAAAGGAGAAAATACAATTGTGAAGACCAAATTGCAGTGCTTAAAATGTTGAGCACGACTAGTTATAAAGCAAAAAATCAGGGTGAAATCACTGTGGCAAGTTGCCTCCTTCAGGTACAAAAAAGCAATGTCCCAAATAACTACGATTTTGGGTCATTAATTATATGACCACACGGTAACGCAATAGTGGGATTTTTTCGCGTATGTTCGGCTTTCCTGTACCTTTAGCGTGGAACAGGAAGGTATTTAGCCAGACCAAGAAATTACTCAAACAACTATACCCGCCCCCCCCCCCCCCCGTCCTCCGCGCACCGGATACGCTCCTCTTCAACGTCAAGGTAGTAATCCCGTCCCGTTGATCATCGACTTGCTCGAGCGGGCGCCAGCAGCGTTTCCATTCGTCGTGTCGCGTGCCAGAGTGCTCCAATGGATCCTCCTCGCTCGAAGGACACGAAGAGCGTCACATCGGTCGTTCAGGGCTTTCACGTAGAAGTCCGACCAACGCATTGGTTGGCGTCCCGGTGTTCTCTTAACATCCCGCGAAATCCATAGGTGATGGCTCTCGTCCAGCGGGTGTCTGCGAATTGCATTACGTGGCCGGTCCACCTAATTTTCGTCGACTTGGCCCATGCGACAGCGTCTCTGATCTTCGAACGTCGGCGAAGCTCGGAACTCCGGAGGCCTTCTCTCACTTGCGTGAGTCGTGTCACTCCGAGCATCGTCCTCTCGATTCCACGCTGCGCGACGCTGATCGCGCGTTCATCCTGCTTTCGTATAGCCCAGGTCTCTGAGGCGTATGTTAGGGCAGGAAGAACGATAGAGTCGAATAGGTGGGCACGGAGTTGGACGTTCTTCGTCTTCTTCGCGACTTTTTCGACGCTCTTGAAAGCTCCCCAAGCCGCTCTTTTCCACCTGCTCAGCTCTGGTGCTAGGTCGTTGGCCACGTTAACTTCGCGACCCAGATACACATAGCTAGTTGGAGCATTCGGAGATGTTTGTTCCGTTGAGCGAGAATGGGGCATCAGAAACTTGTCCGTTCCTCATGAACATCGTCTTCGTAAGATTCAGCTGCAGTCCAACGTTCCCACATACACGATCGAAGTCGGCCAGCATTCGCTCCGCCTGACTGATGCTCGGTGTTATGAGCGCGATGTCGTCAGCGAAGCGCAGATGGTGCAGCTGCCGGCCGTCGACCTTCACTCCCATGTCTTCCCATTCCCCTGACCCCCAGAGCCCTTTCTGCAGTAATAATTATATGACTCCTTAATCATAACCTTTTTTCTACTTTTACTGGATAATAACCAATGCTCGCCATTTTATGAGGCTCGGATTGTAGTCACTGTCTCTTTTAGGTAGCAAAGAATTGATTCAACCTCCGCAATTTCGAAGACCTTTAAGATGTTGTGAAAATCTGGATAAAAGACAAAAAGGATAAAGAATGGCGTTGGGATGCGGCAGGCGTTCTACGGGATGTCGTGGAGGTGATTTCAATGCGTATTTGCCCTATACAAGGACATGCGGAGCTAATCGATGAATAAGTAAGTGCCTAATCCTTCTCCGATAAGGCTGGTAGCAATTCACCGACCCCGAAGTGACGAAATGTTTGGTTGGCCTGGGAGGGAAATCCAAACCAAGAACCTGATGTCGGCAGCGATAGCCGACATCTTCTCCACGCGCCCAAGAATGATCTGGTAACGCAGAGCATTTCGCAAATGAGACGTTTCTTGTAGCTGCAACATGGAGCTGAATTGGCTGCCGCAGTGTTTACTGGAACCTGCAGACTCACTACGAAAAGAAAGGTACCAGAGCAACGTGGCCGCTCCGTGCCGCTCGCCATCAAACATTATGCGATTCCTGCGCGTTTGTCTTTTAGTGTCACACCTGGATTCTCTGTTCCGGTTGCGTCTGGCGTCTTCGGTCACAGCGCTAAAATTGCCGGAAAAACACCTCGAGAACCGGCAGAAACTCTATCATATAAAAGCCGTTGCGTTTAAATCGCTCTCATTTTGCGCACTGTGATGGAGAACACAAAGATTCAGGTAAGATTTTTTTCCAATAACGCCCACGAGTTATGTCCATCTTATCTGCTACCGCATTCCGTTGTCTCACTACATAAATTACAGTTCTTGTATTATGGTTGTCGTTCCACTGTAGTTTGCGCATACCATCCTTTTCCTCTCTACATCCATACCATGATTCAAAAAGGAATCTACATGGTCTGTGAAATGCAGTGAGTCAAAGAGCATCATAATCCTCTGCAAGCTTTTCAAATTTTTTTTCGCATTCTTGGTAATGTTTGTTTCTATTGGGTTGTCCAGAAAGTTTTTAGTGTTTTGAGTGCTCCTCTTTGAACTACCATAACTTTCTCAAATCTTATCGAATTTAGTCGAAATAAGCACCGTTCGAATCAGCACACTTTTCCAACGGGACTAAAAGATTAGGCGGTCGAGATTCGACGAAATCCACGAAAGCTGCTTTGGTTTGGTCCGGATTGGTGAAGGTTTTACCAGCGAGAAAGTTCTGAAGTTTTTGAAAAAGTGGTAGTCGGTTGGTGAGGGGTCTGGAGAATATGGCGGGTGAGGCAGAACTTCAACCCTTTATTCGTTCAATTTTCGAGTAGTGATTTGTGAAACGTGTGGACGGGCGTTATCGTGCAAAGGATCGGGACTCTTCGACCAATGCTGGCTGAAGTTGAGCAATTTTCGGTGCATTTCGTCGACTTCCTTACAGTAGGACTCTGCTGTGGTCGTTTGTCCTGGTGCCAAAAAGTTGTAATGGATCGCACCAGCCGCTGACCACCACGCAGTGACACTGCCTTTTTTGGTTGAGGTTCGCTTTGGAAAACGTCTGGGATTCGCCGGCGTCCAACCACTATCCGGAACGTTTCCCGTTATCACACGAAATCCACTTTTCATCACAAGTGAAGATATTCGAGCCAAAAAGGGAATGGAAAAGGAAAGAGGAACAAATCTTACTTTTTCACTCACTCAACTCGTGGGGCACCCACTTTTCGAGTTTTTTCACCTTCCCAAGGCGTTTCAAAGCATCCGCAACAGTAGTTTTATTAACGCCTAACTCTTCCGCGATCCCGCGAACTGTTTGGGATGGTTCACCCTCCACCAACTTCTTCAGCTTCTCGTCCAGGATTGTTATAGGTCGAGCGCTACGGGGTCATTCTCGAGGCTGAAATCTTCGGTCCAAAATTTACTGAATCACTGGCACAGCGCTTTCTCCAACACTATCAGGCCTCCACACTTGATTGATTTGTTCAGCTGTCGCGGCTGCGGATTGTCCCAATTTGAAGTTAAGATGAGATATTGTTTGGAATTGCTCCTTCGACATACTTCAACAATCCCTCCAAGAACGGGATTATATATCAACGTTGAAACAAATTATTTTGTCAGATGGAGCGAAAAATTCTGTACAGAAAGTAGAATTAATGTGCGATGCAAGTTGTATTTTAATTTAATAATAGACGACTGAAAAATAGTATCACAAAACGCTGAGAACTTTCCGGACAACAATACACGTTTTTATTTCATCCAACTATTTATTAAAGGTATCAGTTACCCGTGCAATGCTACATGCCCAAGGATAAAGGAAAAATGTTGGCTTTTTTCCATTTTTTCTGCGGATAGCGCCACTCATTCTACTTCTGTGGGGTGTCGTGGAGGCAATTTGAATGCGTACTCCTGCCATGCATTGAGGTGCGGCAGCCAGCCGATTTAGTAGCCAGGGTTTCATCCTTACAAGACAAGCATGATACAAATTCACCGATCCCGGCGTTGGTTCGCCTGAGCTGAAGTTCCGAACGAGGAACCAGGAATGCGCTGCACGGGACAGCCAGCACTGCCTCCGGCTGTACGCTACCACACGCCCAATGATGCATGATGTCATGCATATGTGGAGTGTAATCGAAAATAGAAAAAAAAGATAAGATCAACGATTTCTTAATGAGTTATTTTTCGAAGTGTCTTCACGTGGTCCTTGTAGGCGTTATCCTCTGATTTGAACTTCCATTTGATGGCACAAATCTGACCGTTCATACTAGCGGACGACTGCAGGCATTGTGGTCTCACACGGAGCTTCCTTGGTGACCATCACCAATGCCGTTTATTTAGTCGAACAAACAAGGGATTCGAAGGTAAACCGTAAAGCTTGTCCCGTACTGTGGTTCTCCGATTCACAATGCCATGAATTGCAACTTTTTATGCTAGGCGATCCAGAGAAAAACCCAGACGAGGAGTCTTCAGCTTTGCTGTAGTTGCTTGTCCTCACATCAAGCTATCAGCGTCTGTCCCTCGAAAGACTCCTGCTGCATCTTGGAGTCCATCACCAGTGCCGTTTATTTAGTCGAACAAACAAGGGGTTCGAAAGTAAACCGTAAAGCTTGTCCCGTACTGTGGTTCTCCGATTCACAATGCTATGAATTGCAAGTTTACGCTAGGCGATCCAGAGCAAAACCCAGACGAGGACTCTTCAGCTTTGCTGTAGTTGCTTGTCCTCACATCAAGCTATCAGCGTCTGTCCCTCGATAGACTCCTGCTGCATCTGCCTCAGAAAGCACCATTCGTCTTTCTGTCAGTAAAGCAGTCCTCAACTGCTCAACACAAACCAACGCTCATCGTTCCATCTGCTTTTTCCACATGAATCCGTAAGAAAGTTCACACTGCTCTGCTGCCCAACCCCCTCCTATCCATCCCTCGCCAAGAGTGAATTCTGCAACAAAACGCACAGGAAGGATAAGTTGCAAATTGGTATGGAACTGCAGATCTCCCACAACCTCTTCAAGGTTTTGAAATCCAAACTCCCTGAAGTCTATATGCGCGCCTAAGAAACGTATGTGCGACCGATTGTGGAATCAGGGACTACGGTGTTTAATCCAACAAAGAAAAGGGATTCCCTACGGTTCTCGTTAGCATCTGGAAAGCGTTCAAAATAACTTCACTTAGAAGCTTATGATGAGGTGTTATTCCAGGAACTACAACCTAATACCTCACGGTCCTCCACGATCGTTTTTTGGACTTTCGTCATTGAGAAATGGAAGGAGAACCGTCGACATTCTTATGATGTTCAAATCCATGCCTATAAGCTACTAGATTTTTTTGGTGGTATGCTAACGAGAACCGTAGGGGGGGGGGTAGGAAGCTCAAAATTAGAATCTCGATAGCAAATCGCGAATTATGTAGGTCAGACTTAACGTGCAGGATCGTGAACGATTTTAATTTACTATGATTTGGCGAGTCTGTCTGCGCGTACCTGTAGAACCTATCTTGCTAGATAAATTTTTCAATGTTGTGCCATACGACATGTGGTGAAAACGTAGCACATTGATATATTACTGAGGTGTTTACGTATTTGGTTGTTTTTATTTTGTTCTTTTGTTGTTAGTTTGTAACGCGAAGACTCATGACTACGTCTTGAATAAATAAATAAAATAAATAAATCTCCCAAAGCCAAGGTGATGGTAATTGTTGTTGCAGACCGTTGATAACGTTCGCCTCACTAAACCTCCTAACGCACTGCAATCCGCAGATGCCTGATCTTCTGTAAAAAAAATAAAATTTAAATCGATGAAATTAATGAAATTTTAAAATTAATATAGTGATCACGAAAAATTTTCATCGTTTTTTCTCTATGGTCGCCATAGGCTCCATGTCTCAAGGACAGTCGATTACAGGAAGGTTTATCCGCCACGAATGAACATGTGAAAGGGAAGTGTCTAGTGGAGTATTAGCGGTTTATATACCGTTAGATCCTGAATTATGCTAGCATTCACTAAAATCATTGCACAAACGCTTAATTCTGCACATTCCAAAAACTCCCATGCGGAAAAGGCTGCGAATGAAATACAGACACAAAAATCGTATTTTTCTTCAGTTTTCGGCGCATGTGATTTTCACTGGACATTTTCCTCTTTCGTGGGTTGTCGTCGTTGCTGGTCTTTATATTTCTTCGCTGGTGTTTTTTGTTCTTCACTGACTTTTTCGAACGCTTTCCGTTATTCTACCGGTGGTATAGTGGCTTTGTTTGTGAAGAGAACGGTTGCTGTGTGGTGATTAGGCTCCAAAATGTCGTTGTGTGAAGTTAAGTGGAATTAGGTAGCTCCACCTGTTTGGAAGTATCATCTTCGGAAATGGCAGTCTGTCACGTCGGAATAGGTGCGAAATTTTCCTCGGAGAGGGAGATATCGAGCGACTTGCTTGTGCAGTCAGTCCTGTATTGAGGAACGAAAGGGAATGGCGAAATTGTTCGGCTCGAAGATTAGGTGTTGATAGTGTTACAGGAAGGTTTATCCGCCACGAATGAAAATGTGAAAAAAGTGCGTAGTGGAGAGTTAGCGGTTTATATACCGCTATTGCTAGCTCGCGAATGATACTAGCATCCACGATTATCATACCATGAATTACAACTCCAGCCCTATCTTTAGTCCATTCAGCGCAAAACCTCGACTTTGCGGCGTTTTGGGCGAGAAAGCGCCGCTTTTCAATAACTCGGTTCAACGTGGCTAATTCTAAAAACGGTTAGTATATTTGCATTCGCGATGATATTTCCTATCTAACCATGTTAGTATTTCTAGATAATTTTTAAATTGAAGTTTAGGTCAGCTGAGGGTTACTGTAGTGTTTCGAGCACTACGATAGGTTTACGACCGCTCCCTTCTCTCTGGAGATAATTACCTCCTGAGGACCTTTTATCTCTTGACGACCGGCGGCTGCCTGCTGGAGTCCCCTAGATGTGAGAGCATCCCGGTACTTTTGCACGTTACAACATATACATTACGGCGATCCAACGAAAAACCCAAGCGAGGAGTCTTCAGCCTTGCTATAATTGCTTGTCCTCGCATCATGCCATCAACGTCTGTCCTTCGAAGTACTCCTGCAGTTATTTCATTAGTTTATTAAATTTCATTTTCACTAATTGGTTTTTTGTTGAACCGTAGATCTTCAAAAGCCAGCTGATGGAAAGGGCTTGTTACAAACCGTTGATAACATAGACGTCATTAAACCTAGTAACGCACCGCAATCCACAGAAGCTTAGATTCCTGATTCGCCAAGTAGAAGAAATATTCTTCTACTTCTGGGAAATGGAACAACTACCAGGCATTTTTCACAAAGCTTTACTACGTCAACAAGGGTATCCAGGAGTTGCTTCAAAAAATGTGTCAGCTGGAGATCGCAATGTCCAACAAGTTGCATATTTATATATACAAAAGACTTCGGAAACTCACGAAGCATTTACTGCAGGTTCTTCTTCTTATTCCAATTTCAGATCGTCCTCTAAGCTACCATCACCTAACCTACATGACACTGCTCAAGAATACCATCTTCATATCTTCACGACAAACGATAGCAGCATCCTTACCCGCTCCTCATGCTGGAAGTGCACCAGCTCCTATCCGTATATCCCGATCCACCCCAATTGATCTCATTCGCCTCCCTATGCACCAGTTCGCCCAGAAACGCCACAGTTCGTCACAACAGATGCCACACCACTATGCCAGTGCCCTCTACCCTCAACTCCACCACTGCAAGCTGCAGCACCTCAGCGATCCTCCACACAATGACAGCCGACTATGTCGTCGATCCGCTTCTTTACAAAGCCACAGATAGCATCAAAAACGTTCAGATATGAAAACCAACGAAAATGGTTAAAGACATGCAGCAACGGCTACAAGCCACGAAAGACTCAAATATCTAGCGAAAATTATAAGCGACAAAGATTGATGAGGAAGACTATCTGTTCTATTTTTGCGATTCATTCTGTATATTCGCAGCGTTCTCCGCGTGCGAGTTCCTGTGCTGTACAGAAGTGTTAGTGCAGTGATACTGCTATAGTGAATCCTAGTATGATTCGAGATCTATTAGGGTGGGCCAAAATGTAATGGGACAAATTCAACAAATTTCTTTATATCGTTATAATTCAATTACAACTCAACTGTGCTGAGGAATGTGTTCGCCATTAAGGGCAATGACCTTGCTGCCATCGCTCAACCAACTTCCTGATCCCATCCTTCCAGAACTGCTTGGGCCTTGTGCTGATCCACTGCTCGTTATGGTTGTCGAGGTCTGCTTGGGTCCTTGTGTCTCTTCATGAAGTCTATAGGCTCAAGAAGTAGTGGTAGTCAGATGGAGAGATGTCCGGCGAATATGGCGGGTGAGGCATGTGGACGTAGCCCAGCCCATCAAGCTTATCCGTGGTCACTTTTGCTCGATGGGATGCGGCGTTGTCGGAGAGGACCTTCTTGAAGCGCTAAGACCGAATAAGTGCGAGTCGCCGGTCCACCTTTTCCGTTTCGTTCACCATGGCCTTGGAGTCTATTGTCGTGCTTTTGGAAAACAGCTTCCAGTATACCGGTCCATGGGCGCAGGCTCAAAAGCTTAGAAGGTGCTTCTCGCCCTGAACATCCCACCAAACGATGATCGGTAACAGGTCTGCAGGCCTCACTCAGACCCGCTGCTTGGCAGGGTTAAGGTAGAAGATGTACTTATCATCTTGCGTGACTATTGAGTCGGGGCTTCTCGTGGTTGGGAATTGAGCGAGATTGAGACAGGTCGACTCGCCAGACTAAGGTTTCGGCATGAGAAAGACTGGGGTTTTGGCATGCTTCTGTAAAGGGTGAAAGCGGTCACTTCTCAGGTGGCCTTCAGTAAGTAGTAGACAAACATACAAATACAAGAAGCACGAAACCGGAATCCAGTCACGACCTATATGGGCACGGCATGGAGAGTCTCATTACTTTTGCCCCTCCCCTAATAGCTATAGCGGTATGTAAACCGCTAATTCTTCACTAGGCAGTTGTTATTCACACGGTTTCATTCTTGGCGGATAAACCTTCCTGCAACCAACTGTTCCAAACACACTCCACCCTAAGGCCTGGTGTATACTTCGCGAAGCCGCGATGGAATCGCGGTGATGAGTTTTGGAGAGCGACGCAAAAGAATTTTAACTTCTCAGTGTTCGTCGCATTGCTCATCGCTCTGCAACGGAGCGCGACGGCGATCCGTCCAGGACCAACGCTAAACACCGCGCACGGCGCGAAAAAGTATGCCATGCCGGCTGGGCGCGGCAAGCCATCACGCATCCGGCCGCCACTGTTGCGGCGGCTGCGGCGAAGTTTCCTTTGACTAATGGACCGCGTGCGGCGGAATGGCCATGAACTGAGCGCCGCGATGCCATCGCGGCGATGGAAGTATGCCTCCGACCTAACGGGTGATTTTCTCTTGTCCAGTGCGGTTGACAATACTCCAACCTACTGTGGCTGGAATGGGTTGAGCGCTAAAACGTTAACGAACGACTTGCATAGGTGCGCCTTTAGCGTGGGGTAGATAGCAACTGCCGATGAGGAATGACTGGCCGACTTCGAAGCTGCTGTCCAGAAAGAAAAATTTGGCGCAGTGAGCACTAAAGATGTTTGGTTTAAAAGTGGCTAAATGAGTGGATGAGAGATAAAGATAATCAGGCGTTTTTGGGATGGGCATGGTGTCTACGTATGGTGTCGTGGAATCGATTTGAATGCGTATTTGAGCTCTACAACGCGGTGGCCACCCGATGGACAAGTCAGTGTTTTGCCCTTCCCAGGCAAGTCTGGGAAGAATTCAACGACCCTTAATGGATGAAACAGCTTCTTTCAGAAAGAGGCTTCTTAACTATGTCTGCTGAGAGCATTGTCGAACTCGTTTACATTGCAAAATTCCTCTATGGTTGTGGATTTTTCGAATGCTGACTTTTGAATTTTCCCTAATAGAGTTATTGTTAGAGCTATTCAGGAACTGGTTCGGACACGCAAGATTACTTCCTCTAATCCGTGTTGCAGCGGAATTAGTGATGTATATCATAGAATTATTCAGGGCTTACTGGACACTCTTTGTGTGCGATAGGAGACACGGTGGGATGCGGCAGGCTCCTGCATAATTTCTCGCATTTCCCCGAAATCATATTGATGTCTTGAACAGGACACATGCGGAACCATCAAGATTAGAATATGGTACTGCAGCCGTATTGGCTATTAGGAACCTTTTACTGTCGTCGACTACCTCAAGCTACGGTGTTTTCCATGCATCCAAGGTGCCTTCACGTTGCCTCAAAATAGAGTGTATGGCGTGTCTAAAAGGACTTGCATCATTCAAGGATTGATTTCATATCATTCAAAGCGGATAGATAGACAAGCACTGGTTGTTGGGCACCACAAAAGGCTTTTTAGATCTATTCAAGACCTTCTAGACGAGAGAGAGAGAGTGGTAGTATCGCACTCAAAGAAAGCCCCATTTATCGTGAGGATCTGTAGTCAAGGCACTTTGTTCGCCGCCGAAGTCATTCATGCCTTCCATAGGACGTTGATAGGAGATTGAAGAGTTGCTGTTAAACTTGTGTAGGAGGGACAAAAACTGAGCTTTTCATCGGTGAGTTCCGCAACTCAGTGGGCTTTACATACACTCAAATAGCCTTCACGACTTGCGTAGAAGTGGAATGCGTAATGCATCCTGAACCATATCAGGCTAATGCCGTTCTTTATTTCTTTATTCTGGTGACGAGGGAACAGCCTCTTGAACGACAGTTACGCACCTAACTGCATCAACAGGTCTCCTAAACGTTTCTCTGAGACCTTATGCCAAAACGTGGGCTGCAAATGAAACTATCGGAAAACATCAGTGAAGAGGACGGTGAGATAGTAGTCGCTGCGACACCTCTCCACAAGGACAGATCCATTTCTAAGAAATCGGCAATTACCAACATCGCAGCACCTTAAGCATCCAAAAAGGAAGATGCTGTAAAATACCAGGCGCCGAAAGTAAAGGGGTTTCCTAAACGACACTCGGGTTATCCGATCGGCAAGATTTCCGGATCTATCCTAATCGGAAAATTTTATCCGAGGAAGGAAGTGTGGACTAGGCGGTGAGGGGACGGATAAACGCAGCCTGGAGGGAGTCCACAGAGATCCTCACCGTAAATACTCCAGGATGCTCAAAGGCAAGCTCTATAGAACAGCTGTGAGGCCTGCCCTCCTCTACGGCAGTAAGTGCCGACCACTGGGTAAGGCTCACGAGCGGCAACTGCACGCTGGGGAAATGAGGATGCTGGGGTGGGCATGTGGATGGATCCGTCGGGACAGGGTTCGAAATGAGGATGTTAGGACAGTGATGAAGACAGCTCCGATCCAGCTGAAACTGAGGGAGCAGTGCTTGAGGTGGTATGGACACGTCCTCAGAAGTCCAGAGAATCACCCGATAAGGTTGGCCCTAGATTTCGAGGCGACCCCCAAGGAAAAGATGGAAGGACGTCATCAAGAGAGATCTCGGCAAAGTCGGCGCCACGGCAAATGACACCCTTGATAGCATGAGGTGGCGACAGATCACAACAACAGCGGACCCTGCGACTACGCGGCATTAAACGCTCAGGAGAAGAAGAAGAAGGATCCTAATCGGAAAACTTCGGGGGAGCTCAGCGGATGGGATAATGATGGGACATTCTCACAGGGTGTTCTATCATTATCCTATCCGCAAAGTTTTCCTGAAGTTTGACTAATTTTTCTATGATGTACTGCGTCCATACAGTGACCATATTATTGTCTGTGCGCACAATAGTGGAGCGAATAAATAAATTATTTTATTTTATTTTATTTATTTATACGCCATCAATATTTTATCATATGCGGAATCTTACTAGATCAATCCATTTGCGTTTCGTTTTCGTTTCAGCTATGTATAAATAAATAACTGTAATGTATCTCGCGGGACAATCAAGGATTGAGAGTGGTGTAGAAGTGGATTAAGGGCTCAACTGGCACCTTAAAGTTGTCTCTGCTGATATTCATATTCATTTCGTATTTCTTTAGAATTTCGATTTCTTAATCTTTTGAAAAAGGACGCAATTATGTATCAGTGAGGCCAGCGCTGATACCAGAGGATTTATAACCCTGGCATTAGTGACTGGAAGGAATTTTCCATCGTAGTTCCATCACGACTGTAAGCAGTTAACTATATCTTCTAAGCAGTTCTTTTATCTATACAATTTTGACGTGAAGTTAACACTTTTTAAATTGAACTGGACACTTTTTAGATGAAATTTGACACTTCTAAACAAGCCTAACGCTTCTGAAGTTAAATTGAACATTGTCCAAATGAAAACGTTCATCTTCCAGATGAAACTAGACTGGCGAAAAAGGTCAGAATAATTTTTGTCCATGAAAGTACGGTGTGTTTTTCTTAAATTTTTTTAAAATTCACTCGGCCCTATAATTAGCACTGTTTTAAAGTGTATAAAACTTGGGTTTTTC
The DNA here is from genome assembly GCA_947396885.1 of Heligmosomoides polygyrus polygyrus. NCBI lineage: Eukaryota > Metazoa > Nematoda > Chromadorea > Rhabditida > Heligmosomidae > Heligmosomoides > Heligmosomoides polygyrus. Next base: position 25,342,713 of record OX377201.1, on the reverse strand, counting down.
CATGGAAAGTGATGGTGTATAGCTTATTCTAAAGTCTAGGAAGGCAGCAATTTTTTGCCGTATTAAAGGAAGAGACCACGTCCGTAGTCTAATGCCGCTTGCTAGAGAATATATTGTGAACCCACGTGTTTTTTACAACTGGCTCTGTTGTACCTAGTTGACAAGTATGTAACTCCACCCAAAACCAATTTTTGCTGCTCGAAATAAATAAATGAAAATCGCACACTGGAGGAGTTTTGTGGTGCCTTCACTCCTTTTAGTATTTTGGAAAGGGCCGATTTTCCTCGCTTCAAGAAAATTATTTTTCCTAAAAAAGGGTATGTTACGAAATTTCAAACGTGCTTCCTAACTAATGGGTCGGGTGAAGAAAAAATCAAGGAAACTTGTACGAAATTTTCCACAGACAAGAAATGCTTCAAGCGTCTCGGAGAGTTCAATCAGGAAGACGCTCATTTTGATGTCGAAGATGTTCAGCTTAATTTCAAAAGCGTCAGGCTTTCTTAGGAGAGCGTCCAATTTGATATGAAAACTGTCCAATTCGACGCTAAATGGTTTATAGCATGCACTGTTTCCCTTCGTCAAGGTGAACCGCTTACTCCTGCAGTTTAGGCGTATCGCATTGTCGGCTATGCAGCGATCGCAGTAACGTGCGTTGCGGTTTTATCGGTGTGCGCCACGCTTCCGATCCTCTACGTCTACGTGAGCAATGTCCGGTCGTCGATGCTTCTACAAATGGCGGCGTGTAGAAACACGGCTAGCACAGTCCACGCCGATGCGGCAGCGCTCTACTCGCTTCCTGCCAACAACAGGAGCGTCCGAGAAGCGACCTACGAAAATGCGTGCGCAGAATGCTGCTTGCCCGGTTCTCCTGGAATGGAGGGCGTCCCCGGGCGACCCGGAGCACCAGGACTTCCAGGCTCACCGGGACGACCCGGAAACCCGGGGCGACCGCCGCAGGCCCCATGTGAACCCATCACTCCACCTCCATGCCCACCTTGTCCTCCAGGTCCACCTGGACCACCCGGACTTCCCGGACCTGCTGGAAATCCTGGACGAGGAGGCCCACCAGGAGCACCCGGAGAAAATGGGCCAGATGGAAGCCCTGGAGAACCAGGACAGTCCGGCTTTCCCGGTCAAATGGGCAGACCGGGTGAAAGCGGAAAACCTGGAGAAGATGCACCAAATGGAGAGCCAGTTCCTGGTCCTCGAGGAAAGCCAGGATCACCAGGTCCACCAGGAGCGCCCGGAATGCCTGGACAAAGCGGACAGGTAGGCTAGCTTTGGAGCGCACTGATCTTTTTGGAATTTCAACTTTCATGTTCAGGATGGTGCTCCGGGAGCGGATGGCTCAAAAGGCCCTCCGGGCAATCCTGGCAATCCTGGTGCACCAGGCGAACCAGGACGTGCCGGCGAACCAGGAGTGCCTGGTGCGGTCGGAGAGCCGGGCGTCTGTCCGAAGTACTGCGCACTCGACGGCGGTGTCTTTTTCGGAGACACGAAACGACGTCAATGAAACCTCTAGACGATTTGCGACTCCGTTTTTCTGTTGTGTTGATGGATTAGTGCTCACCGATAAATGTGGCAAACTCTCCGTTATAGCGTACTTTTCCTTAGTTCGTGGCAACATTTCTTGAACTTATAGCATCAAGGGCTGTAACGACAAGAGTTTGAGGTCAACGAAAACAGGCCAAAAATTTATTTATTTGTTTGTTGATTTACGCCGCCCAAGGACGTGCCCAACATAGTCATAATGCAAAAGAGATACAAGCGAATACTGAATACAAAACAGTAGTGATAAAAAAGTGGTGAAGAACAAAAAAAAGATGACCTTAAAACAAAAAAGAACAAGAGATGAAGGATGGTCTTAATACTATATAGTCAAAGAGAGAAAAAAACAGAACATTCACAACAGAACAAACCAAGGATACAGGCTGGTTTCATGGCTGAAATCCCCACTCCTACCAAACCAGCACTTAGCTTAAGGTTGCATTAGTTAAGCGAGCGAGTCATATTGTGTATGTACGTAACAAGTGATCACTACTAAGTGTAACTGTCAAAAAAAAGAAAAAAGGGAAAATACATTAAAAAGTCATTTCAACACTAGAACCAGCGAAGCCGAAGCAAGAAAAAAAATATAAGCAGTGTCGAAAATGTATTTCATGCCAATTTTAGGTTTTGCCTCATCATGACAATCTATCTTATATCAAATTTGACTAGTTGGCCCCACATTCATCGTTTCATGCATTCTCATCTGTTGATTTTTTCCATTTTCGCTTTTTCGCTTATTTACTACCCAATCAGTTTTGTTCTAGGGCTTATTTCTGCTCAAATTCCCTACTATAGGTATGGATCACAATTATAGGTTTTTGGTTTAATTTAATCAAAAGTAAGATAGCAATCAGCCACCAAATTGACAGTGCATTAGGGTTTCAAGGAGACACGCTCTGCAAAGGCTACTTCATGCGTGTAGATCTGTGTCTTCTCCATTTTAGCTTTTTCGCTTATTTACTACCCAATCACTTTTGTTCTACAGCTTATTTCTGCTTTCTGCTCAAGTTCCTTATTATAACTGTAGATCATAATCATAGTTTTAGGTTTAATTTGATCAAAAGTAGGATAGCAATCAGCCACCAAATTGACAGTGCATTAAGGTTTCAAGGAGACACGCCCTGAAAAGGCTACTTCATGCGTGTAGATCTGTGTCTTCACAGGCCGGATCGGAATGGAACCTGGGTATGTGGTCAGACAGATGCTACCTCACAAACACGATGGAGCTGGCAGCTCACGTTTCGCAGTTTCACTCCCTCAAAAAGGCAGCTCGGTTCCAATTCGACACCATGAGGCTCAACAACGACGTCTGTCCAGATCTCGCAGAAGAGTCCCTACCATTTAGCAAAGCCCATATTTGCAATATCTTTCAAAAAAATACACTCGACCTCAATCTAATTTATTACATCAGACGAGTTCGATACTGGAGTCCAGACTGTTGCTGTAATTGCAGTGCCCCCTACCTGCCCTACCAGGCATGAGCTTTTCAGCGAGGGGGCATCATTTGGCGAGACTCAGGAGCGAATGTCAGGTCAAGATAATTACGAGCTCACTTAATTAGGTAATCTCGAACACAAAGATTCTAAAATCCTGCAAAGATTTTTATGCCATTGGATAGGTCGTGTTGCTCTGAATCCAGCAATCGGCATTTTGTTGGATACCAGCCGTCAGGCAACCTCGATTACCCCAGGGCTGAAGCTTCGTACCATTTAAAAGTCATCTACAGAAATCCGATACTTTGACTAATATCGAATGATAGCGTCAATACTTCAAAAACGAACATCAGATTCGTGTTCAGCAACCTTGATTACTCATGGCTGAAGTTTCGTACCATTTAAAAGTCATCTACAGAAATCCGATACTTTGACTAATATCGAATGATAGCGTCAATACTTCAAAAACGAACATCAGATTCGTGTTCAGCAACCTTGATTACCCATGGCTGAAGTTTCGTACCGTTTGAACGACATCCTCAGAAAATTGATAAATTGATCAATGACGATTGATGGAGATCGAAACTTCAAAAGCGAACTTCAGATTCGTTTTGCTGTTTGGACCGTACTGAGCGTACACGGAAGTAGGTTTCAGGCAAAGTACCCAAGAGTTCGTCACGACGACAACGGGTCGTGCGGCGCCTTTCCTCAGAGAATTGAACAGTCGGAAAAAATGCTACCCGTCTGTGTACCATTCCAGCGTACAGAACATTACAGGGTTTCTCAAAAAAATTATACAGTGTTTCAAAGGTGATAACTTTGCTCACAGTAAAGCTACTGAAAAAGCGAAGGACATTTATGAACTTTGACAAATGAGTATGTGCCATGCACTCGTCTGGAATTGTGCTTTTCACACTCGATTGATTGTGTTGCGTTTGAATACTTAGTTATAATCTCTTCACAAAGTGGCCGTATCGTTTGATTTGTGCTTCTTTCAAGATTTAAAACTTAAAAAACACACTACGCTTGCAAAAAAGCAGGGTATCTTAAAAATGCAGGTACTACTTGAAACGTTCTAACATTGCTGCTAGTAAAGTTTTTGAATATGTTTCAGACTCATATGAAACCAAAGGGTAGCGAGATTTCTGTGCCGTGTAATTGTTTAAGATTGCGCCATGCCCCGCCTGAAACCATGCATCTCAGACTCGATTGATTGTGCATGGGCTGAATGCTTGTTACAGTCTAGTTTCCACGTGGCCAGGTTAACTTGTGCTGTACTGCTTCTAACGTTTTCCGTCGCCCAGTTGCTGTAGTCATGTTGATTAACTTCTCCACTCAGCCTGAATGTGGCATCATCAGTCCATAGAACCCGTCATGGAAAATGGGGCTCCTGCTCACATTTAAATTGTGCAATCAATGTGCTCACATGTCATGTGTCTTTCACATGACTATCAAGTTCTAAACGTTAAGAGAAGCACAGCACATGTTAATCTGGCCAAGTAATAACAAGATTTTAACAAGCATTTAGCCCATTCACAGTCAATGAAGTGTGGAAAGCAAGCTTTCAGGCGGGGGTATGGCGCAATCTTGACTATTTACACACCACAGAAATCCCGTTAACCTGTGCTTTCATACGAGTTTCAAACGTTTTCAAAAACTTTACTAGCAGAAATGTAAGAACCGTTCAAACAGTACCTACATTTTCAAAAGCACTCTGCAGTTTCGCAAGCCGTAGTGTGTTTCTAAGTTATAAACCTTAAAAGAAGCACAAAACAATTAATATGGCCACTTTGTGAAGAAATTATAACATGTATTCAAGCTAAACACAATCAATCGAGGGTAAAATGCAAAAGTTCAGACCAGCGCATGGCGCACTCCAAGCCGTTCACTCGTCAGAAAACTTCCATTTTCTCAAGCTTCCATACGTGCTCTTAATTTCTTCTTTTTATAGTTTGACTGTGAGCAATGTTATCCCCTTTCAAATTGTGTGCACATCTTTTGAGAAACCCTGTACTCCTGGCAACTATGCTTGCACCTATATCTTACTCGATCTTGGAACACCCTACAGAACTCGAATCACTGAATCACTGCTTTACTGTCAGGTTTCATCCACGTACAACAACACTGCTTCAACGGACGCGGGTAGTCAACGACAGTCTCTCAACTTTAAAGCGTATCAATCAATGTCAATAAATACATGCAAGTTCGAAGACAACAGAAACAAATCACCACATTAATCACAATTATATTAAGCAACGTTACTGAGGAGAATTGAGGCAGAGCGGTTAGTAGGTGTGGAATAGGTGACAAGAAAGTGTGAGTGGAGAACGTATAAAGTGAATCTTCTTGAATATGCTAACGAGCTGAACATAACAGTGAACAACGAAAACTGCTAGCCGATTATAGTGGTGAGTGAAATACACTATTCTTCCTTCGTATCGTCGACGACCATGAACAACTTCTGGATGAATATCGTGAAGCCGACTAAAATGACACGAATTGCTCCAAGAATAAGTGTTTAGGAAACGAACAAATAATTAAAATAAGTTTAAAATGTAAATTTATTCTATATATAAAAAATAATAATAAACGTACGAGTCAGGTTGTCGACGAACTTCGGCTTGTTCTTCCAAGCCACGAATACGAGGTAGACTGGTACAGCGGAGAACATGATCAAGAGACCAATTGCTGGAACGAACACGGACATTAGGTTTGACTTTTGCAATCTATTTAAATGGAAAGTTCTCTTAAGCATTACAGTTGAACAGACGATGAGAAGCTTACCAGTATCCTTAGGAGCGGCTATGATCGGAATAACCACGAGAGCAGCACAACCAATCAGGAAGATCGTCGGCCAGATTAGCGACACCTGAAAGTCCATCAGAATTTTGTTATGAACAACAAGGATGACAGCGCAGCAAATAGGTACCAGGTGTTGGTCAATCTGACAGAGAACCGCCGCGCATTAGACTTCTAATAATATTGCAGAGGCGAATGGAGATACGTGCTTCAGCTTTACCATGAACCGAATGGATCTGCTGCGTATCGCAACGCGTCTTCAGACTTTTCATATTCTGACGGAGGCGAACTGGCCGGAAAGTCCTTCGGTAAACCTTGCCGACAAACTCGGATTGAGCTAGAAGACGGCGCTACTCAATCCCTTTTTGGATGCGCTACGGAGGCAACATGAAAGCGAAAGCGTATTTCGCCTACACAATGACCTCCAGTGTCATTCGATGGACATGTCAGTCAGGGTTTTACCCTTCCCATACAGATCTCGTACCGATTCACCAAACCCAGAGATATGGAAGACTTGGTTGGCCTGGGCGGGAAATCCGAACCAAACACCTGGCCTCGGGTGCACGCGAGAGCCCGCGCCTCCTCAGACTGCGTTACGTTTGCCAATTCACTTAGGTTCAGAAAACTCGCGAACACTAGAATATCTAGATACCCATCACTCGTGTTTTAAAGTTGCTGCATCGATCTGCACTTCAAAACAAGATAGTAGTAGGATGCATGGCGCATTGTACATATGCATCATAACTCCCTAATTTTCCCCAATTTCTATGGAACGAACCTAAGCTGGTTCCCCGAACAAACAGGTCGCATTCCAGCCCGATTAGCAGGTGATACGGGTTCAAGTCTCATCTCGCGCTAGAGTTTTGATCGCAACACACATCGTTATGAGGCCTTGCAACCTCAGTGCCAACCACTCGAAGCTTGAAGAAAATGAATTGAATCTTTTTCATATTGTTTCAGTCCTAGTGGACAGTTTAAAAGGTGCAGGCTTATACAGGACAGAAATACTTTTCGAATTTAAACCAAATCACGAAGAAAATCCAAGAAGCTTATAGGGGAACATTCTGGCAATGTCCAAAGATCAAGACCACGTTCTGCAATTCTTTATGTTTTGATATTCAACTATCTTCTCCTGAAGATAAGAAGATTGTGCCTAACTAGGGAATAGGATAGGAGAGGTCGTACAATTAATACTGAGTGCTACTAAAAATTCCTTACCTTAATAGGCCTTTCTGCATCGGGCATAGTTTTTCGCAAGTAGAACAATGCGGCTATGGCGGCACCAATGGCTAGCCAGTAGGTGATCTGGATGTAGTTGATCAGTGAGTAGACGTTCTTTGAGAGCACCAGATACGCAATCGAGAGCAGTCCCTGAAGGTGCGAAACTTATAGACAGTACCGCACACAGACGTAGACAGTTTAAACTCACCGTAAGCATCACGGCCGGAATTGGCGTCCTGGTGGTCCTGTTGATCATGGTCAGCACCATAGGCATTTGCCCTTCTCGGGCGCCCACATAGAACAGTCTGGAAGATTTGCGAGAATATTGGAAAGCCAACCAAAGGACGAAAGTGTATCCCACCTGGATGAGGTGAAGATCACTCCGTTCGCTGACCCAATGGTCGAGCATGCGACGAACAACGGCATGCAGAAGGCGAACGGTCCGAAGAGTTTGTTGGCGAACAACTGAAATACGCGGTCTAGCCGGGCATCAGAGCAGTCACATCGGTAGCAAGTCGCGAGTAAAATTAGTAACTTGGTCCTTGGAGGTACCCGAATCAGGACGCTGTCCAATTTGGGACAAGTATTGGTTTGATACCCCCGACGGCACGTTCATTCTCTACTCAGGAGCCGGATTCATCTAGGCTGATGCCCACGGGTGTGCAGGGTATATGTAGGTGGTAGCAATACCCATGATGAGGCATTCATGATAAACCTTACCCGCCACATCGTATCATGAATGCCTCATCAGGGGAAATAAATTACTCGACGATCGTCGGGGAATATCCGCATACCCGCGAGGATTCTGCGCCCCACTGAAAAATGGCACTCCTGTGAGATCAGCTGTTCTCGCGACAGACTTTGTTCTATTATACATTGCCCTTGATTTCTTACATGAATACGAATCCAACCTGCTACCCATCGTGTGTACGATTCCCTAACGGTATCTCTACCTATACCCACTGCTTGATGAGTCCGGACCCAGAAATAGCATAGGTTCTTCAGCGTTGGCAAACATTTAGGGTTCGTGCCCCATTTGAGGTAAGGTTCCAGGGTAAATGTCGCGAAGACCTACTGCAGAAGGGACCGCGCCGTTGCTCCAACTGTACATAACAACGGCAGTCAGTCTCCCGCCGGCATGGCCGCACAGGCATGATACATTATTGGATGTCGCGATTACGGTAGAAGCAACGGCACGTTCCCACACCCCTGTAGTGCGTCTTCTCGACAAGCGCCGGTCGTCGTGATGACATATTACTCCGAATCAAAGCACCGAGCATTACATGTGCTTCACTCACCACAGCAACCGCTGGACTTTCGAGCATTTCATCTGGTGAAATAGCTGTGTACAGAGCGACGTTGGTGAGCACATAGATGATTGTGCAGGTTGAGATCGAAATGGCTATGGCCAAGGGGAGATTCCTGAAATGTATGCATACACATGCCCAAAAAAGAGATTTCTTCAAATTTACCTAAGCGTTCCTGGTTTTCAAAAGCAAAGACATCCATGTTACTTGTGTAACTGTGATCATAAAATCAATTCTGGTAAGGGCAACGGGTATTTTATCACATGATATTATGCAGCAATAGCAAGAAGTGGCGGGCTCGATCTGGTTATTGGCAACTTAATGTGCGCAAGTACAAAATGTCGCCAAATTGCAAATGATGAAGGCAGTAAAATTCGAATTATCCATTTTCTGGGTTGGAAGCGCTTCAAACTCTAGGTGCCTGGTCGGGGCATCGTAGAGATAATCTAGTCATGTGTTTGAGCCCTACAGTGACGTGCAATGGTGAAGCAGAACAAAGTCAGTATTCTCCATGTTCGACTTTCCGTAAACCTCGCCATTGTGAATATGCCGCTTTTATTTGACTTTGAATGCGTCAACTAGCCAAGATAGCACAGTTTTACTCGGCTGATGTTTCGGCCTTATCGCCTTCGTCGGAGCCTGAAAAACCAGAAACGCGTAAAATTATCCCACCAAGCAGCATTTCATACTGAGAGAACAAATTCAGAGGGCTGCGTGGATCAGAAAGGAACCATACAACCGGAGCTCACCTAGAGATGCGGATAAGGAATTGCTGAAGATGCCCGCGGGCCAAATGACTTCTAGGTGATCCAGAAGACGTGCCGCGGCCCCTGACATGAGGACTCTGGTGGTCAGAATCCACAGAGGTCAAGGAATGGAGCGAGTTCGTTAGCTATGACCAGGCACTCATCTTTTCTGTTCATTTTGGGACTTTTGCTGTGTATTCAAAATACTTCCAATGGTTTGCCTGCAGGTGTTTGTTTCTCTTGCGCTAGAATTCGCACGGCCACCTCAGTCAGAATGTCTGGATTTTACAGTATCTATCTCGTACATGTGTGGTAGCAATTCACCGATTTCGGAGTCACCGTATCTTTTTTGGTATGCGCCACTTCTACGGAACGTAGTGAAGAACTATTGGAATGACGTTTGGCTATGGACAGGACTTTTGAATACGTATTTGGTCGACATAATGGCTTGATGTAGCCGATAGAAATGGCAGTGTCTTATATTGCCCAGAAATGTCTGGTAGCAATTCAGAAGAGGAATGCAATGCTTGGTTGACCTGTGCAGGAGAGAATCAGCAGCCTGGAATCGGACTCAGCATGCGTGTTCTCCCACTGCGCCATCATGCGCGAAATTTTATTACATTTGAACGGTAGGGTACTTGTACGGAGCATAGATTTTTCAAACTCGACGATTTATTGTGTCTCAGCCCAATGCTCTTCGCATTTCTGTTCTTGGAACCTAAAACTAACAAGAAACTCAGCGGAACATACTGCGAAATCGCTTATTTATTGAGCTTATCGCCCGAAAGGCCGTAGTCAAGATTTAGGGAGAGTGTAGGAGCAGAAAGTGAATGCAAAACGGAGTTAAATCAACGACTACCAACCCCACGTCGTTATGGGCTCGAATTTGTTAAGAGAGCAGTTTGTCGTTGAAGGAGGTTACAAAACAGTAATGCGACCAGTTGCCAACAAAAGTGAGCGAGCATGTCGCTCACTTCACATCCCATCACCACTACAATTCAAGACTTTTGATGAGTACATTTATTTATTGCACTCGTAGGTGCGCATCGGACGAAACAAAGTCTATAACAGCAACAGAAATAGAATATAATAATGAATAAATAAAGGATAAAGAACGGCGTTACTGAATCCTTTTTGGGATGCGCCAGCGCATTCTACTTCTACGGGATGTCGTGGAGGCGATATGAATGCGTATTTGGCCATACAATAACTTGCGGTGGCCAGCCGATGAACAAGTCAGCGCTTTATCATTCCCAGACACGTCTGGTACCAATTCACCGACCCCGGAGGGATGGAAGGCTTGGTTGGCCTGGGCGGGAAATCCCAGCCAGGAACCTGGTATCGGTGCACGCGACCGTCGGCGCATCCTCCGACTGCGCTACACGCGTCCAGTAACAGAAATAGAATATAATAATGGATATAATGTAATAGAATATAATGCTTCTCGATCCCATTCATCGAGTTATTAAAAAATTGTTCAATTGAATGAAAAAATCGTAGCAAATCGAGCTCATTATTAACATGGAGAGAGGCGAAATGGATGAAAGCAAGATGAATGAATACAACAATTATTTCGGTGCATGTACGATTGTTGTATATTTCTGTGCCAATGATCGGAAACGGTGTTTTAAATGAAGGGCGGACAAAAAGGGAATAGGGAGCAAAAAGATAAAAAGGAAGAGCTGAGTGCATATGACGATCAAGCTATGTATGGTGAGGAACCGAGCTGGGAACAACATAGATGGTGTAAGCGTGTAATGAGGTAGTTGCTACGATTTAAGAAACCTATATTCTTCTCCAGGAAGCAAAAGGCTTTTAAGATAAAGCGTATGTCTTCGCCTGCTTGTTTCTTAGTGAGCAACTGTGTCAATGGCAATGGCATGGCAGAGCCTTTTCATTCTATTCCTAATGCTTTTGGATAGCGCTATTGGTCCCAGAACTGTAGTACTTCGAGTTGTATTTGCAAGCAATTTCAGTGAGTTGTTGCTTAGTAGACTTGAAATGGGCGAAAACTGCTATGTGGTGTATTTGCCATAGAGCTGTGGTAAGTATTTGTGTGTGCAAGTGCACGACTCAATCCCTCTCAATTTTATCTAAATCACCTTTCGAGCAGTGCTTAACAGAGCTTTTTGAGACAACTTTTCCGACCCCGTGCGGAAAGTGAAAGCACTGCTTATCAGGAACTATAAAAACCATTTATGGCGGCACATACTGCTTAAGAAAGTTCCACTGGTCTTGCTAAGGTAGAAGCACTTTCCAAAGAGCGACATCTAATACTTGTTGGAGACGATGTATGTACCTTTTGGGATTCTGCAGCTCCTCAACGATGAAGTTCAAAAAGTTCCATCCGGAGTAGGCGAACAGTCCCGAGTAAAAAGCAATGGATACGGTGGAGAGGTCACGAGATGTGTTCTCGAAGATGTTCTCGAACGACTCTCGATATTGCGGTTTTCCTTAAGAAAATCGTGCTGATTTGTATTCGTATTCACAGCATCACTGCCGCTGCTCACAGTACCTGTCAGAAGGAGAACTGTTCCGGTTCCTATGATCAGCATCAGTGCCAGCACTTTCGCGATCGTGAAAAAGTCCTGCACAAATGTGGCGACGCGGACAGATATGCAGTTGATAGCTGTCATCAACACTGAAAAAGCACAGATTCATTTATTTTGTAAAACCTACAAAATTTGCACCAGTTTTTGAAACCAGATCCCAATATCTATTTATACAATCCTCACCTCAAATTGGACACGTTTCAAATCAAACTGACACTCTTCTAAGCTAGCCTTAGACTTTTGAAATCAAAGAAAACTCTTCCAAATCGTAATAAGCTTCTATATTTAACACGAGACTCTGCAATAAGGTTAGAATATCTTTTGTTCAAAAAAATTTTAGGACAACATTGTTTGAAGTTTTAACCCACTTCTCAATAAGTGCACACATTGTTTGAAATTTTATAAAATCTTTACGCTTTGAGGAGAAATAATGGTTTAAAGCTTGTACTTAAACAGAAGGAAGGCAGCCATTTTTTAGTCCCAAAAAGAGAATGCGCCATTCCCTCATTCAGTCGAAGTCGCGATTCTTTTCGATTGACAACATAATTTTTGGGATCTATCCTAGTCCGGGGGGCCACATAAGTAAAAAGTATTATATGAAACAAATCTACTTGAGATTTACCGAGCGACCTCTACGAAACAACATGCGACCTAAACAAGAAAAGTTACAAAGAAAAAGCGAAAAATTACATCTGTTGCGGTTGTAAGCAGGCAAGGTTGTGTGCCCTCCTCACCATGTTAGGTCCTGTTTATAACATGTCAGCCGGCGGTCAGCACTCGCCGAGCCTCCATTCCGTCGCTCTTTGTCGGCCGAGATGGTTGTAAACCGCGGCGAATTTTTATTTGTTTGTTTGTTCGTTCGTTTTTGGTTTCTTTTAGGTTCCAACTCGTTCTCTAGGAGCCTCTCGGTAAGTCTCAATTCATTTTGTTACCTACTTTTTAGTTATGTGCCCCCCCCCCCGGACTCGGATAGATCCAATTTTTGTTTATATCGAGTCTCACACCTGCAAGCGATACAAAAAACAACCATAAAAGACACACATACACATCCTCTTTTAGATGCTTCATATAAACAGTATGTACAGTATCAATTAAATAAAAACCACTAGGGGCTTTTTGAGTGCATGGCGCGAGCTGATCTTATAATGCACTTATACGACTGCTTCTTTTCCATGCTTTAAGATAAATCTTAATTTATTTTAAAAGAAATCGTAGAATTGCTTTCACCTCAAGACCAAGATTAATATAATAATTTAATTAATTAAATTAAATTAAATTTATTTTTTCCAAAAATAAAATTTTTATAAATCTGTTACTATTACTGGGCAGGTGAACCAAAGGGAAGAATGTTGTACGAACTTTCCTTAAACAAAAAATTATTCCAGCCATCTTATTGAGTCTGTAATCCGCCTAAAGGCCGCTATGGAAGAGTTTGCTTCAATTTCAAAAGCCTTAAAGCTACGTTAGGAGAGTATCCGATTCGACATGACAATGTGATTTTCTTTTGATTTCAATGAGGTTAAGCTCTTAAAATAAATTCGCCAAGGAATGTACATGTATGCTTAACAGGTATATGAGCAGTGAATGATTAAAAGCCTAATACAATTTGAAAGCTGAAGAAGACCGCAATTTGTCCGCAAGATGAAGTAACAAAGGGTTTTGAAAAGTTTATGGCATATAGAGGAAATTCTTTGTTTTTTCTCCTAGCAAGTAGTACGCATATTTTTAGGAAAGAATAAATACGACACTAATATTATGCAATGCTCTACTCCAATAGTATTCGCTTAAACCGACATTTCATAATCCGTGACCTCTCCTAGAATTTTATGATGACACTTGAAAAATAGTAGAGCATAAAGGAGTGAAGGTAGATTAGGAACCCACCGATAAGAATAATGGCAAGCATCTCCGGCACTCCATCTGGAGGACTGCAGTCCGGGTAGAACGGCCGCAGGCTGTAGATGGCGAACGTCAGCGCCACTATGGTTATCGTGCACGGCCTGGAAGCGTTTAGAATCGCCACTAGACATTGGTATTGGTGTTCATGTAATATTCTAAAAGTGATCTGTCAGATGAATGTTTGAGTACGACCGAAGCTCTTACTCTAGGGGCGGCTCGAACCCGCACCCTCTGCTTTCCAGGCAGGATACTACGCCTCAAGGTCAAACAGCGCCATGCACGGCGCATCATCATGCGTGGGAAGCAGCGGGCGCTGGTTCGAATCCCGCTTGGTGCAATAGCTTTGGTCACAACAAAACATTCATATCATCGCTTATAGTCTCTAAAAGAAATGTTATGAACGAAATGACGCGATGCTGCAAACAAAATATTGTGCTCTAGCTGGGCTAGAATCTGAGCAGCGAGGAACTACGAAATCAATCGCAGGTTAATAGGTTAATAGGAATAGCAAGAAAAATCTGTTTCAAAAAGAAACTGATTTCGATCTTAAATTGCACACCCACAGTTTGAACGCGAAAGGCACACATCAAAGGTTCGACTAAAGTTAGTGACGAAACGAAGCTCTCTTCGAGCCGCTTTTTTATAGTTTTCTCTTTCTTTCCGTTCTTTGCTTCTCCTTCATTACCCTACCTCTTATATTTATCTATTTATTCAATTACTAGTGAGGCAAATCCGTACAACGATAGGCTTGAGCGCCTCCACACACTTTTGCGGCAACGTGGCGGTCCTATCCTTCGTCGTACGGCAATGACGCAGAGCTTGCCACCGGCGGCGAACAGCGGCGAGCGGTGCCGTGCCGCAGCCGCAGAATTTTGCGGCAAGATGTGTGCGGCGGCGGCAATAATGATTCACATCATTCTTGGCTTCATCGCTGATTTGCCGTCGCAGCGTTCCGTCTGCGCTCTAGTAGACCTCGGCAGCGATCGGCTACAGCGCAGACAGAGGGCGGGAAAGCGAATAGCGGTGGTAGGTCCCGACTAGAAAGAGTACAATGCCTCTACTGCTTGCAGCCAGAAAGATTTTGAAAGATTGGGCGTGAGCGGCGAGCCTCTCTAGTTTTGCCGCCCGTCGCTTGCCGCAAAAGTGTGCAGAGGCCTTACTACACCCCGACTACACCAAACAGATAAAGCCATAGCAAACGCGTGTAGCATGTGCAAGAATGGGCACCACGTGAGTCCTTAGCCATGGCTTATTTATTTATTTATTTATCTATTGCACTTCTTTGTGCGCTTACAAAAAACGAACATGTTAGAGGAGAACGGAACGTTCGGCGGGTTGAAGTGTTTCTCGATATAATGTTTCTCTCCGATGCGAAATGTAATGAATCGTAACGTCGCAGCAGAAACAAGCTTTCATTGGCAAATATGGATTGCAGTGACTTATAAAAAAAATAAAAAGTTATAGCCGGAAGCTGTTGACAAGTATGTTCATAAAGCGACTGAGCTGACAACGAAGGTTTGATATAATTTTTCTTTTCTCATCTTCTGTGCGCCTTCTTGCTCCGCTTGATCGTTTCAATATACAGATTTTTCACTGTCAATCTGAATCTGATCGATCCCTTCTTGAAGCACTGGAAAAATTGCTGGTTTCCATAAATTTTCGTGTGTTTCAAGGAGGGATCTTGCCATGCATTAACCCAGGTGCGACTTCCATTTTATTGATGGCAAAATTTTGTTTGTACAGTTTATGCACTATTTGACGGTGAAGGACGGAATTGTGGAAAACACGCTTCACTTTACGTCTTCAAGTAAGCAGTATTAACACTATCAAACGCATGAAAATTGCAGATGAATGAGTGAACCGATCCCTTCTCGTATTTCAAAAAAGAAATTGGTACTTTCTCACAAGCTGGAGCATGCTCTAGCAATTATTTTTCCTATAAAAAAACTTATAACAGTGCACTTTGCTTATTTTTAGGGAGAGGTGAAATATACAATTTTGCTTTCAGTGGCAGGTGAACTATAAAATTTTGAAGAAAGTCACTGCAGTTTTTTTAATCGTTTCTTTTTGTAGAAAGATTTTCAGGGGCTCATCGTCTCAGTGGTCTGAAATAAATTTGTAGATAAGAAAATTGGGAAGTAATTTGCGCCATTTATTTGGGCAGTCGAAGACTGGTATTTTCCTCACCTGACAACGATTGCTTCGATCCATAAACGAATGAAGGCGAGGAATGGTCCAAACGCTTCCATGATGTAGGCATAGTCTCCGCCGGATTTTTTGATAAGAGTTCCTGAAAGCTGTGCATTTGCATCAAATAAAGTACAGTAATAGTCAACCTATGGTCTGACACAAAGGAATTGACTATTCTGCAAGGGGAAGGGAACACAGCTCACCAAGTTCTGCATAGCAGTAGGCACCGATTGCAGTGAACACACCGGAAGCCGTCCAGACGATGAGTGACAGACCAACGGAACCGGCCTCTGAAACGGCTGGCATTTGCAAAATCCAAGAACTCTCTCTGCTTCTAACTTCAACGCCTTCACATAGCCATGCAGCTATTTAAATTAACCAAAGGACAGTAACGTACCAGTAAACCCACAGAAGCATATTTTTGAAAAAATCAGGAATTATGGCGCTTGAAACTACCGGGGCCCAACTCGACTTCATGTTGTTTCACAGGCACTGTTTCTCTAATGAAGGCATCCAGATATTCGGCAAAAAATCATTCGGATAGGGTTAGGTTTAGGAATTTACTACGCGACAACAACCTTGATCGCGGGTTCGTTTAGCTTTCTATAATGATTTTTGGAGCACGTACAGACATTTGCAAGTTATGAATAACTGGTATTCACAGGCTTAAGATCGAATAGCTTCAGTTTCGTATAGATTTTCTGTATAAGTTATGTTCTATTGAGTGATACTGGTTTGAGTTGATTTAAGAACGAAGCGTCAGATCAGGCCTGCTCTGGATCCTCAGACCGAATCAGATGACTTCCAGTCGCACAAAATTGGTTTCAAGAAGATACTCACAGGTTCATAAATAGGAATACACTGATCAGAATGGCTACAGCTAAACCGAAGTGTGCTCTCTGAGTAAAATGTACCAGTTTCACGTCGAGTTAACAGTTTGAAATCAAATTGGACACTTTTCAAATCAAACTGGACATTTTTCAAATCAAATTAGATACTTCTAGGCTAACTTAAAGGCATTTGAAATCAATGCGAACTCTTCCAAATCGAAAGGTTATTCGAGCAGATTAATTAGGCTCAGTAAGACGGCTGGAGCATGTTTTGTATAAGAAAAATTTTGTATTTATATTTGTAACTATTTATGCTTGCTTTGTATACGCAACATTCGTTGAAATTTTTTAGTTTACCTACTCCCTCAGGTGTTACAATTTTGGAAAATTTTTACTTTCGACAAATGCTCGACTAAAACTTGTCATAAAGCACAGCAGAGAAGCAAGCAGATAGCGGATTAAAAAACCAGATCGCGCCATGCACTCGAAAAGTTCACCGCAACTTTTATTTGACTGATAGCGTTAATGCCACTTATACGAACCATCAAAGTGAGGATATGTGTGTCCTTTACAGTTCTTTTTGCTGCGTCGTTTTTCCTTAGGAAGATACCCGGGCTCATAAATAGGTAAATAGACAAACGCCATACAAGCAGAAATTCTGCTATCAATCGAATAAAATCGCGACGTCTTGGAAGAGGTCATGGTTCACTCTCTTTTTGGCACAAAAAATGGCCGCCTTACTGTTCTTTAACACACTTCAAACCATTATTTCTCCTCGAAAAATGAAAATTTTACAAAATTTCAAACACAGTAGACTTACAACACTTATGTGGTAGTTGAATTGAACTTCAATGAAAGTTATACTAAATTTTTTCTTGAGCTAACAATTATAAGCCTTAGGCTAGCTTAGAAAAGGGTCCCATTTGATTTCAAAAGTGACCAACTCGACCTGAAAATGATTTAAATACAACTAAACAATACTTTAAAAAAAACTAAATCCAGAACACCAAATTGAAGGGGAAGTTCTTGTGCGCGCCTCGTTTTAAGAGATGAACCTCCATGAATGAGGCAGTGTGGCACTGCACAGTTTGTTCAGTTTCAGGTTCCAACGTGTGGTCAGCAATATATTGATGTGCTGAAAGCCTACGTGTTCACCCATCTAGCTGAATGACCCCTCATCGTCCATGCCTAATTCTCCTCAATAGTTATGCGCAACCAAGGAGGGTGTGTCATGCTTTGGTTTGTTTTCTGACCATCCCAGTCCTTCAAGAATCGTTGGAATCTAGCATGAAGAAGATTTTTCCTTCCCAACGATCCTTCTTCTTTCATTCGCTACAGTTGCATTTGTCTCCCTCGACCTTCGACTAATTTATGACCCATAAAGTGCGGAAGACCGTAAAGTGTGTGCTTCAAAAAAGGATGTTTAGCCATCCGAAGATGTCAGGAATTCTTCAGAAGCCACGAAGTTAGAAGCGGCAGCTCTTCTGCTTCGAATGAGTACGAAGGATTAGAAATTAGAATTTATTGGGCCTTATATATTACGAACGAGTAAAAACTTCCTTACAACCTAATATTCTCATTTTTTCGCCTTCTCAGTGTCATGGCTTTAAAGGATTTCGAAGCTTTTATATCGAAAAAAAGCTCCAGTATCGTTTTACGGTGCGAGTCGTTAACTTTTTGCGATCCATAAAAGATCCTCTCATTACTCAGCCGCCCTATTCCGGCTTAATAACGATTAAGAAATGCTGACGGTAATAGAGATCAGGCAATTCTCCAGCACGGTAGAGCTCACGTTCTTGTACTCCAGTCGGCGAGACGAAGATACCGGACCCGATGATGCAGCCGACGATGATTGAGACACCGTTAAACAGCGTCAGCGATTTGGCCAGGCCCTTCCCCGTGTCACTGCCGTTCTCCTCGCCATCGACCTGTAGTGGAACTTTATTAGTCGACGAACGACCTCATCGTGAGCCATTTGGAGCGTTCCATTTCCGCCCATGCACCCGGTCACAGCATGCGGACACGGCACAAAAACTCAATGAAAACCGGCACCGTCCCCCATCACGAGCTATAATATAAAGCCGATTCCCTTTCCAGGAGTTTTGACTACGTACAACCGGCAATGCAAAACACTAAAATTCAGGTGAGCCTATTCAGTTGCTATCTAGAATACTCGCAAATTTTGTATATAGGTGCTCACTGTCCACGTGCTGCTGACAGACCCGTGTCTCCTTCCCCAAAAGCTTCGCATATAGCTTTGTTCGAAAGACGTCAACAAATTTAGTTTTCCTTCATATTCTAGGTCCTAGGTCCGGCTGATAGTCTAGGTCTGTCTGTTCAGCGATGCGTCCGATGCAAAGATTGACCTCCTAACAAACCAGACAACCTATGACATCCAAAACAGGCTGTATCTCCTGGTCTTTGAGCGGAGAAAGCGCAAAAAACTACGTTTCTGCCGCTTTTTGGCAGCGCTCTTCAAACTGCGTGTTTTAAAGAATAAATCAGATATTTGGGATCAGCATCGGCTTTATCCGCTAAAGAAAAAAAGCACACAGTAAATCCTAAAAATGCTGATTCTATGAGTTCTATGTTCTAGTCGGCGCAGCGGACTATTCTTCCAATCACGCAATTTTAAGAGCACTATCAAAAAGCGGCTGAAAAGACATTCTTTCGCGCTTTCCGCGCTGAAACCAAAAGATAAGGCCGACATTGTTTTAGAATTTAAACCTATTCTAAAATATAAGAGGCTTTACGAAGCTTCTCCTTCTGCTTCACTAGAGTGCTGGCTCCCGAATGATCATTATAGCTCTTATGTCAGTCAACTGGAACGAAGCTAAGTGTAGGAGATAGTTTTGACAATTCAGTGCTTGAAAAGCGAAATCAGGCCTCGACTACTGGTACGCCAAGATATGCAGCTACATATAACCCTGGGTAAAAAACAAAACATAGGAAATATGGGGTGAATGATGCTGGATACTAACACCTGAGGGAAGTGTCAGATATTCTTCAAAGCTCGTGCTAGGATGGATAATGATGAAGGATTAAAGACGGCGTTATTCAATCCTTTTTGGGATGCGCTACGTATTCTACTTTTACGGGATATTGTGGAGGCGATTTGGATGCGTATTTGGCAATATGCAATTACTGGGGGTGGCTAGCCGATAAACAATTCAGGGCTTTATTCTTCCCAGACAAGTCTGATACCAATTTGTCGACCCCGGAGGGATGGAAGGCTTGGTTGGCCTGGGCGGGAAATTCGAAGGCACCTGGTACTGGGTGCAGGCGACAGACCTCCGAATGCGCTACATGCGTCCTGTGTTAGGAGGACCCTTGTTCACTTGGCCGACTTTCACAAGTACTATCCGACAGATCAGTCAGTGGTACAGTCTTTCTAGATTAGCACGGCAGTAATCTGACACTAGGGGTATGGAAACGTTCATAGGTCTCAGTGTAGGGCCGAACCGAAACGATCGATTTGTGACAAGGAATTCGCCTACCAGATTTCAATCAAAGGCTCTTAGGATGAATAGGGGCAAGGCAATGGGAGACGCTATTTAACCTAACATCCTCCTGGCACCGTAGTATGTATCGTAAACACGTCAGCACCAACATTGCCCCAAATGAAAGGAAATAAAGAGTGGGACGAAAATTTAATCCCAATTGCAATGCGGGTCAAGCCAAACCAAATGTCAAAAGCACTACTTCACTTACTTCACTTACTAACTTCTAAGACTAGAGGAAAGCGAAGGCAAGAGGGAGCTCTAGCTAACCTCCAAACAAGAAATTGAGCTGTTCTGAAGAAGTACATGAATTTTAAACTTTTAAACTTATTCTAACTAGCTTAGAGCAATTCAGAAGCGACTGGTAAGTTTACAGGTGACCTGGGTTTGTGCAGGGCCATAACCAGCATTTGCATGATACCTTGTCCAACCACACTGCATCGCTCTGTTCTCCTTAAATTGGTACTGGACGTAGTACGTGCGAAGCCTTCCAGAGGCGAGCGGAATTCGTTAAAATGGCCACCCCAAATTGAAGCGGCCTTCACTCCAATAGAAAAGGAGTGCGCGCCGCATACCATCAAACCACTGCTTGATGACAACCCTTTCCCTTCAGCACTTAACCTTACAACTCACTCTTATCCGCTCAATCTTCAGGCGTATCGTATCGTCGGCTACTCAGCCATCGCCGTGTCATGCGTGGCTATGCTATCGGTGTGCGCCACGCTTCCTGTTCTCTACGTCTACGTCAGCCGTGTCAGAACGTCTATGAAGGCCGAGATGACCGCATGCAGGACCAACATCGACGCAGTTTACGCCAACGCGTCCGTGCTTCACTTGCTAACGACCAACCGAACCGTTCGACAGGCTTCCGAAGACGCATACTTCAATGGCTGCGCCGCCTGCTGTATACCCGGCCCTCCAGGGATGCAAGGTCGTCCTGGTCGACCAGGCGCGCCTGGAGCTCCGGGTATGCCTGGTCGACCAGGGAATCCAGGGAAGCCGCCGAATTTTCCATGCGAACCAATAGTCCCTCCTCCATGTTCGCCGTGCCCTCCAGGCCTTCCTGGACAGCCCGGACAACCTGGACCACCGGGAAATCCAGGACCTATAGGAGAACCTGGAAATCCCGGTGAACCAGGTGACGTTGGGCAGCCAGGTGAAAGAGGTCCACCCGGTTTCCCGGGGCTAACGGGAATGCCAGGAGAGAGTGGGCAGCCTGGAGAGAACGGGATAAGTGGTGAGCCCATTCCGGGACCGCCAGGGCCACCAGGGCCACCGGGGCCTCCAGGACTCCGCGGCCCACCTGGGCGCAATGGAGAGGTGAGTCCATTTGCTCATAGTCTACGGACATTCCCAGTTATAGAGTTTAGAATGAATTTAGGACGGTCTGAACGGAATAGACGGGCCTAAGGGACCTCCAGGAGAGTCGGGCAACCCGGGGCCACCGGGTGCGCCGGGAGAGCCGGGAGAGCCAGGAAACCCAGGCGCTAGCGGTGAGGCTGGCATATGCCCTAAATACTGCGCTCTCGACGGCGGTGTTTTCTTCTAGAACGTATTAAGCTTTCCGTAAAAAGTTGTTGTTTTGGTCGTTACTTTCTCATGAAAATTCCTTGTGAATAAAGATTACTGTTGGTCTCGTGATAAAACAGAGGAAAAGCAAGAAAAACACCTACCAGCTTTCGAGCCTCTGGCACGAGCGGCTCTTGTTTCTCGGTGGTCATGGCTTACCACTGAAACAAACGATCTGCATTAGGTGAACCAGACCGATTACGGCGAAAAAAACGACAACGAGCACCAGCCCTGTGGTGCACAGTGATTGCAACGAGAGACCCATTACAGCGATTTCGAAGTGCACAGAACCAGTTCCCCCATAAGTATGGCAAAGGTCTGGTGTAATGTGTTGGAAATGAAAGAAAGAAGAAGAAATAACTCGGCTGAAATGTATGCACCCAAGCAGCGGGAGGTGGTTCAGATTGTGCTTAGTTGGAAGAAAATTCTAGAGCATTTAAGCTGTAAGATCTCCAACTGAAGAGTCTGAAGCGAAGAGCAGAGCATTGACATTCGTAAAATGGGAACAGCAAAACAGATCATGCAGGATGTCTCAAAATTTTAATCACAGTTTGAAGGCGATACAATCATTAGCTCCTTCCTCAGCTACAGGGAGAGCTTCATACTTTGAAGTGCAGGAAAGAAAAAACTTGAGGTCGGTTTGAGGATGAGATTGCGCATGTGCTTGTTCACATGCCACAGCATTTGCTTGATTGGTAGATTTTCATGAAGCTGCACCTTGAAAGCGCGTGGAACCACAGTCGATCGTCGCGTCGAGGTTCTTGGTTCGGATCCCGACCAACTAAGTCCTCCACAACTCCCCAGCCGGCATTGGCACCGTACTTGCTAGGGAAGGCTAAAATATGGACTTATTCATCGCTCTACCATAGGATGTTGCTCGGAAAGCTGAGTAGGAGTTCAATTTGAGTCCTCGATATTTTATAGAAATACAGTACGAGGTACAGTTCGGAAAGAGATTGGCTAACACCAATCTTTCTTATCCTTATTCCAATACTTTGTTTATTAAGAATTAAGCAGATTTTTGCACAAGACTTTGTTGAAACCTTAACCTCTTCAACAGTTTTGTTCACCTAATATGGACTATAGGACTCTAAACCAAGACTAGATCACTGAGGTGAGCCGGAAAAGGGTACACTTGTAGTGTTTTCCGACTAAAAAACCATCTTGGGTGTAGTAGCCCCACGATTGACGTCCTCTATTTATCGATTGTGAATTACCACGCGACTAGTTAAATATCCATCTATTCTCCATCAACAGTAGTTCCGGCTGGAGATCTGGAATACCTTCTGGAAAACATGTTGCGCCTTAGGAGTACTGGCCACTTTTTATTCCTTTAGGTTGTCCAGAAAGTTCTCAGTGTTTTGAGTGCTTCTCTTTGAGCTACCATAGCTTTCTCAAATCTTATCGGATTCAGTCGAAATAAGCACCGTTCGGATCAGTACACTTTCGCCAATGGGTCACCGATCGACTTATTCCATCGACGAAAAAAATTAGGTGGTCGAGATCCGACAAACCCACGAAAGCTGCTTTGGCTTGGTCCTGATTGGTGAAGGTTGTACCCGAAAGAAAGTTCTGAAAGTGTTTAAAAGGTGGTAGTCGATTGGTGGGAGATGAATATGGCGGGTGAGGCAGAACATCAGGCCTTAATTCGTTCAATTTTGATTTGCGAAACGTGTGGGCGGGCGTTATCGTGCAACCAATGCTCGCTGAAGTTGAAGCAATTTTCGGTGCATTTTCTCGATTTCCTTACAGTAGGACTCTGACGTGATCGTTTGGCCTGGTGCCAAAAAGTTGTGATGGATCACACCAGCCGCCGACCACTACACAGTGACCATTACCGCTTTTTGGTGGAGGTTCGCTTTTGAAAAATGCCTGGGAAGGGGTTCGTCGGCGTCCAACCACTGTTCACGTTGCACGTTTCCTGTTATCATAGAGACTCCACTCTTCATCACAAGCAAATATTCGATCCAAAAACGGGTCAGTTTTGTTGCATAGAAATAGAGAAGAAGAAATCTTGAAACGTGCCACTTTTGCCGCTCTCTCAACGCGTGGGGCACCCACTTTTCGAGACGTATAGCTCTTCCGCGATCCTTCGAACTGTTTGGGATGGTCCACCAATTCCTTCAACTCGTCGTGCCGGATTGCTCTAGGTCGACCGTTACAAGGGTCACCTTCGAGGCTGAAATCTCCGGTTCGAAATTCATTGAACCACTGGCGCACAGTGCTTTCTCCAACACTATTAGGCCCCTCACTTGATTGATTTGTCAAGCTGTCTCGGCTGCAGATTCTCCTATTTTGAAATTAAAGTGAAACGTCGAAATGTTCAGTTAATAATGTTAAAATGTTAATAATGTTGTTAATAATGAATTGTTCCTTCAATATACTTCAATAAGCCCTTGAAGGACAGAAGTATAAAACAACGTCTAAACATAAATTATATAGTCAGAGCATTCATGCGCAATGCAAGTTGAATTTTTACTTAATAATAGACGAATGAAAACTCAAGATGCTGAGAACTTTCCGGACATCCTAATACCATAAAGGATAAAAGACGGGGTTCCTTAATCCCCTTTTGAGAAGCGCAACGGCGAAAACTAACGCCCGACAACTGCGTCACATACGTCATGCAATACACGCATACAATAGATTTTAATGACTACGCTGGGCAGCTGATAGAGATCTCTAAGCAGTTAACGCGTTGGGTTATGGCTCTGCAACTGTTTTGTTTGTGAGCTTCACTGAAATTAAAATTAAAATAAAAGCGAACTTAGGTAAAGACCAAGCAGAAAACCATTGATGGGCCCTGCGGCTAGAGGAAAATATTCTGCAGTATGTAAACAAATAACGATAACTAAATAACGTGACAAAGAAGATAGAACGAACAAACACGTTCCCGAACAGTTGCAAATAGTCGTGGTCCAAAATTTCGTGTTTGCGCAAAATGGTCGATATTTCACTAGGTACATAGAACGGGAAGCGGAGCAAAGCTGCTCAAAAGCGAACTTTGCCCAATAAGTACGGATTGCTAGCGTTAGGGAGATAGTGATTCTTGAAGAAACAAACCGGAGGAATGAAGTGGACGACTCTTAGGGACTCGAGTACTTGCCTGAGCTTCCAAATCATCGGCTCATTTTATGGTCTGGTCGCTAAGTAACTGGAGATTGCGAAAATGCGTCGTAGAGTTCATTGCCAGGTGTCAGTTAGCTTTTGACGGCTTCGACGAGACATGACATTATTTGTGCTCGAACAGCGATGGACACGGTGTCAAAGTTTCGCCCTGTGCAAGCCCTTTTTGTTCCCATTTCGTAAACACTCGTTCCGCTAAGCTTATGTCGGCTTAACGACTACAGAGTAGTTAGCGAACTTGATGTTAAAGCGCATGTCAGCGTAACCGAAAGAAACCGGCACAAGCCATTGACGACCACGAATTCTGTCTTGCATCTCGTGGTGTATCAACAGATCAATTCTAGGTGAAGAAACGACAACAGGTTTCTGTTGTGAATTTTCGCTTTAGATTGTCGAGGTAGAAGAGAAACTAATTCTCGTCAGCGTGAGGCTCATGGAAGGGGAAAGGGTGGCTGGCAATATCCGTAGAGTCATGAATGAGGAGAATAAAATAAAGGAGAATAATTCAAGTATCGTATACAATTTTTTTAAGAAAAGTGATTTCCAGTGATTTCCGCTGTGATAAAATATTCAATGAAAGAATGACTAGAATTTAATAAAGGGGAATATAAGTGTAAACTAAAATAACTAAAAGGTTCATTACGCTACAAACGTTTGTGTTATGTGTCGCGAATGCGATGGTTCGCTCCCTTATATTCAAACTCCCGCGGGCTGCCGTATCCGCTCGGGACCCCAATGAGGCGCTCCCGAGGCTCGGCCTGCCCGCGCACGCTATTGGTCGGCGGGGACCGCGGTGCGCCGCCCCCCGCCCGGTTCATTCTATACTTCGGTCGACACGTCGAGCGGCTGCGCGGGCGCGGCTCTGGGGGCGCCGCCATTGTGAGCCCGCTTCGTCAACATCCCGGGGATCTTCCGAGCGGAGCCTTGCCGCTGCTGACATCGCACTACAGCCGGCTGCAGTACAGGGAGGACGGCGAGCCTGGATGGGGCTCGCCTAGCCTCGGATAGCCATTGCAGTTCTACCAGCCGGAGCGGCCTCTCCTGTTCCATATATTCTAGTATCTAGCAGCTATATTATTATGGTCGTGTGGTGCTGGTATATGGAATAAACCGTGGTTATATCTATGTTATCCTGCACGAGACGAGGAAGGTGGTGAGTCTCCTACTGTTGTCTTATCGGTATTGCTATGTATATTTGCTGTTGGGGTATTGTGTAGTTGTTGGGTAGTATTCAGGGGTTGTGTGTGCTCATTACAGTTCGGGTTCACCCGCGGCTGGTGCGTGGTGCGGGCGTGCGTCAATCCAGGCGCTGTCCAGCGCGATGGGAGAGAAGTCACCACGGGGGGCCCCCGTCTGCCAGGGAAGGGGGCGTGGCCTGTTCACATCATGGGGTCCCCCTTATGTCCCCCCTTGGGTCCTGGGTTCTTGGGTACCTCGTAGCACCACGGGGTGAATGGGGGACCACACTCAACAGGGCATGCTCCCTCGCGAGTGGGGCCACCGATTCGCAACATTATGCTCTTTCCGTTTACGAGCCGTGGAGAGCCGATACAAGTAGAAAGCGATTGAGATTACGACTTTGGAGAGGACACAAGAATGAAGACATATGTAGCTGAACGAAACAGCGGAGGAAAAGAGAGGTGATCAAAAGATGAGATAGTAAAGATTGAAGATGGTTAAATTGAGATGGATGTAAGAGTAGAGAAATAAAGGATATCGGAAGAAAAGTAAGAAAATGCTATGGAAAAAATACTATGGAATACTTTGTTAAGTGATTGAATAATCGAAGAAGCTTTTCCTGATTTTCCACGACGAATGACTCACTTCTAATCCATGATGTCAATCTGGACAACATTGTGGAGTAGGGACATGTCAACCAATCATGACCAATCAAACAACGCTTGAAAACACGCCAACCAATCACGGTACAAACCGCAGACATTCTCTCTTATTGGCGCTTCCATTTGCTGCACCCTGATTGGCTGGAGTACTCTCAACCTATAACTGGGATCGAAATTTCTCTATGGAACTTTCAGATCTTCATTATTTATGTAAGAAAAATTTGTGTAATAATATGCTAAAGAGAAAACAAAATTTACACAGCGTGTTTTTCATTTTCTAAGTTATTGGCAACATTAATGATTTTGTACATTCAGTGAAAATTATACCAGCTCCCCTTCTACTAATAAGCTCCACTTTTCTTTACTACTACCGGCTTAACTAAAATTCGAAACCAGTCGTTTCTTTGAGGCGTGCCTAATCTGCTCATCGGTGCTTAGCAGAACAGCTATTTTTCAGAAATCAGCACATACTCGAATACTCACGCCAGGACACATTCAAGCACTTTGATGAACACAACTGTAGTGGAGCGCATGGCGCATTCGGCGAAGAACAAGTGTCAAAGGCGAGCGTCTCTCGGTGTCAACATATGAAGAACAGGCACATGGTGATAGGCAACAATGGTCGAGCTTTTCCGGCGTGCAGCGGAACTGTGCCCTTCGGTCGGCTCTATTTGTTCAGTATGGGCGGCTCGTGTCGCGTTATAGCAGTGCCGGTCAGGGGTTCGAATTGGCTACGTGAAGCTGAATCGATCCGAACGACGACAATTACACCGCCTGAGCAAAGCCCGTACGCGAGGACGACACCCTACACCCACCTGTAGAGGCTGGAGAGCTGGAGCGTTCCTCACCAGGTGATCATGTGTAGGTGGTTCGTTTTTGCCCGACAAGGAGTGCGTAAACAGTAGGGGGTAGAAGTATAGTTTGAAAAAGGTGATTCCATGTGAACCTCTCTTAGAGCAAAGGGTAAAGGACGGCGTTGCTCAATTGCTTTTGAATGCCTTCTACTTCTGCGGGATTTACAGGAGGTAATCTGAATGCGTACTTGGCCATACGAAGAATTGCGGTGGCCAGTCGATGAACAAGTCAGCGCTTCGTCCTTCCCAGACAAGTTTGGTACCAATTTACCGACCCGAAGGGATGGAAGGCTTGGTTGGCCTGGGCGGGAAATCCGATCCAGGAACCTGGTATCGGGTGCACGCGACAGTTGGCTTCTCCACCGACTGCGCCACACGCGTCCAGGTGATTTATAGGTGCTTCTTTTTTTGCCCATCAAAGAGAGCAGAAACGTTAGGGTTAGAGAGAAGTTTAGGCTGGAAATCCAGCTCCCATGTGGACCTCACCTAGAGTATGTCGCACATAGGACCAGAAGTCGCTGACTGCCAAAGAAGCAACTTCACGAAGGTGAAGCTTTAAGTTGCGTTACGCACCAGCTTGTGCGAAAACTCTATTAGGTTATAGGGAAGGTTCTTGCCGTTTTAGTGCGCTGAATATTCCCGCCATTATTTCTGCTTTTCCTTCCTTCCTCCACAACTTCATAGGAGATTTTGACATCCTTACGCAGAAAAAGATTATAAAAGAGTAAAGCCATATAATTGATATAATAACTTTGACTGTAAAAATAGCTCGAACAAAGAATTAGTTCCATTTTCGTTACGAAAAAAAAAGAAAAGAAAACCATGTGATTTTGAACACATAAAATATAGAGAGACAATATATGACTATAAAAGACAAAAGAGCTTAGACCACTCTGCGTAACATCAGACAGCCGATTTTCATATCATGAGGTTGCTTTATAGCTTGAATCTCGGATACGGGAAATCGGAATCGAAGTGGAAGCCAGACACTAGGTAAGGAACACTATAAAGAACAACAGTGAATTCTGATATGAGATACTTTGAAATGACGATGGGGAACCTAGAATAACAGTTTCAATTTCCTTGCTCAGAACAGGCGATGGAATAGAGGGATAGGTAGAAGCAGTCTTAGCGGTGTTCCCTTGATTTATGGGTAGCTTAAGGTTTGAATCAACAAAAATTATCCTGCTGAGAAGTCTCATCGCAGAAAAGAAAATCACCTGCTCTGAACTCTACGATCTGACGATCCGACAAAAAGGAGTCCTGCAACGACAACCGGATTCTTTTTTCAGAGGACAAGAGCGCAATTTTTCTTTCCTTCGAAGCAGTAGTTGTTCATTACGTTTGGATCATATGCAACTGGAGAAAATGGCTTGCGAAGCAATTCAATTAGTCTTCCCCAATCATTGCGAAATTCTATATAACTTACTTGATGATCTCTTGCTGGTATGATTCACAATGGAATCTTGGGTGCAAACCAGTAAATTGGAGCAGAACATGGTGGTGAGAATCTGAGAACAAAACTCGAAAGGCTGTTGAAGGCGTACCGTGCTCTGATGAATAAAATGTCACCACTCTTCCGTGTAGCAACTCCGAATAACAAACAAGTCGTTGAATTCATCAGCACACAAATTGCAGAATATGGAATTGGTTGGCTGCTTCTAATTTTATGTGATCTCCATATCTGTAGCTTTCAAAGTGTTATTTCTTCAGTTCTAGGGCTGCTTTCAGATAAGGGCTTTCATTTCGCACGACAGTGGCGCAAAAATGCCCTCCAACAGTTCATGATCTGCAGTTGTTTGCAACTTATGTAAAGATTGTTACTAGCGGGTTTTATTGGCACCGATACTCTACAGGCCGGATTCATCAACGACTTACAGCAATTTAACGAAGAAAATACGGCCGAATACCCTGATAGCGTGGCTTACCAACTAATGTTAAGGCGAAATGTGTCACCATATCGTTTGATAAGTCGCGCTATCAGAGCTTTCGGCCGTGTTTTCTCCGTTAAATTGCTGTAAGTCGTTGACGAATCCGGCCCAGGTCTATACGTTTTTACCTTAACTTAACCTTAACAGCAGATTGTGGTAATTCCTTAACCTTACGTAAGGAGGAGACGAAGGAAAACGAGCGAAACAACCCACGAGTTAAGACCACTACTAGGAAAACAGCTGAGAGACTGACAAGCTACCCTTGGATGAGTACAGATGTAAGTGAATGAGGTGCATGAGTCACATCTGCTACTATGCGACGAAGTTTACCAGGCTTTCCCGTCTTCATAGAAGGAGCTTCGATGTCCAACTCCTCTCTCGTCTCATTTTCCTCACCTCTATAAAACTACAGTAGTTGAAATGATCATTGGGTTAGCAATCCTTTTGACTTTTCTGGCCTTGTCCGAGCTTCTATGGGATGCGGTGGAGGCAAACTCTGAAGAAAAACTCTGAAGAAGAAGACGCTTGCGACATCCGAGAGAAGTTTTTTAACAGCATGAATTCCACAGCTTGACGAACTTACTACCGTTCTCCTCAAATGCGCTTAGTATGACAGTAACTCAGCCTTTCCGGGGAGAAAGTTTTGTTCGATCTGGGCAAGAATTAGTGTCAAATTGGTCAATGTGCATACAGAAGGCGATTCTTTTCAACGACTACCTGACATATCCAGAAAGCTCCACAGGATCTACACAACGGAGAAACGTGAACAATGAATACAGGATGACATTAGACAATTCCTCTGGGGATGCGCCACGCATTTTACTTCTATGGAATGCGGAGGAGGCAAATCGAATGCGTGCTTGACCTAAGGAACGACTTGCGATGGCCAGCTAATGGACAAATCAGAAGCATTGTCCTTCCTGGGCCAGCCTGGTGTCAACATATCAAGCTCAAAAGGATGCAAAGCGTGGCTGACCTGAATGGGAAAACCGAATCAAGAACATTGAGTCGGACAGCATGCGACAGTCAGCGTCTCCTCCGATTGCAGTACTACGCGCCTCGAAGAAAAAACACCAGAAGGGGGTTAAAAGTAGCTTATTTGACATATGACGTTGACATTGCTACAACTCCCGACCTTCTATTGAGGAAAGAATGTTTTGAAAATAGTTTCAGAATTTGTGTTTGTTCATTATCCGTTTTTCCGCTATCCGGCGGTTTTGGACAAAATTATCGGCTATCCATTACCCGGGTATCAAACTTTTATTATCCGCTCATCCCTGGTACTCACTTAAACCACGGGAGGAACATTACACAAAAGTTCGTCTTAAGATAGTGGGGAAACGAACCTCTTAATATTTTGTATATTGTGTATTAGGGGGGGGGGGGGCAAAAGTAATGAGACAAATTGAAGAAAAATCTTTATCTCTTTATAACTCAATTACAACTCAACGATGCTGAGGAATGTATTTGCCATTAAGGGCAAGGACCTTGCTGCCATCGGTCAGCCAACCTCCTGATCCCATTCTTCCAGAACCGCTTAGGCCTGGTGCTGATCAACTGCTCGATATGGTTGTCAAGCACTGCTTGGGTTCTTGTGTCCCTTCCGACCAGGAAATCCTGTAGGCCCAAGAAGTGGTGGTAGTCGCATGGAGAGATGTCCGGCGAATACGGTGGATGAGGCATGTAAACGTAGCCCGGCTGGCCAAGCTTATCCGTGGTTACTTGTTCCCGATAGGGTACGGCATGGGGTGTCTAATTACTTTTGCCCCCCCCCTAATAATATTCATTTTATAAAAAATTAGCACTTTACACATTTCTTGACTTCTTCAAATTTCTATATTTTCCTATGTTTTGTATTGCCTGGGAAGGACAAAGCGCTGACTTGTACATCGGCTGGTCATTGCAAGTTATTGTATAGCCAAAAACGTATTCAAATAGATGTTGAACTGGATTGGTTAACGCCGCCTTTATACTTTACTTATTTAGCGGATACTCTTCTTGGCAACAACTTGTTCTGCGCTGTGGAAAAATTATGGAAAAGGACGTTTTTCTAGTGACCCTGCACATTAATTTCAGGCCGTTCCGATAGTTTCCTCCGGATTGAGCACCGCAATTCTTCGTCTCCTCAATGGTGAGACGTCAAATAGACAAATGCTTATTGAAAACGTCTTAGGCCTCAAGCTCTTCATGAGGTCTAACGTAACTCTTCAGAGGTACCCCGATAATCCATCTCCGTGCGTCAGAAAAGCTTCCATGAGCCATCGCGGACCTCTACGTCACTCTCAGTGGATCACCTTGGTACTTGGTTGTCTATTGCTGGCGCTATTCTTTAAAAAATAGGGAAGCAGGCTGTGTGATTTGAACGGATGCTACCAACCAAGAAAAACTTTAAAACTGCACATAAATTTGAAAAGGTAAGCCGGCTCCGTTCTGACTCTTCCTTCAATCGTTTATTCTGGGCTAGGTCTTCCTTTTCTTTAGAAAGCCGTCTGTCTTTAGTTCCTACTTCTGAGGTCAGTGTCTGGCAGCTCGTTCTTAGGCAATTTCTTCTTAATATGGAGCGGTGCCAAGATTTCATTCTGAATCTCATACAGTGTTTCTAACGACAAGAGCCGAGCCCATAAACATCTATTTTGCCAAAATCCAGCTTTTCCTCTGCCGCGACTAGTCGTCGTTTGAAACGTTTAGTTTGAAACAAAATATATAGCACATCCGCTTCTGTGTAAACTACGTTTTCTCTCTACGCATTAGTATTGCAATTTTCCATATATCCGTTGAAGAAAAGCTTAAACAAAAGCAGGAACATCATCGCACAACGGCCTTCAATCCTAACTAATAGATCAGCTAGATATTCGCTCACTAACACAGCCTCGTTCAGATGTTTAGACATATGTCGCGAAGGTGGACAGCATTGGGAAATGGGAGTGAGCCAGCCAAACATGGCCAAGAAGAGCGCATGTCACCCAATCTGAGAGCCGATCGTACTTCTCTGAATACCACATCCATTCGCAGCGACCTGATTGGCTGGCACATTCCCACTCCCCAACGCCGCCCACCTTCTCGACATGGGCCAATCCTTATTCAAAGAATAAAAGTAAGGAGGGCGGTGTTACTCAAACCATTTTGGGGTGCGCCACGCATTCTACTTCTACGAGAAGTCTTGAAGACGATTTGAATTCGTATTTGGCCATACAACGACTTGTGGTGGCCAGCCGACGAACAACCCTGCTCTTTATCCTTCTGGGACACGTCTGGTACCAATTCACCGTGCCCGGAAAGATGGAAGGCTTGGTTGGCCTGGGTGGAAAATCCGAACCAGGATATGAACAAGGAGAAGGCTACGAGGAATAAGACTGAAAGCTTGTTCTGCTCGAGAAGCGCTATGCGTCTACCACGAAAGGGCTATCGGTAGTCCATATTGGACTCATCCACGCAGCTCATTGTGGTCTTGCAGAAAATAACAAGGTTCACTGAGTGACAAAGCGGCTCCACGAAATGTAGGTCAAACACGCGATTTTTCGAAAACGAGCGAGTCCGAAGATTTACAGCCGTCCGTTTCGTGGCGAAGAACGTGAATAGACTAATCGCTTGAGAAGAGCTGATAACAGGGAAGTGGGAGGAAGACTCAGGCTGTGGTCAAATGAGGGGAGGGCACGGACAAAGCGTTGAACAGGCTTCGATGTCGTTTTATAGGCCCGATATGTAATAAAGTACGGTCATATACAAACCTTTGCGCTCCACAACATATTCTGGAACGCGGTTTCCCACACGGAAGCAAGCACAATCAGATGAGGCAGACAAGGCTCGGATATGAAAAAAGGACTGCAGAAGGGACGACTTGCCGTTTAGAAGAACCCATTACGTCTTCACTCATGAATGGATCCATTGCTTCACAAAGCGGCGCTCATCCGTTTTGATGTGCAATCCGATTAGTTCGCTAGACTGCTCAGCACAATAGCACATTTGTGGGACCATATTAATAGAATCTGACAAAATCCCAAACAAGGTGACCGAAAGGAGGTAAGGGGCTGCATAGATACAGAAAGAATGAAAAATGACAAGATGATGGCCATAGGAGCTTAGTTCGACGAGTTCAAGCACTACGCTTAGCGTAACATATTCTGGAACTAAATAAACTGAAATAGGGTCAGTGGAATTAGAGCACGAAAATTTAAGCCATGCGCTTCGCCATCTTCTTCAGACGAGCCTTCTCGGCGGTATTACCAAGATAATATAAACAAAGCTCGAAAAAAACGAAGGTATCAGAATCTGAATAATGGAGAACCTACATGATCGCACGAGTATCTCCTAATTGAATGAGAAAAATCTCGTCATAGTGATGCACAAAAAGTGGCCTTTAAACACAGAACATCACTGCTGTAATGAGGAAATTGAGAAGCTAGGTTTACTTTTTGTTCAGCTTTGACTCTTCATCTCTTTTCAAACAGACGAGTAGCAGAAAGAAATTCAAATAAATAAATCAAAATATGGCAGGAGGAAACAACATCTAGGGAAAGACTCGACTGAAAAAGGCACTGCGCAAAGCTCATATAAACTCAGCGCTAGACGTGCACGACGAAAAGGAGAAAGTGCAGTACAGGAAGACGAAGACGCCGAATTTCGCAACGGTGTCAGAAAAAGATGAAAATAGCGATAAGAAAGAAAGGTGGCTGAGGCAGAGAGATGGACTGGGCTGACGTTTATACCATGAAGTCGATGGGCAGGAGATTTACCCGAAGGAAAAGGTGCAAGATGTAGCGGAGAAATAGAAGCAGATGTTTTGTAGTAGACATCCACCGACTCGCGGGTAGTCGGAGGAGGAGCAGATTCTAGCGTGCACCTCGAATACAGGTTCAATAAAAAAAAAATACAGAACTTGGGAAAATAAAGAAGCAAAGAAATATGTAAAGAGTTTATCTATTTTTTATTGATAAACAAAGTTGTATAGTAAAGATATAAAAGGTTCGTTTCGCCACTGTCTTCAGATGAACCTTTGTGTTATGCTCCTCCAATGGCTTTTCAGTGAAGTAAAAGAGCATATTTTAAAACATCTTCAAAATCTGTCTATATGAGGGGAGAATTAAGAATACGAAAATGGAAGGAAAAGCCGGCGAACAAAGCAGTGAAATAGAGGAAAGAAAGAATGTCAAAACAATTAGACACACGTTTCGGGCTCAGATCAACAAAGCCTTCCACGGGTCGGTGGTACCCGGCTTATCCCAGCACTCGCTTGCCCATGATTTTATGTCCACCAAGGGGGCGGGGTAACCGAGTCAGAGGAGAAGGTGGCACTCACAACCAATCGAGGTACTTGGTTCGAATTCAAGCTAGGCCAACCAAGCCTTTCATCGCGTCCGGGTCGGTGAATTAGTGCCAGATTTGCTTGGGTAAACACTGATTTGTGCAGCAGCTGGCTCCAGAAGTCATTGTAGGGTCAAATACGTCTGTAAATTGCCTCCACGACATCCTGCACAGAATAGAGTGCTTCAGATCCCTGATGGATTGATCAGCGCCGTCCTATATCCTCCTTTACCTCTTAGCTGGCGCGTGAAGCGCAATCGGAGCCCGCTGTCGCGTGAAACCGGCACCAGGTTCCTGGTTCGGATTTCCCGGCCACGCCAACCATGCCTTCCGTCAGGCTTGCTTGGGGAGGACAAAATGCTGAGTTGTTCATTGGCTAGCCACCGCAAATCATTGCATGGGCCAAATACACATTCAAATCGCCTTCCTCCACGACATCCCGTAAAAGTAGAATGCGTGGAGCATCTCAAAAGGGGTTGAGCAACGCCGTCCTTCCTTTATATTTTATCCCTTATCTTTATCTCATGGCTCGTCCTTATGAAAGCTGAATGTAGTGGACAAAGTGGAGAACCGACGGTAATCAGGGAAGTTACGTCAAGAACCAATGTATCGTAATGCTGCCCGGGAGTAAGCTTCCATAGAGAGGCTACAAACCGGCTCGCTGAACTCAGAAGAGAAAGGGTGACTCCTTGGTGAGAAACGCTTTCAAAGTCGATTAATTTTCCTCCATACATCCAGGACCGGTGGGAAGAAACGCGATGGGACATCCAGTACAGCAAGTAGAAGAGCCACAGTGACTGGATGAGAATGGGATTTGAAGAATAGAAAAGCGCCTAAAGAGAGAAACAATTCCACGAGTGAGAGTGAATAGAAGGGCAGAATTGCTGCTCTAAGGCGCAAACGAGTGAGACACGTTTTTGGAACTGTTCGTTGGCCGCGGTGACCTTCCCATGGTTAGGGCAGTTGGAAACCCAGTCGCCAACCCTGATTTATCGGCGCATCGAATTTGGACGGAGCGAGCAGTGATAGTGCCGTCCTCCCGCAAGGGGATCTCATTGTCTCGCCAAGCGCGGTACATTCAAAGCGAGCACCAGATGTGCCCTGCCGCAAAGGCGGGTACGTGCTTTACAAGCAGCCTAAGCAACGCAGATGGGAGGCGGAGTGTACTTCCCAATTGATGAAGTGCAGAAACGCATCCAGCGGAACAATCGGACAGAACGACAATGTGTCTCGTTCGGATCCATGTTGCAGCAGATACCCGGGCTCAAATTCCTGCTATCCGCTTGAACAATGGGGAAAGAATTTCATCAGACTACGCAAGGCGACGCGAAGGGCTCTGCAGCGAGCAAAAAATGTCAGACTTCGAACAGCCAGACCTCGTTTCTTCCGTCATTGCTCTCCTCACCCTTCATGACGGTTCCTCAAATTTCATAATGCTTAGGAGGTATTTTGTCATATATATTTAGGTGTAATACTTCACTGAGAGCGTATGTCGCAGTCTGAGGAATGTCCCGGATTTCCCGCCCAGGCCAACCAAGCCTTCCCTCCCTTGGGGTCGGTGAATTGGTACCAGACTTAGCTGGGAATGATAGAACACTGAACTATCCCCGCAAGTTATTGTATATTGCACATTCAAATCACCTCCACGACATCTCGTAGAAGTAGAAAGCATGGCTTATCCCGAAATATATTGAGCCCTTTATCCTTATCCTTCTTCACTCACGAATGCAACTACTCGAGAACCAGTTTATATCATGTCAGCTATGAAGAAGGACTTGCACCACTTGGTGAAAATTCAACGCTACGAAGAATTTTGTATGATCAAAACCCCGTACTCAAGGTTCCCTTTGGTTGTTTAGGCATTGATAAAAGAGAGATTCAATTCCTAACATTTTGCTATGAGAACAAAGGGTGACTTAAGATCAGAGATCGTTTTTTCTTGACGTTTCTTGCCTATAAATCCCAGATAGCAGCGACATATCAATTTCTCACCATTGTTGCTCGGTAGCCAAAAAAACCATGATGTATGATAGTAACCTTCTTTTTCTTCAGTCCTCTGGCTCGATTTGTTTAAACACTGAACGAACTACTATCATTGTTAACCGTTTCTTAAAGTGTACCTAAGATGTACCTTATATTACAAGTATGAGGTCGTCTACAGTGGGGCATCTTTCCTTGTCTCAGTCTCAGATTTCATTTTTTCAATGAGCAGCGGGCGAACTACTCAATTAATTATAAAAAACTCTTATAGGAAATTCAGTGCAAGCGAATCAATCGCAATAGAACTGCACTCAAAAAAGCTTCACAAAAAGTTTATCGCTTGTGTTCTTAATATGTACTTGGACATTTTTCGATTTGTTGCTAAAAAATGTTCAACTACAAGTCAAAAAACTTTCTTGAACAGAAAGAGCATTTGAGAAGTTAACTATGTATAAATTAGTATGAAAAAGTATAGTCAATATTTTGGTGGAGTACATAATGTTTTCCAGTGCATGAAGTACATGTCTACATCGCTTTGAAGGAAAAGCACTTTCTACATTGTGCAATTCATGGAAGAAATCGCTTTTGCTGAATTTTAGAAAACCAATATCTGCTGCATTCTTCTGCACTCAACTGATTTTGTATCACTTTTGACTCAATAAGTGTTCTTCGCTTTTTCTTATCTT
This sequence comes from Heligmosomoides polygyrus polygyrus, assembly GCA_947396885.1. NCBI lineage: Eukaryota > Metazoa > Nematoda > Chromadorea > Rhabditida > Heligmosomidae > Heligmosomoides > Heligmosomoides polygyrus. The sequence goes on along the minus strand of OX377201.1, from coordinate 25,305,400 downwards.
TAAAATTCAAATTTTCTGTTTTCTTTTGTGCTCAACTGATTTTGTATCACTTTTGGCTCAATAAATATTCTCTGTTCTATGTTCTGTGTTCTACTTGTTAATAAAAGGCACTACTATAGGTTAGAAGACAACCACTACTACCAAAAATTTCTTTTAAAAAGTCATCTAAAAACATCGTCTTTCTAGAAATGCTGCACAAATATGTGTGAATTCAAAAGTAGATGATTTTCTCTGGATAATGGGTAGCAAGGCGGTGGCAAAGGCGTTGGAGGAGATGGTCAAACGAATCTAGCGAGTCGAAGTGCTTGGCTAGTGTCCAGGCGAGGCCAATCAAGCCTTTCAACCCGCGAGAATCGATGAGCTGGTAGCAGACATCTAGGAAGGATAAAGTGCCGACTTCCCCATCTGCTGGCCGCTGCAAGTCACCGCTGAATAGGCTAAGTGCGTGTTCAAATTACCTCCACGATACCCCTTAGAAGGTCTTTGTGTACCTGGGATCAGCAGTAGCATCTGACGGCAAACAGATGGTTGAAGTGAATTCACGCGTCAGTGCAGCTTGGTCCAAGTGGCGCTCGTTGACTGGCATGCTCTGCGACAAGAAGATACCAGAGCGCCTAAAGTCGAAGACCTACAGAGCCGTTGTCCGACCGATAGGGCTTAGTGTTGGCCTGCGACCAAGGAAGTGAAAACGCGGCTCAGCGTCATGGAAACGAAGATGCGACGGGAGTCACGCTCCTGGACCGCATCCGAAACGAAGTGATTCGGCAGAAGTTCGGTGTCGCGCCGATAGCGGACAAGATGCGCGAAGCCGCTTGCGATGGTACGGCCCGTTCTGCGTGGAGAAGGAGACAGCGTCCGCAAGATAGGCCTTAACTTCGAGGTATTAGGAAAGCGGCCTAAAGGGCGACCGAAGAAGCGCTGGTCCGACACGTTATGTATGGGCTTGAAGGTTGCTGGTGCCCACCTTGATCTAGCGCTGGATCGAGAAAGGTGGTGTCATGACACCAAAATAGCGGACCCCGCCACTATGCGGGACAAATGCTGAAGAAGAAGAAGATACCCCTTAGAAGTGGAATGCGTGGCGGTACCTCCTTTACGGTTTCCTTCAATGGTTCACAATCACGATTGGTGGAGACGACTTTTAACAAAGGTGAGAATGTTGGAAAGAACAAAAGCGGCAGAAGCACGGGTGCGACGTTTTTGGAAGAAAAAATCAATGTAAAAAAATTTCCGGTAATTTTTCCCACATTTTCTGCGAGACCTCGGGTGTATTGAATGTTCATGGTCTTCAAGCGTTATTAAATAAATCTAACCAAGAACGAATAGAGAGGAAATCTCAGGGGTACATTTTCAAAACGAAAAAAAACATGTATTTTATGTGCACTTCGTGCAGTTGCTCCAGAAGTTTTGCCCCCAACTCCGCGTCAACCAGTTACTTTCCTTCGATTGTCTTCGCCAAGGGAGGATCATCTTGACGAAGAAAAAGCAAACTAACAAAAGGGACGCCCAATTCAAAGCGAAGAGTCCAATATCGAAAAAAGTTGAACGTATGAATTTTCTGGATAGTGAACTCAACGCCTCCGAAGCCGTAAATGTAATCATTGTAGTGGTATGGGTCCAACAGACGAGCTGAAAAAGTTCGTCTGTTGGACCCATACCACTACAATACTCCAAAGAACAACACTCCAAAGTTTGCAGATCAGTTATGAAGGATAAAAGGTAAAGGACGGGTCTCAGTCCCTCTAGGGATGCGCCACGCTTTCCACTTCTACCGGTTTTCGTGGAGTCGATATGTATATTTGGGCATACAATGACTTGCTGTGGCGAGTCAGTCCGGACAAGTCTGGCACCAATTCAACGACCTGTCTCATCGGACAATCCGAACCAGGAACCTGATACCGGGTGTTCGCGACAGCCGGCACCTCCTCCGACTGCGATACACGCGCCTACAAATCATTTTCTCATTTAAAATTGAGTTTTGAAATCAAAGCGAACAATTCCAAATTGAAATAACTTTCAGGCAAAACTCCATACAAGCGGACATTTTGCTATCAATCGAATAAAAATCGCGGCGCCTTGGACGCACTAGAAAATGGCCGCTTTTCTGCTCTACAAGATAGGCTTCAAACCATTATTTTTTCCCAAAAATGAGAATTTTATAAAATTTCAACAATGTGTTCACTTATTGAGTAGATGATGCAAAACCTCAGAAAGTACGCTTTGATTTCGAAAGTCGTAGGCTTAAGATGAAGGTCCAATTTAGTGTGAAAAGTGGTGTATACTTCGCCGTGAAAATGGTACAGACGGTATAAACATTGGTATTGCTACATACAGCAGCATATCATCGTCTACACATGAGTGGTGCATGGTGCGGGTTACATGTTTTGGTTGTGATTCATGGTGCGAAAGAATGCGAAGAATTGCAGGAAATTGCTGCTCAGGGATCGATTGATGGAGAGCGTTGATTACACCAAAATTCGTATATGTTGAACATGTGCTACTCCTATTTTGTTGAAATTTTAGAGCCATGCTTCAGTATCGAAGAATCGAAAAGGCGATTCCCAATGCGACTCAGTTTACACAACTGTGGGAAGGAGACCTCGCTGGACGAGCATCGTAACCAACTGGATTCAACGTGGTCTCAAAAGCTCCAACGGTGCAATGACCGGACTTCTTCGTAAAAGCTTCGAACCAAAACTGTGAAGGTCTTCGCGGTCCTTGAGCGAAGAGGAATCTCTGATTCACTCTGGCACGAGACAGGGATGAGTGAGGACGTTCACTGACACCGGCCAGCCCATCAACAAGATGACAGATATACAGGTTACACTTGATTTAACTACATGGACCTCTGAGAATCTCCATAGTGAACATCAGAGCTCATATCGCAGCCCATTAGCAAGAAAGAACACCGCTTTTGGTTTATCATCTGAAACCTCCTCACATTACCGGAAAATAACAGCGCACTAGCGGTATTTAAGGAGGTGACGCGGAGCAAGATAGAACTTTAACCTCTGAATACTACAACTTTTGAACCACTTTCGCAATGTACCACAAAAACTAGTCTGCAAAACGATCAGAATAGCAACTCACTGCGCATATTAAGAGAAACTAAAAAACTGGGCTAAGCTGAATACATTAATCCGTTGTCCTTTAGAGCATCGGGTAGAGTTCAAAAATGATAGGAGAAGAGTCAGTACTTGTGTGAGACGCCTTGCAATCACTTCTAGTGGAGGCAGTCTGAATGCGTATCATGCGAATACAACGGTGTGCAGACGATGGGCAATTCTGCGGTTCACTCTTTTCAGACAAATTTGGCACCAATTTGCCGATCATGCAAGGCTTAGTTTGTCGTTTGTCCGAATGCGAAATTCGAGTCGAATCGTGGTGTTCGCGGCAGCGCCGCCCATTGTTACTGCGCTACTTCACGTCTAAAGAAACTCGGAAGGAAAGGCAGAGTGGAAAAAGCAAATAATTAAAATTTAAAAAATCGAAGCAATGCCTCTGCACTCCCGTTCGAGAGGACTACCCATCTATTTGTTTGAGATGGAAAAGCCATCAACATCTGATCTAAACCATACCAGTCAAAATCAATGAAAAATTTAAACGTGAGTTCGTTAAGTTAGATAAAATAAATATATAAACAAGTACAATACCATACTGTATAAAATAAGTGCTGTACTATGAATACCCTCACACTTGATGTATCCGAGGCGCACGACATGGAAAGAAATTCGGTGAATAAAGAAGGCATCCGTTACTGAGCTGCAATAAATCCTAGTACTTGATTATTAAACATTTAAGATTATCATATCATCCTGATGATTAACATTTGATTTCTACTAGGTTGTACGAAAAGTTTTCACCGTTTTGTTGACATGAAATCCTATTGGTTTTTCAGTTATTTCCTGAAAAACCAATAAAACTACGAAACAAATCAATGACCCATCAATCAATCCCTGTTCTATCGCTTCTCTCCACCTTTCGAGCAAACTTCTGATGCAGGCAGTATATAACGTCTAATACTTGGAATCCTTTGGTTCAAGTATTTTTCTTTCACTCAGCTTTGCTGATTGGGCTTTGAGTGTTTGAAACTCGGAGTAGACAAAAATATATTTATTACTGTCGCCCTTTTTGAACACTTTCAGAACTGGTAGAACCTTCGCAAATCAGACCCACGCGAAAACAACCTTTCTTAGATTTGCCGCATCTCGACCACCCAGTTTTTTTCGCTGATGGAACTGCCCAAACAGTGCCACATTGGAAAAGGTGTGCTGATTCGAATGGTACTTGTTTCAACTGAATCGATGGAGCATGAAAAAAGCTATGATCGTTTGAAGTGGACCATTCAAAACCGGCAGAATTTTCGGGCCAATAAAATAGATAAAATCAAGGAAATGAGAGTACTACGGTAGGGAATAGGGAATTCAGTACCTATTTCCTGCAGTAGCATCAAGGGAATGTAATGGATTTTAGGGGATCTACAGTCTTTTCTGTAGGTGTGGTTTCTTCACAACAGGAAGAGAGGAAAAGCAAGGGAAACTGTACGTTTAGCATTAATAATCGCTGCTATATATATATGGTTCCCTTACCACACCAGCGTCGAAATGCTGCACGCTAAGCACCGGCGACCGTTGGTTCCCTACACGCACATAGGAATCCCGAAAATGGATTGCAGCACTAGGCACCCACCAAAGGAGGCGGAAAATGCAAGTGACTATCTAGACGGTACAAGCACACTCGAACAGGTGCATCAGCGATGAATGGAAATTTCATCGTTTCGTCGAAGGACAAGCCCAACGAGAAGAATCGATCGGCAGTCGACCGGTGTCAGTGGAGCTGTGGCATGGCAGAATATCGGGGGCAGAAGCGGTCGCGGGATATGGTCAGTCGGTCGGGTGGACGGGAGGCCGAGCAGCAGGCAGGCAGGCAGGCAGGCGGGCGGGTTGGGCATCGTCGCTGCGTTGCGCAACAACGACGGGCGGACGGACGGACGACGGACCATTCCGGCCGACGACGGAGTGCGCCGCGACCAGAGCGCACGCTGCGCCGGCCGGCGACGATGGACCCTGCGCTGGCCGCGCTGACCTTGTGTGTCGTTATCAGGCGGATTAGCTGCGGCTAATCACCTTTACATTAGTCACTTGGTTTGGGGCTCTTAATTGAAGGTGTCCGCTGCAGATCTGCACTAGTAGTACGAGGAAATGTTGGCTACGCGTTGAAGGCAAAAAATCGACATTGATGTCTAAAGATTCCGCGAGGCTATTCGTTGTGGGAAAATTGGCAGCAACGACTGGGAAGAAGTGCTAAAATTATTTAAATAATTCAAATATTACAAAATAAATAAATAAATAAATTTAATTATAAAATCAAAATAATCAAAATCAAATTAAATAAAAATTACAAAATAAAAAAACAGAAATAAAACAAATAATTTAATTAATTGAAAATATTAAAATATTTCAAGTTTGATGCAGACAAGGACGCTTACCTGTCCTACGTAGTAGATGAAAGGGTAGTCATGTTGACTAAATTTCTTCCAAAGGAAAGGTTTCCTAATTCCGACAGTTTTTTTTGATGCTCCACTCACAAGAAGTAGGAGAGGCAGACTTACGTCCGGGTTGTACGTCACGGCTCCTAGGTGCGGGTTAGGTCAAGCTCTCTCACCACCTACATATCTTGTTCTCCAGACGTGGTCTATCCTAGTCGGAGGGGGCATATGGTGCTGTACCTCTCCATCGTGTCCCTTAAATTGGTCTGAGAGCTTCAGCTGCTGTCCTGCTATGCAAAGATGACAATGCAGTCTCAAATGATGTGTATGCATGGCGAAGGATTACGGATGCAGCTCCCACCTTAGGTTTGCCCCCTACCGACTAGGATAGTTTCCCATATCTTTGAGCGAATCCCTTCTTAGCGAATTCTTGAGCGAATCCTTGTAGTAAACGTCTGTTTGACTGCTAATAGTTCACGTAGACTGCTTGCTATCAGTTGCATGTTTTAGTCTGACTCACCGTAGGAGCCTATTCAAAATTGCGTGTACGAACCTCTATGTACTTGCGATATATTAAAACGAGGATAGAGATGCAATGTAAACACAGAAAGACACAGACAATAAATAAATAAAACATAAAACTTTCAAAAAAGTTTAAGGATGACGATGGACACTATTTCCACTATTTCCGGATGGTTTTGGGCAATTATAATGAAGAAGAGTTGAGTTAGCCGTTGTCTGAAACTTCCAGCTCTGACTGGGTCTTTTCTTATGAGATCCCTGTAACGCTTCAAAGACTGCATTCCGAATATTTGATTTTTTGCCGCTTTTGTTAGAGAATCACCTGTGCTCTGCAAGTTAAAACTTAAGGTCACATTATAGGTGTTCCAATATCAATAAGTAGAATTCGGAAGCTAGCAGAGAGTGAATCGAATCAGAAATTGCGGATATACATGCACGCGCTTTCTTCATGGAGTGTGAGCTGCAATTTTGAGACGTCCGTATGACTTTTGATCAGTCGTGTTCTCATGACAACGAAGCCTCCGAGCTCGAAGGAGGTCTCTCAATCGCCTAAGATAAGTGAGGCATCTTCTTGCGGTTATGAACACCCCTCCAGAACAAAAGAGAGATTCCCTAGAGGATAGAAGGTGATAAAAGATAAAGGGCGCGTCTAGCGTAGTCGGAGAAAGTGATGGCTGTCGCGTGCATCTGATACCAAGTTCTTGGTTAGGATTGTCTGCCTAGCCCAACCAAGTCTTCCATTACTCTGGGGTTGGTGAATTGGTACCAGACTTGTCTGGGAAAGATGAAGCGCTGATTTGTTCGTCGGTTGGCCATCGCAAGTCATTGTATGGCCAAGTACGCATTCAAATCTCCTCCACGACAAATCGTAGAAGTGGAATGTGGGGCGCATCCTAAAAAGGGGTTGAACAACGCTGTCCTCCATCCTTTTCATCAGTATCCTTAATTAGTACCGAATGTATTAGGTTGGAAAAAAAGTCTTTTCATTTTTTTTCAAAGATTTATTACTTCACAACTACAAGGTCAAATCAACTGAGATAAACTCCATTTTGTTCCACTACACTTCTCCAAAGACTGGGTAATTTTCCAATTCTTCTCGCTTAAAAGACTGCAGTTCTGGAGTCGAACCATTGCTGAATCCAATTTTTGACGTCTTCATCCTCTTCAAAATATTTCTTTCCAATTTCTTGCTTGAGAGCACGGAAGAAATGGCATTCGGTAAGGGCGAGTTCAGGGCTATACGGTGGATGTGGCAAACCTCCCAGCAAAGCTCCTTTATTGTTTTTCTTGTGAGTCTTGCAACATGTGGCTTTACATCGTCATGCAGGATCATCACCTTTGACGTCTCCGGCCTGTTTTCTTGGAGAGTTGCGACGACTTTGTGGAGTTGGCCACTGTATGTGACAGCAGTAAGTGTCTCTCCACTTCTGAGAGTTTTCCAGTAAATCACTCCTCTGACATCCGACGAAACAGTCATGAGAATCTTCCTTTCGTGAACATTGGGCTTGAGATCAGACTTAGGGCTCTCTCCCTTTTGTACCCATTGCCTTTTCCTCGGAAGTTGGCACACAGAACCCAGGACTCTTCGCCTGTCACAATCCGCGGAAGAAACGATTTCCTTCCTTATCTGGACAGAAGAGAAGCAGCGATGGAGAGCCGTCGACCTTTCTGAGTGTCTGACAGGGCATGTGGAATCCAAGCTCCAAATTTCCATGAAAGCCAAGATTCTTCAGATGGATTCCCACTATCCTATGAGACACTTCGAGCTTCTCTGCCAGTTGACGTGTCGTCTGCCTACTATCGGTACGAAGAAGATGGTGTAGTTCACTGTCGTCCAATCCAGTTGGCCTTCCTGACCATGCTTTGCCCTCAGTGAATAATTTCCCTTTAAAGACTTTCCGAACCACTCATAACAGGCGCGATGAGTAGTAGATCCCAAGCCATATATATGGTTAATTTGGTCTGCTGCCCGACGTGCTGTGGATTCTTTAATGAATTCTTGAAGAATGCCGTGCTGAAAACGGCCATGAGGTAGATCTGGCATTGAGTTCGGAAGATTGGATGGATAACGAATTACAAGAAGAGTCTTAACCTGTGTCCGCGTGCGAACGGTAGACAAGTGTGATGGGATTACGAAATCAGCAATCAACGTTGGCTAGTGCGTTTACAAGGGGAAGGGTAAAAAAAATTTCGAAGTGTGAAGAGACTTTTTTTTCCAACCTAATAGATATGAAACGCTGCTAATTATAAAATGTATTTCGACTTTGAAACTTAAGGGAAGAGGTATGGACTTTAGGAAAATAAGAGAACAAAGGACGTTAATCAATCCTTTTTAGGATGCGCCACGCGTCTTACTTCCCTCTTCACTCTTACCGCGGGGCTCGTAGAGACAACTTGAATGCACATTTGGCCTATACGTGCAACGACTTGCCTTCTTTATAGCTGGCATGATACAACCGTTTCTTGAAAAAATTGCATTCGTGCATGAAATATTAGGAATACAGAATAAAGAACGGAGTTACTCAATCCCTTTGGGGATGCGCCACGCATTCTACTTCTATACGCGATGTCATGGAGGCGACTTGAATGCGCATTTGGCCATACAATAACATGAGGTAGCCAGCCGAGGACAAATCAGTGTTTTGCCCTTCCCAGGCAAATCTGGTACCAATTATTCTGTTACCAATATGACCAGTATTTTCAGGATGGGTCATAGAAGCTTATCGTTTTTATGTTCTTCAGATTTACTATTCTTCACTGTGTTGATTTTTTTACACTTATTCCCGACTTAGCTAGGTTCTCTTATTAGCTGTTTGCTTTGTTGCATGGATTTCCACGTGTAAAATAAATAAATTAATAAATTCACCGACCTCAGACGTGTGGAAGGCTTGGATCGCCTGGGCTCGAAATTTGAACTAAGAAGCTGGAATTGGGTGCATGTGACCGCCGATACTTCTTTCAACTGCGCTGCAGATGTTTAGTAATTGCTTTCGTGACGGGAAGCGAGCACAACTAGTCTTCCACTTCTACTTGAGACAGTTTCACGTAGTCGACTGTTATCGGAGAATTTTTCGTGCATTTCGGGCAAAACAGTCCGGATAAGGGAACACTTAGTACTGCAGACAGGCGAAGACCGATGGCGGTTGCTAACGGGACTGATAAGGAGGCAAGCGCTGTCGGTTCAAGGTACTCTGCTATGAGTGACTATTAGGGAAGAAAGAATGAAACTGCCAGTTTACCGTCGTAGTCCATGCAACTCGCCATCTTAAGCCTTCTTGTTGAAGTCAATGTTGTAGTACCTAATTCTTTCAGATTAACTGGGCGCCGTACCAAGGTATTTTGCTCCAGGCGTATTGTCACAACGCAGAAGTCTACGACTTTTATGTCTTTTTTTTCTGCTGACTTTCTGCACTCTGCTATCTACGAGGCTTTCGATAGCCATTTTGTTAACGGCTCCAATCAATACTTGACCGCGCTAAACTTTTTTCTCATTTATGGTTCAGGGTGTGGCGTATTAATTATTACCGAGAAAGCCTAGCCAATTCGCTGATTACTACGGCAGGGTATATAGCATTCCTGCTGGAATGCATTCCGTTGTGCCAAAAAATATTGAACCACGAAGGGCTTCGGAGGGGAAGATCATCAAAATGGAGTTGTATAATCTAAACTACATATTGAGGCGACACAGGACAAAGGATGGTGTTTTTTGGTTTTATGTTCTTTTCTACATTTTCGGACATATAACTTCTATTTTTTCACAATGTCGTGGATTCAGGCGCTGATACAAATCACAATGCTACGGGAGGAACCTGATATTAAATATCAGCCGGAAGAGGCGTGGCTGTTGTGTACCCTCGGATTCAAGTTTCTTGGTTTATATTTCCAGGAGAACCAGTGCCACATCTTGTTTTAGACAGGCCCATCAGGGGAGGACGGAAGTGACGAACTAGGGACACATATTTAATGGTCTGTCAGCAGAACTAAGGCCTGCAATGAGTACGTGGACTGGTAACAAGTCAACATTCGAGAGCAAGATCCCCGGTTTTTCCAACCGGTTGGCACAGGATGTTCCTCGCGTAGGCCAGTTATGCATATAAAGGATAAAAGGATAAAGGACGGCGTTACTTAATCCCTTTTGAGATGCGTTAGCGCATTCTACTTCTACGGGATGTCGTGGAGGCGATATGAATGCGTATTTGGCCATACAATGACTTGCGGTGGCCAGCTGATGAACAAGTCAGCGCTTTATCCTTCCCGAACACGTCTGGTACCAATTCACCGACCCCGGAGGGATGGAAGGCTTGGTTGGCCTGGGCGGAAAATCCGAACCAGGAACCTGGTATCGGGTGCACGCGACCGTCGGCGCCTCCTTCGACTGCGCTACACGCGCCCACTATGCATATATGTTATATATATATATATATATATATATATATATATATATATATATATATATATATATATGTCATATACAATTTACATATATATGCATATAGCTATCTCTGTAATAAATGCCAGTAAGATGCAAAACACCATGAACGTGGACACCAGGTCGAGCTTGTGCCATGTACCCTACCCGTATCCTTCAGGATCTCGAAGAGCGCGCAGTAGCGCAGTCGGAGGAGGTGCCGCCTACTGCCAGCTCACCGAATCGAGGCACCTGGTTTGTGTCCCGTTAAGCTCAACCAAGCGTGCGGTCTCTCCTGCACTGAAGAGTTGTTCTCAGAGTTAACGATGAAACCCTGACTTATCCATCAGCTGGCCTTCATAGGTCATTGTACTGGCCCAATGCACATTCAAATTTTCATGACATCGTGGAAGTAAACGAAATGTATGGCACATCTTACCGTTACTCCAGAGTTCTTTGTTTTGCCTTTAATTTTCTTATGCAAAACCCTGGGCTACTAACAAATGAGGATAGGCGATCGCCAATCTCTGTAGGATGGGCCAAGGATCCGACTTCTATGCCACGTCGTCGGGCAATCTCAATGCGTATTTCAGCTGTTTAATCATAATATATATCCTTTATCTTTTTACTATTTGAAAGCTGCGAATCATGCTCAAGACCTAAATGACTTCAGCTTTGGCAGACTGTCATCTCTATGAAAACGGTGCAGGAACTCGAGGAAATTAGAAGCAGACCTGTCGGTTGTAGGCTGCATGCTTAATCATCAAATTAAATGCAAAAAATGAATCCAAATCAATATTTCATTAAGATATTTCTCTGGTATACGTTGTAAGGTAATGGCGTTACGCGCTCAGTCCATTAGACGCTGACCTTTATTTGATCCATAAGAGAGTGACTCTAAAACTATTAGGAACGGAGCGGCTGAAGGTAGGTTCTTTCTAACCCAGAGATACCGATATGAGATAATTTTGGCGGAAAAAAATAGAAAGAATTCCGGAATGAAGCATGAAGTCACTGCTTGAGGGAAATTCATTTGAAACTCCTGGAAAAGTGAAACCGCAGCAACGATGATCAGGAGATGCGTCCTCCAACGAACTGGACGGGCAGCACGTCGTCGTAACGAACGGCAACGGTCGGCGATCGTTTCGCAGGACGGCGCGCTATCAGCGCCGCATCGCCAATCTGGCCATCAGCTGGCCGGCATGGCGCCCCTCGCCCTCCTTCGATGCCGTGTTGTAGACGGATCTCGATCCAGTCGGCAGCCCTTTGACCGGTCGAGACGTCACTCACCGTTGCGTCACCTGCAGGCCGTGAACCGTTTGGACAGGATGACCTGTGCTCGCCAGGGGTATTTCACGAAAAAAATCAAAGAAGCTAAGATCAGCCCAAATGCGACATGAAAAATGAGTCGCAAAGAGCTCCAGTTCGCCAGAACTTGTCGATTATTATATCAAGGATGTATACCATTTTCACCATGAATCTCTTTTCAAATCAAATTAGACACTCTTCTATGCTAGCCTGAGACTCTTGAAGTCAAAAGGAACTCTTCCAAATCGAAATGAGCTTCTTCTTCATTAAACTAGAGACCCCAAAACTAGAATAATTTTTGTTTAAGTGGAACTTTAGTATAACTTTCTTTGAAGTCTTAATTTAGTCCCCAGTAAATAAACACAGAAAATTGTTTAAAATTTTATAAAATTTCTATTTTCAGAAGAAAATTAATGACTTAAAGCTTGTTTTGATGAAGAGAAAAGCAACAGAAAAAAATAGCACCATCCCTCTTTCAAGGAGTCGCGTTTTGTATTTGACTGGTAGCAGAATTTCTGTTTGCGTGGATTTACGACACAACAGAAACAACTGCAAAGAGCACACACGTCATCACTTTGATGGTTCATGTAATTGGCGTTTGCGCTATCAATCAAATAAAAATGCGGCGAACTTTTTGAGTGTATGACGCGATATGATCTTGTAATTTGATATGGGCTTGCTTCTCTGCTTTGTTCAAGTCACATTTCAACTTATTATTTTCTATAAAAATAAAAAAATTTTAAAATTATAACCTTTACTGGCCAGGTAAACTAATGAACTTCATAGAGTGTTGTATCAGTTCAGTTTTTCCTTGAACAAAAAATTATTTCACCATCTTATAGGGTCTGTAGTTCCACCTCCCTGAAGGCATTTCGATTTGGAAAAGTACGTTTTGATTTCAAAAGTTTTAAAGCGAGCTTAGAAGAGTGTCTGGAAAGAGACCGTTTCGAAGTGAAAAAGTGGTATATCCCTATGAGTATAAAACGGATGTGTCGGTTATTTTCATGCACATTTTTCGAAAAAAGAAAATGACAGAATAATGATACAGGATAAGGAACGACGCTCATCAGTCCCCCTTTAAGACGCGCCACGCATTCTGTAACTACGCGACATCATGAGTGACTCTTTCCGCAATCTTCATATACGTTCCTGTTGCCAACATGCAACAGATTTACACGACGTAGCCACAAAATCTCTGAAGTGATGAGACAGTCGAGTAGGGGTGTTATAAAGGCAACATACTGAGTGTCTACCTGTGATGTTGAAAAGTTGGACCAAAGTGAACAACCACCGCAACTGCATATTCATTTCAACAGCTCTCGATCGATACTGTCTTAATGAAAATTTTGGAAATTTGCGCTTCTGTAGGTGACATAAGACAGCGTTTATTGCAATATCCCCATACGTTCCAGAATGGTGTTGTTGCACCTCGAAAGCTCCTACACCTTTTATTCCATGAGTAGCAAGGAAGACATACATAGCGTTTGCCTCATTTATCCCTTTTATTTTCTTCTTCACCTGGCTTTTTTGGTTCTACCTTTGCGTGATTCTTCACGTGGTAAATAAGTAGAGTGTCACAATATTTTGAAGAGTACGAAACCGAAAAAGTCGCCTTCTTGTCTTTTATAATAATGTTTGAGTCAATGTTTTTAATCGAAAATATTTTATAAGGCTTAAAACAGTATGTTAATTTTTGGGGAAAGAAAAACTAAATTTTTTCGAAGAAATTTCTACTATAACGTTCTTCTCGGACAAAAAATTTACTTAACATTCTTAGAAAGTGTGTTATTTTACGGATTTATTTTATGGAAGACACTCATTTGGATTTGGAAAATGCACAACAGATTTCATAGCGTCAAGCTTGCTTTGAAAAGTGTGCCTTTTAGATTAAAGAGTTTAGACTGATTTAAGGAAACTGCACTTTACATTTTTGCAATAAAGATATCGATTAGAAAATATTTTGAGGTCGTTTTCATTAGTTTAGCGTTCGACATTTTTTTTTTGAATTTTTAAGTATAACAAAAACTCAAATTGGTAGAAGAAGCAAAGGTCACGCTGATTGGATAGTACAGAGGAACTATTTTTTATTCGTATTTCTTTTGCCGCACCAAACTATCTCCTCGTGAAATAAAATTGTGCAATGTGCACTACATCGGAACTACTAGAGCATCGGCAATGAAATAGGAATCAATTTTTGTCGCGTTCTCATGTGTTCCTCTAAGTGATCGTCATCCGTAGCGACAGCTGACCGATGGACATCTGGCGGTTACCCTGCTCAGCGTTCATATTACAATTCAATGGCGATTCAATAAACCATCTACGTTGAGTTCTTTCATAAGAACTTCACTACTGAAAATTGAAGACGTGCGTCTATGGGTTTTGGGCGGGTTACTTGAAGTTTAAAACTTCAGAGTGAAATTCAGGTCCAAGGGAAGATTCTCTTTTAATCTTACGTAGCCACTGAAGTTGAGTTTTCGACTACTTTTTGAGCGAACCCTCAAATAAAGTGGATTCTTGAAATTTCAAAGAACCACAAGAGCACGAATAAATGTTAAATGATCTCCTTTGTTTTTCTTAGAGACTTGAAGGTTAAACAAGCTTTCCAAGCGAGTGCTTCTAAAATTCGATTTTGTTTCAAGCCGAGATTTGCTAAGATAGTCGTCATTGCAAAAGAATTCGAACTTAAAGTTTATTTCAAATTTATTTCGAAAAACGAAAGTATTTGAGCAATATTTCAGCAGTGCTCCATCATGACATTCGAATTTTCTTTTTCGAATGCAGCATCGAAGTTTTCTGGAATGTTCGAAGGACAACAACTCTCGAGAATAAAAATCAAAAAATGAGAAACCAAGTCGACATAGGTTCCAATAAGAAACAGAATGAAATTCTATTCATTGGTCCTAAACGAACAAATATTAATAGGATGAAAAATGATAAAAAACTTACAATGCAAACGATGACATCGGTTGACATATATTGATCAGCATGTTTTGTTGCGATAAAAAAAATTGCGCCGGACGGGACTCGAACCCGCCCTCGCTGCTTCAAACATCTTGTAATCCTGCCGATGATGCATTGTTTTACACACGCATACGCTCTCATATACGGAGCGGCCGATAAGTATTTTCGCGATATTCGCGCGCATCTGTTTTCTTCAAATCGTATGTCTTTGCGTTCATCGTTTACCATATCAAATCAAATTTCTTGTGATATTATTATATATGAGAATTTTTGTTTGTAGCCTCTACGAGATCGTATTCTCATCGAGAAGCAATAACCCGCCTAGCTGAAAGCAGAGAGTCTACCACAACCATTGCGGGGAAGCTCAGTACTCCATTAAGACAGATCAACGGATCGTAAAGTAGTGGGAGGAGGAAGGAAACGTCAGCATAAAGATAAAGTCAGGTCGTCCTCGCTCTGCGAGTACAAGGAGGAACCATGCGATCATTAAGAAGAGAATCTACAGAAACGACAGCATATCTCTTAACAAAATCGAAAGAGCCTCGGAATCGCTCGCTCTACTGTCCAGCTAATTGTTCATAATGAACTAGCACTTTGCAGCTATCGTCTGCTCAACGGACGTCAGTTGACAAAGGCAGCCAAGGAAAACAGAGAGAAAAAGTTCAAGGAGCTGCTTCGGCTTTTCTCAGTGCGCCGCTTCGACGATGTGCTGTGGACAGATGAGAAAATTTCCACGATCGAAGTTGCACACAATGCTTAGGATGATCACAAGCTCCTCAGACCCGGTCAAAGACACATTCGAAAAAGGAAGATCGTCACAAAATCGTTGTTCCCTAAAGGCCTGATGGTGTTGGCTGGTATCACAGCAAACCTGAAGACGCCGTTGGTTTTCGTGGAAAGAAACTTGAAAATCAAAGCCGAAACCTACTAAGAGAAGTTTTTCAAGAAGGCACTCTTCCCCTTCCACGAAAAAAAAAATTCCGACATGATCTTTCAACAAGACTGGGCTCTTGCCCCTGGAGCGAGGACGACGATTGCGTATTTGGACACTAATTTCCCTGATCCCTAACGAGGACCAATAGCCATCTCACGTCCCAGATTCAAACCCCCTGGACTTTGCCGTATAGGGTTACCTAGAGCAGAAGCTGAGGAAGGGCACCATCAACAATTTGGCCAGCTTTGTCTCGAACTAAATCAAGCCTAGGCAGAAATCAATGCCAGCTACCTGCGGCGCACCGTGTAGTCAGTGAAACCAATACTTGAGGCCTGCGTAAAAGCTAAGGGAGGTCACTTCGAAGCATTCTTGTGAAATCCAATCTACAGGTTGTTGGTTATATTGAAGAATAATAAGTATTTAAAAATCTCGCACATTATCGAAAATATGACATTTTGCGCGACGACAATACTTATCGGCCACCCTGTATTTTTGCTGGACTCATTTAAATTTGACACAGCTATTCTAGAGCGCGCGGAGCGCAGTCCTAGGTGGCGCTTGCTGTGGCGTGCACCCGATTCCAGGTTCTTGGTTCGGATTCCCGCCCTGAGCAACCAAGCTCTCAGTCCCCCTGGAATAAGCGAATTGGTACCAGACCTGTCTGAAAAGGTTGAAACACTTTCTTGTCCATCACCGAGTCGGTAGCTCAAATACATATTCAAGTTGGGTCTACGATATTCCGTAGAAGTGGAGAGTGGAAGTGAACATACCAAAGTGGATTGATCAATGCTATTTTTTGCCTACCTTTACCCCATCTTTGTCTTGCTGCCATTATTCTATTCTTTTTTCCCATGTAAAGCCTAAGTTGTCTACGCTTTAGTATATACCTAGATAATAAATAAACATAAGTGCTAACCAATCTACTTTAAAGGATTGGCCATGAATTCGACTTCTATGGTATGTCGTCGAGGCAATTTCAAGGCGTATTTCGATTATTCAGACATTTGAGGCCGATAGGGAATTCAGCACTTTATTCTTTCTGAACATGTGTGCCCTGGGAGGGATGGAAGGCTTTGCCGAGCTGGCGGAACTGCAGCCAAGGAACTGAATCCGGAACGCATGCGACAGCAGGCGCCTTTCCGACTGAGTCACCACACGCCCAGAGACAAATTATTCGAGCGGGAACATGGCGAGTGGTAAAATGATGCTCCACAAAAAGTAGTACGAAAGCGTTCTGCTGAAACCTTTCATCTGGCTCTATTTGCGTTTAAAGAAAAAGGGTGAGAAATGACGAGGTTACGCTGTTGTGTGCACGAGCGTTTTCCGATCAGTTACGCCTGCTGCTGGCATTTTCATTGCAAACAGTAAAAACTCGCTTCGCAACAACGGAAAATGGTGAAAGAATCTCGAAATCGAAATCATCTCGAAAAATGGCA
Organism: Heligmosomoides polygyrus polygyrus; assembly: GCA_947396885.1. Taxonomy (NCBI): domain Eukaryota; kingdom Metazoa; phylum Nematoda; class Chromadorea; order Rhabditida; family Heligmosomidae; genus Heligmosomoides; species Heligmosomoides polygyrus. The sequence goes on along the minus strand of OX377201.1, from coordinate 25,288,343 downwards.
GACGAGTCGAGACGCTTTAGACACCAACAGCTATCAATCATCAACCACCTGTACTGTCTTCCTGGTCTATCTGTTACGTTCTGTGTTATAGAGTAGAAATGTTGTTACAAAGGGCTTTGGAATCCTTTTCTATTATAGAAATCCAGGGCAGTCTAACACATTCAAATTTTGGAAATCAAGCGACTTCTTCAAAAGAGATTGCAGAACTCACAAGCAAAATGCGTTTGAACGTCGAAGTGTTCCAGCTAAGGTAGGGTTGATGAATGGCGATTAGGAGTAGAAGGGATCTCAGTATTCCGATTTTCAGCCCATTTGGTATGGTTTTTCTTTTTTGTTTAACAAACGTGATAATCCAAAAATAATTCCTTCAAATTTAGGGCACTGAGGCTGTTTGAAAGATTGCATCTCGCTATCGTCAGAAGCCAAGGAAAATAATTTTGTATCTACATATACAGTGTCTGTATAGTAGACAGAAATCCTAAGATGGAACAAAACGTTTTTGTTTTGAGACCATTTCGGAGCATACAACGAACTTTGGGTATGAATGTGTTCAGGAATGGATGGAGTTGAAGTGCAGACCAAAATACAGCAGGATCTTTGAACAATCGCTGGGTGTTTCACATGTAATCAGGGAATATCGAACTCATTTCCTAAATCATCCAATTTGAAATGCGCTATTGAAAAGCGATGGAAGCGGTATTTTTTTCAGCTTTCCTCGTCTAAAGCGCAAAATATTCAGCTGACGTTTGACGTTGTTGGAAGAGTTTAAAAATTACTTCATGTCTAAAATTTCTCGAAACATGTATGCCGAGGATTCCGAGGGATAAAGCAACAAGCACCAATATGCATAGGACTCCATACAATACACATATAAGTTCCCCACATGCGCACACTTGACGACAAGGAAGGGTTCGGCCATATTACGCACGCCGCGTAGAGTACATAGCAATAGCATCAACGAGCAGTTTTGAAGCTTTAGTAGTTTCCGTGAAACGGTAAAAATTCTGATTTAAAATCTCTTTTCATGCACATTACTGTGTGCTAAGAATACGTGCACAATATTCGTTCACGATAACAAGGCTAAAACCAAAAATAAAAAATATCTTATACCAGTAGCGCACAGATATGTATGTATTAGGTCACCCAATAAGTAATGTCGTTTTTTGTGCACTACGGTTTCAGCTCATTATTTGTCGGCAGGTTTGTGTATTTCGAAGGTGCACTAAAGTTATTCTAAGGTAAATGAGACTTGCTTTTTTAGAATCTACTATGCGTTTAATTGTTAGCTTGCAAGTTCAGGTGAAATAGCTCGGCAAATCTCGGAGGAGCTTAATCGGCATTGCATGCTGTTCGAATTTCGGAAGGGTAGTAATGCAGCGGTTGATACCAAAAATGCGTTTAATTGTTAGTTTGCAAGTTCAGGTGAAATAGCTCGGCAAATCTCGGAGGAGCATAATCGGCATTGCATGCTGTTCGAATTTCGGAAGGGTAGTAATGCAGCGGTTGATACCAAAAATATTTGCGATATCCAGACGCGTTGGGCGTTCGTGAATGCCAGCGATGGTTTTTCAAGTTTAAATCCGGTAGTGTTCACCTTTTTGACTTCTCTCGATCAGGAGTACCCGTAACATTTTACAACGACATGCTGATGGCAGAACTGGAGGCGAATCCTTGTGAAACAGTGGAGGAACTTTCGAGTACTCTCAACGAACCTAAATCAGCCATACATTTTCATCTACGTCAAATTGGCAAGGTATGCAGAGCAGATGTTTGGGTACCGCATGATTTATTCGCCGTGAACCGTGCCAACCGATCGACGCCTTGCAACGCACTGCTTCAGCGACACCGTACAGATCCGTATTTTGGTCGACTGATCACAGGAGACGAAAAATGGATCTTGTACGATAATGCAAAGCGCAAAAGCGGTGGCTTTCCAAAAATGAACAGCCAAGAAGTACTGCGAAGCCGAGTATTCATCTCAGAAAGGCACTTCTCTGTGTTTGGTGGAATGTTTGTGGAATCGTCCACTCTGAAGTACTTAAATCTGGACTGACCGTTGACACAGACCTTTACCGTCAGCATTTGGATCGAGTGAACCAAGCTTTACTGGAAAAGTATCCGGCGATCGTCAAAAGAAAGGGCGTAGCTCTCCATCACGACAGTGTAAGACCGTACTGTGCAAAACGCTGGACGCTGGAAAAGATCAGCGAACTAGGATGGAAGGTTCTGCCTCATCCACCGCATTCTTCCGATCTCACACCTTCGGATTGCCACTTATTTCGGTTTATACAGCATTATTTTTTTTTAGTGGCAAGAAATTTGAAAGTTTAGAGGGTATTCAAAGTGCTATGTCCACATATTTTGCTCAAAAAACCACAAGAGTTTTACTGCTCAGCTATTGAATATTTGCTCGTTAGATGGAGCAAGGCTGTTGATAATGATGGTGATTATATTGTTGGCTGAAATAAAGTTTTGTTGAAAAATTATTCAATTGAAATCAAGGTTGAAAAAACGACATGACTTATTGGATGACCTAATATATGACATCACAAAATATTAAATATATTTATTATAATATTTTATAATATTTTTTATAATATTTTTAACTTCAAAGTGGACACCATCATCGTTAATCTAGACACTTTCCAGGACAATTGTTAGACAAAACTATACGTGCTTAATTATAAAACATACATTTTTCCTAAGCAGCGGAAAAGTAACCATTTCATTTAAGAAAATATCTTGAAAACCAAGAATTAAAAATGATTCTGAAAAACTTGCACTAAAAGATGCTATACAGTGCGCGCGGTAACGCAGTTGGAGGAGGGGCCGACTGTCGCGTGCACACGATTCCAGGAACCTACTGCGGATTTCTTGCCCTGGACATCCAAGCCTTAAAGGGCCTTCTTTTCCTTCCGTCCGAGTCGATAAATTTCTACCAGACTTCCTTGGAAGCAAAAAGCACGGCCTTGCCCATCCGCTGGCCTCGCCAGTCATGAGCGCCAAATACGCGTCCAAACTGCATCGACGACAATCCGAAGAGGTGGAGTGTGCGGCGCACCCCACAAAGTGGTTTAGTAACGCTATCCTTTATGCCTTGCCTTTTTATACAAGGTGTATCAGAAAATAACGCCGACTTTTTGACTAAGGATCATCCAAAAAGTCGACATTTTTTCCATCCCATAGCCAAAGCAATGTTTTCAGGTATTGATGAAGTGCTTAGAAATTCTCCAACTTTTTCTTCGAGGAGAATTTTTCGTGTGAAGAGATTCTTCCTTACACAATTCAAGAGCACTACGATTTTTATTTTTTCGCATATGCAGCTTACCTAAATGTGATCGTTTTTACTGTTTGTGGATTTATACATATGAAAACAGCATTTACATCACCATTTGAACAGGAAATTCGATACACATGCATGACGATGGGGGAGACTTTCTGTATAAGACACCAGCAATTTCATCCCTTTCCAGCACCCTAGGAGCTTAAAAATATTGCTTGGTTTCATGTCAAATGATGAAAATTCTACACCTATTCAAACAGCGTAATTATTTCAACAAAAACGCTCCGGGATGTAGATTTCTAGTGCGACTTTTTTAAAAAGAAGTTAGATTTCAGTTCGTTAACCACCTCTTGTATAATCATTAACTACTTAAACTTCAGATACACCTATTTTCGTTCGAGCTGAAGTAGAAGAAAAAAGTATGTATGTTTTCCTGCGCGAAATGTCCATTTTATTTCTAAACGTGTTCAATTTAAAATAAAACCTTCCTGTTTAAGGTGAAAATGGTATATATGGACACTTAACAAAGCGTTCTCCGGATAAATCCTAGTGGAGAGAAGACACTTAACTCATCCTTCTAACAGTGACAGTAAAATTGATAGTGAACTATTGTACAGGGGGCTACTGAACCAGCGTGCAAGACGACTTTTCTATACAGTCTCCTAGCGGTGTTGTAGGCCACTGCGCTCGTGCTTGCTTCGCTTTTTAGCGGTGCTGCCTTCGTTCAAGATGAATCCTGCTCCTCCTTTTTAGGAGCCAAGATAGATCCTGCTCTCCTCCTTTTTAGGAAAAGTCTTTAGATAGCGTGCATTACAGCGTACTGCAGTACACGTGCTCAAGTACGCTCTGCTCTGCTGTCTTGGAATCCTGCTCTTTGACAAATTATCTACCGGCATTCACTAGTGCAAGATTTACTGTGAAATGGTGTTTGATTGAGCTCAGAGGCGAAGGATTGCTGCCTGTTAGCTTCAGATCAGTAAAATGGAGTCAGAATTGCCATCTACGTCATGAAATGTGGTCCTCTATTATATGAAAATGTAAGCAGTTCGAGAGGACGAGAGACGAGAATTCTATTCTCAGCTCCCTCCAATTTTTAATACAGCGCCTACTCTCCATACTGTGGTGAGTTTTGATTTTTTATAGTTTTCCTTCTTGATCGCATTAGCACATCAGCGAGCCAATGGTCATAATACATATGTACATACATAGAAACATCCCAGCAGTCGGTAGTTCGTTGATCTTCACTTCCGTTACGTGGTTTATATCGCAACAGCCGTTGTTCCTTGGTATATTGCTTGATCATACATATGATAAAAAATGTCGCCACATCAGATAGATCTGTCGACAGAATTGGAAATTAGAAACCCTCAGTCATCCTAAAACTATTCAGGTAAGTTTAAGTCTGCATCTTCACTCGAACTAGTGTTAGTGATTAGAAGAAGATTTGTAATACATTTAGTTTGCGTAACTTATTTCTGAAGTCCTTAGAATTCCTACATAAAATCAAATCCAGTGAAAGTTGAGCCATCTAGCGGTTCGTATGAAGAATGAATTATTTATTTAAAGTGCACTCAATGGTGCGCTACAACGTAAACAAAATCTTCGAAAAACAAAACAACCGTTAAAAGCAACGGCAAAATGAACACTGAACTAAATTAAAACTACATATAAGGATAAAGGATAAAGGACGGCGTTACTCAATCCCTTCTGGGTTGCGCCAGCGCATTCTACTCCTACAGGATGTCGTGGAGGCGATTTGAATGCGTATTTGGCCACACAATGACTTGCGGTGGCCAGCCGATGAACAAGTCCGCACTTTATCCTTCCCAGACACTCTGACACCAATCCACCGATCTCGGAGGGATGGAAGGCTTGCTTGGCCTAGGCGGGAAATCCGAACCAGGAACCTGGTATCGGGTGCACGCCGCAGTCGCGCCTCCTCCGACTGCGCTACACTCGCCCTAAAACTACATATACTACGAATTAAACAATGTCGGACGAGATCTCATATCGTCGGTTTCTTTGCTCCTCAGACAGCTCGTGAGACACCCATCTTTCCAGCTTTTTGGTCTTTCCGATTTCCTTCAGATGCCGGGCAGCTGTGTTGTGACTGACGCCAGGAACCTTCGCTATCTCCCTGGTACCTTTGTGCGGATCCTCCTCTACCACATCTCTCAGCTTGTCCTCATCAACCTCACTATGCCTCCCACGACCTTCATGTTCTTCCAAGCTCTCATCTCCATTCCGGAACTTCTGATACCAACGATACGCCGTCCGAATTGTGGAACATCCTTGACCGAATGCGGCGTTGATCTTCTCGTCCGCCTCGTTAGCTGTAGTGCCCAGCTTGAATTCATACAAGTAAATGCCTCGGATTACCCTTTTGTACATCTGCAAAAAAGTCAATAAAACTCTAAAGTTTTCCCACTTTTGCATAGAAAGTTTGGTACTCTTCGATAGAGCAAAGCTTGCGCTTCTAAATGATATGCCCCATGTTACGGTTTGTTCTTGATCAAACGCGTAAAGACGCGCCAAAAATGGGTCGAGCCAGTGCCATTTAATTCGTTACAACCTAATAACGATGAATGCAGGACCACATTTCATGGCGAAGGTGAAAGTTCCGTACTCCATATGACTGATCTGAAGCTAACAGGCAGCATCCCTTCGCCTTCGGGCTCAATCAAATACCATTTCACAGCAAATCTTGCACTAGTGAATGCCGCTTAGATAATTTGTTAAAGAGCAGGATTTCAGGACAGCAGAGCAGAGACAGATAAAGGCGCATAGTGGTTTAAGTTCTAGCTTAAACCTTGATTCTGCTCTGCATTAGGAGCGTTCTTGAATTTTCGCTAATTTCTGAGCATCAGCATACGTTGTCTAATCATTCGGGCCACTGAATGTGCGTCCCTTCATTATTTCATCTTTATGATTTAAGATTTATTCATATCTATTCATATTTCGTTTTTATCTTTCAAAAAACTGTAGCACGGTGACGTGGGCTCAAAATGAGGGTCTTGCATTGGCGTAGGACGCAGACTAACTGCGTTGAACAGGGAAAATAAAACAAAAGAAGGTTACAGTTTTGTATATACAAAAATATACTTTACCAATAGCGGTTATAAAGCAGTGAAAAAGGACAAAGAGCGCACTTAATCGGCGCCTGTTGGAGGTGTACATCATGGAAGCGATTTGAATGCGTGTTTAACCTGTACAGTGACCTATGTACGATGGCCAACCGATGAACAAGCTAGCGATTTATCCTTCTAAGGCTTGTCCACAGCCTACAAATATCATTTGGTAAAGTGAAGGGCCTAATCACCCTCGTCGGGAATCCGAACCAAGAGCCTGGAATCGGCCTTACGCTCCATCTGGTCGCCAACTGCATTCCAATTGCGGTAGAATTTTGAAAAGATGAATCATGATAAAGGGAGGTTTAATAATTCCTCTGTAGATTGTAGTATGCATTCAATTTTTAGGCAATATTTTTTAAGCGGAGCAAGGTCCGTATTGGGCCTATGCAATGACTTGCGCTGGCCATTCGCTGAGCAAGTCGGCCTTCTGTCTTTTATGTGGTGAAAATTCACAGAACGCGGGGGATGAGAGGAAGGCTTGGAGGAGCTGGACAGGACCTGTATGGAGGACCAATCCATTCGGAGCACATCGACGGCAGGCGCTTCCTCCTACTGCGCTACCGGGAGACATTTTTTGGAATCTTGAAAATAATGGGAGTGGGGTTAACAATGTGAGAAAAGCCTGTTAGGGTCAGAGCTCTAGTGTAGGTAAAACTCAAACTCGAACATGTATTCTTTTATTTACAAACCGCGATCTCAGTGAGGCTCAACTTGCAACCGGATTTGAAATTGTTCTTAAATTTCGGTGAAACTAGAAGAACAGGAAGACGAGCAGCAATAGGAATTTTAAAAAAATCAATATCCACATTCAGGAGCAGAGATTACTTAGTGTGAATTGGTGCAGCCAATTCAAATTGCCCCTACTGTCATCAATTCATCCTTCAGAATGATCAGATGCCAGCATAGCGAAATTTTCCAATACATTTTCGTGCAAGGATTATTTGGAAAACTTCCGTTGACTGAATCATGAAAAAGATGGTCCAAGTCCAGGCGCGGTCTATCGCAACATGGAAGCTCGTCAAATATATGGCGCATTCCAATACGATTAATTGAAGAGCCTAGAGAGTAGAACACCGATAACTGTTCTGGATAACAAAAGTAGACTATGCTGTCGATTAATGGTAAGTTTCCCCAGCAGTTCGACCGAGATAACCAGATAAAGAGACTAAGAGGTGGCGTGCGTCCAGAGCTTCGGCATGGCGGGAGGAAGGCTTAGGAGATGAGGTGACGTGTCCGCGATTGCATCACACTGATGTATGTATAATCAGACGAGGTCCGTTCACGCGCACACGCAATGAAATGCCATTCATTTCTTTTGAAAAGCCGCACGGCAACACGAACGAAAAATGTAACGTAGCAGAACCTGTAACTCATGAAATTGATCGGAAAACGTTTGCGATCAACATTACAGCTGAATGCAAATGGACAGCACTTGACCGAAAACAATTTTCGGACCTCCATCATCCTACAGCTCAGTTAGGGCTGGAAGTTCTTCATATATGTTTATATTTTATATTTTATTTTATGTATGTTAAACTGGAGACATCACCTGTATCACCTGTCGTCCCGTTGATCATCGACTTGCTCGTGCGGGCGCCAGCAGCGTCTCCATTCGTTCCTGTCGCGTGCCAGAGTGGTCCAATGGATCCTCCTCGCTCGAGGGACACGAAGAGCGTCATATCGGTCGTTCAGGGCTTTCACGAAGAAGTCCGACCAACGCGTTGGTGGGCGTCCTGGTGTTCTTTTGACATCTCGCGGAATCCAATCTGTGACGACTCTCGTCCAGCGGGTGTCTGCGAATCGCATTACGTGGCCGGCCCACCTAATTTTCGACGACTTGGCCCATGCGACAGCGTCTCTGATCTTCGAACGTCGGCGAAGCTCGGAACTCCGGAGGCCTTCTCTCACAACTGGAGACATATCATGTTAAATATGACTCCCTTCCCGTCACACTCTTCTAAGCAAATTTGACGCTTTTGAGATCAAACGGAACATCTCCAAATCAAATGAGCTCCTTTCACATTAAACTAGAGACTTTTCAAAAAGGTTAGGATCACTTTTTGTTCAAGGAAAATTTTATATGACTTTCTTCGAAGTTTTAGTTTATCTCCTCTATAATGAACTCATTGTTTGAAATTTTATAAAATTCTCATTTTTTTCTGAGGACAAATAATAAATTTGAAGTTTGTTTGGTTATGGTTCGAAGTTTGTGAGGTCAGAAGCACCAATTTCGCCTAACTTTGTGCATGGGGTTTTTTGGGGTGCTGATCGCGAATCTTGCATCAGTTTTTTTACTTGCTTGACCTGGAAGTCAAAAATTCTCACCTTTCCCTTTCAAAGAGCTCTATGAACGTAAGCGACATTTGTTGCCATATTTTTGTTCAAAAATGTGTTGAAAATGGGGACAAAGGGTCTCACTGACAATAAATCGCAAAAAGCAAAAACACCTGCGCAATGGAGACCGAACCCACGACCACGTTTCTGTGAAGCGAGAACACTACCCACTGCGCCAAACTACCAAATCCGATGTGATGGCAGCGGGGCGTTATGAACCTCGCGTACGTATTCACACGCCTTTTTTGGGTACAGAAGAGCATTCCGAAAAAACTAACGATGGGTTTGGACTCTACAGGGCTCTACATCCTGTAAAAATTGCATCGCAAAAACTCACCGCAATTCTGGAGGCAGAGAAGTGTGTTAGAGCAGTCGAAGGAGGCGTCAGCTCCCGTGCATCCGATACCAGGTTCTTGCTTGGAATTTCCCACCCCAGGCAAACCAAGCCTTATATCCCTCCAGGTGAATTGGTACCAGACCCGTCCGGAAGGGATAAAACCCTATCTCGCTCATCGGTTGGTCAATGATGGTTGGTCAATGAAGTTGACCCTTTGTCCTCTATTAAATTGAGGAATCATCCCCATACTTGTGAATAAATTATAAAGGATAAAGGACGGCGCTACTCAATCATTTTCGTGATGCGCCACGCAATCCTTCTATGGGATGTCGTGGATTTTGAATGCGTATTTGGCCATAGGAAGACTTGCAATGAACAATTCTGAGCTTTACCCTTCCCAGACAAGTTTTGTACCATTTCACCGACCCCGAAAGGGTGAAAGGCTTGATTGGCCTGGGCGGGAAACCCGAAGCAGGAAGCTGGTATCGGGTGCTCGTGACAACCCGTGCTTCTTCAGACTGCCTACACGCGCCCTAAAAAGTGGACGAAACTGAAAACATTGTAACGACCAACGAGCTCAATATGAAAGAACCTTCTAACACTATCGATCAGCACACAGTTAATGCTCCCATTGCGCTTTCTGTGATTTTTTTTTCATATTTTCAAAAGAATTGCATCTGGCGTAGTTGAAAGCACCGACAAAGAAAATGTAGAGGAAAAGAGGTGTTAAAAAATGGAAAGCAAATTCAGGAACCTAACAAAGAATGACGATGGGATATCCCAGCGATGCAGTAGTGTCAGAAAAGGGTGCAGTGGCTTATGCGCTGTGTCCGCTCGAAATGTCGCCTGGCAGCGGACAAATATTTGCTGACGCGACCTCTCCGGGCCGATTTGGCTACTGTGTGTTTGGCACCAGAAAACCGTTGAGTAGCAGATTATTAGATCGATATGGTCGACTAGCCATACTTTGAATCTAAGACGGAAGAACGCCGTTGATACGGAAGAAGGGCGCTATTCCAGCGTCTATTTATTTATTTGTCTATTAAAACCACCCGACAGAGTTCCTGGCGAAGGTGTGTCTGTTCACACGCTGTTCAGCAGGACCGTCTTGCCGTACAAGAAGGGAGACGTGCACGACATTGGCAACTATCGCCCGATCTGTCTGCTGTCCGTAGTCTACAAGCTGTTCACTCGCGTGATCCTGAATAGGATCAGCAGAATGCTGGACGAAGGACAGCCATGCGAGCAAGCAGGATTTCGGAGAGGATTCAGCACGATCGACCACATACATACACACCATTACGAAGCTCATCGAAGTGTCGCGAGAGTACAAGCTGCCGCTGTGCCTTACGTTCATCGACCTGAAGAAGGCATTCGACTCTGTCGAAACTGAAGCGGTCATCGAAGCCCTGCTCACTCAGGGCGTTCCTACTCAGTACATCAGAGTCCTTCGAGAGCTGTACAGTGGATTCACGACCAAGATCTCTCCATTCTACAACGACGTCATCATTGACGTGAAGAGAGGGGTTCGACAAGGGGATACCATATCCCCGAAGCTCTTCAGCGCAACCCTCGAACACGTCATGCGCGAACTAGAATGGGAAGACATGGGAGTGAAGGTCGACGGCCGGCAACTACATCATCTTCGCTTCGCTGACGACATCGTGCTCATAACACCGAGCATCAGTCAGGCGGAACGAATGCTGGCCGACTTCGATCGTGTATGTGGAAGCGTTGGACTGCAGCTGAATCTTACGAAGACGATGTTCATGAAGAATGGATGGGTTTCTGATGCCCCATTCTCGCTCAACGGAACGAACATCTCTGAATGCTCCAGCTATGTGCATCTGGGTCGCGAAGTCAACATGGCCAACGACCTAGCACCAGAGCTGAGCAGGAGGAAACGAGCGGCTTGGGTAGCTTTCAAGAGCGTCGAAGAAGTCGCGAAGAAGACGAAGAACGTCCGACTCCGTGCCCACCTATTCGACTCCACTGTTCTTCCTGCCCTAACATACGCCTCAGAGACCTGGGCTATACGAAAGCAGGATGAACACGCGATCAGCGTAGCGCAGCGTGGAATCGAGAGGACGATGCTCGGAGTGACACGACTCACGCAAGTGAGAGAAGGCCTCCGGAGTTCCGAGCTTCGCCGACGTTCGAAGATCAGAGACGCTGTCGCATGGACCCGATATGACGCTCTTCGTGTCCCTCGAGCGAGGAGGATCCATTGGAGCACTCTGGCACGCGACAGGGAGGAATGGAGACACTGCACAGGCACAAATGGTTTGTGAAGTGAGCACCAGGGCGCCTGCAAATGTAATGTTTCTTCGCAAAACTCTTGAGCGAAAATATTATGTGATGCTTTTGAGTGCATGGCAACTGTGGAGCACTTTGACACGCGAATCCGGACAATGGAAACGTTATTGGCCCCGTTAGCACATTGGTGCTCATTGAGACGGCAGCAGGAGGTGTGCTTCTTTCTAGTCATATTTGGGTCGGGTTCACGGTGTTGAAAGTTGAATGGAAGGTCTGCCTGACCTTCGTGTTGAGAACGGAATCGGTGAATCCGCCAAATCTGAATGCAGATTGTTCAAAGCGCATTACTGCTTAAGAATAGTGTCTCAATAATTAATCGAATAACTTTACCAGCGCAATTTTGCTCACACATCTGAAGCATCTAAGCCAATCCCCGCTCAGATTAGAAGTTATGGTCTCATCCAAAAACGCAACTTTCAAAGACTCGATGGTTCAGCAACGCACGACAATTCCACCGCGAGTTTCTTCAGTTCCCACAGAAAGCACACCAAAGCAAGAGGCAACCAATTTAGAGACCCAAGAGCTGCAAAAGTACTGTGCGTGAATCAGCGATTTTTTAGCGAAAGCGTCAATTTTCTTACTGATTTGTGAGCATTTGCGATTGACCAACAGTCTTGTTTTAATCAGTGCCATTCCGTACAGCGACGAAAGAAATGTTTGATAATAACATCCAAATATTGTAAAATATTATATTCTCAGTTCAGTCTTATTACGATCTCTTTGCATTATGCTGTCGAAAAAACATGTTTCAGCCGTTTTATGCTTGGAATGTTATTATTATTATTTAAGTATATTATAGTATAGTATATTTTGAGTTTATTATTTAAGTATTTTCCTATATGATTTGATAGAAGCTCTTAGAGCCAATACATAGAGAAAATTATATGGTTTTAAAAGCATGTGAAACGTATAAGTCGTCTTCCAAAAACTAAAGAGGATAAACGCTTGAGACTCGAACGGTCAGATTATCGCATCATAGAGCTTTTGGGCTAGAATCTCGGAAATCCTACGGCAAAATTAAATCGCAATTTATGTGCTGTGCTGAGAAAAAAAATTGTATTAAAAATCAGCATCAAAATGTTAAAACGATACGATAGTCTGGACAAGGGCAGCCTTCAAATGAAGGAAAGCCTTGTTCAGAATAGACCATCATCCAGAGGACCATGGTGAAGTGAAGCCCAAATAACTTCCATCTATATATGCCCAAAATTTGAGGACCAAAAGGAATTCTGCTAGGCCAAGTCCTTGCATATTTATTTATTTATTTATTTGCATATGACAAGGGAAAAGCAGTATTTTAGCTATACTCTACAATACGGCGTCGCGACAGTCTCGCGTGCCGAGAGCAATCTCTGACTTCTGTCTTTAGTTGAAAAAGAAAAAACTTTCTCAAAAAAAGTTAGGCATTACAAAAAGTAATTCATGAGTGGTAACAAAAATAAATGGTTTAAAAAGTTCCATGAAACTATAGCTTCCCTCAAACATCGCGAAGCTTCCAAATCACTTTCAAATGGACCACTATCGGTGACTGATAAGCTATTGCTGGGCGGTTCATAATTGAATCCAACAAGCAAGCTGGCAGAATATGGCAAAATGTGTCGATACAGTTTTAAGATATACAGGAATCTGTTAAGAATCTGTATTTCTTTGGTAAATAAAAAGCACGTACTCGAGCAGAAATTCTATACAACACGTTTGATTCATCTACACAAAAATGAAGGATTTCGATTATAAAATTATGATTTGTTCGATTTAATCTAAAGGCGTTTTGCTTTCGCAAATTTGTTTTTTTCCATACTCTGAGACATTTTTCATAACAGAAATATGCTATTTACAAAAGGATATATCAATGTTTCCCGAAATTTCATGAGCTCTAACTGCCCAATTGTTTGCACCTAGAAATTTCTTACTAGTGGCTTTTATTGGCAGAGATGCGACAATTACAAATTTGTAAAAATAATTGGAAAGTTTCCTTTTTCTACGATCATTTCAATTTGGCTACCAAAAACGGCGAAGAAAGCTTCTGTCCGACCTAATGCATTCGCATCTGAAGCAGCGTGTATGAGTTACACGTGATCTTGAACTTAGGTCGTATAGTTAGTTGCCTCAAAATTGAAGCCGTTTTCAATTTTTTCCGCTTTTTTCGTTTCTCTACATGTTCGAAATGTACACCATAGCTCTGCTTGAAATAGTCGTTTTCGCAGATTGACAAAAGAAATAAAACCAAAATTTTGTTGGTAAAAAAGGTGTTTTCTAGTATTCGGTACTTCAAACTCTAGGATCCTGAGGTTGCGAAACCGTTGAGTGTCGCTTCCATTTGAGTTTGACACCTTACGCATTCAACCAGGCCGTCATTGGCAGGCCAAGTGTCACCTTCTAGAGGGTTAGTCGATTTCGATTCCTGTAACACGCTCCATCCATAATCTCGCCTCTATGAATTGTTTAGGAAATGGTACCTATCTGTACACCAGAACGCCCACCAACACACGGTCAGACTTCTTCGTGAAGGCTCTGAATGATCGATATGACGCTCTTCGTGTTCCTCGAGCGAGGAGGATCCATTGGACTACTCTGGCACGCACGCGACAGGAACGAATGGAGACACTGCTGGTGCCCGCTCGAGCAAGTCGATGATCAACGGGACGACAGGTGATACAGGTGATACCTATCTGTACAGTTTTTGAAGAACTTAAACGAGCGACCCATGTTGACTCCTACCAAGTCCTTCGACTGGGAATTAAGTTTTAACGTTTGAGCACTTTTGTTGCCTTTTCGAAAGGCTCTCTACCCCTTGGGCATCTTCCTCGTGGTAATGAACTTAGTCTAACCATTACTGAGCATCAAATGCGGCCAAATATCACGCACGGAGTATAACAGTCGTTGAAAAAAGAAGAGAAGAAATCAGGTCACTCGGTATACATGTCGCGAATCCTCCCGTTCCCCTGAATGTTTGTTCTAATTTTCAATTTTTCTGTGTATTCGTATTTTTTCTATATTCTGTAGTGCATTTCGTCTCAAAAAACAAGCTTTGTTTGCTTATTCGCAAAGTTTTTATTACCTACGATACAATAATATTAGAAGAATAGGAACGCGAAAACGTTTCGATGCACTACAATTGTTGACGTGACAAAAATATCCAGACAAGTTTTTTTTGATTGAGTGGACAGGGTGACCTATAAGTGCTGTAAAAAATGGGCGCACTTGTTTGGAGACATTTTTCTATTGCATTGAGCTATATTAAATTCATTATGTACCAAATATTTAGTACTCGACACAAAGATTGTTTGTAGCTCCTCTTACTAAAGGGTAGAGAACCCTCATTTAAGACAATGGACTCCCCCGATCAAAGATGGAGAATTTTCAAGAGCACAAATTTTTCAAGACACTCCCAGCGTTACTTTCCATAGAACCTTTAAGGTCTTCTCACATCCAACTAGCGTAGCTGCGCTTCAATTCAAGAACGCTCTTAATTTCCCGATGATAGGCAGCGCAGAAATGATTTAGATCAAATTCGCTATACAGCAGGTTAATGGTTTAATGCGTGTAATTAAAAAACACTACAAAGAGGGTCCCACTGCAACACAGGACTTAACCATCAGCAAAAAAAAAAGATGAAGGAAAATGTCTTTACGTGACTGGAGCGCCTCACCCAAGATGGCTGGCTATCCAATCCGCTGTTTTATTTGTTAAAACAAAATTCCTATACCTGAAGCATTCTAGAAAGGTCACAATTGGACGGTGTCCACGACTACTTCTGGGAAACCCAACCACACACATATAGGCTTCTGGTAGTTAAGGTTCGTTTTCCACTTTCTAATCATGTCATACTGCCAAAGTTTTCGTGTAAAAAGAATAAAAGTCAGTCAAGTGCCTTACCATTAGTCGGATATGCACAACAAGATAAGAGCGTTTCCTAACCTAAAGTCGGCTGTTTAGAAGCAAAACACGTATCGCGGTGGATACCGGAGGCTCTAGCAGTAAAAAGAAAAAGGCGAGGTAGCGATTTCTCGTCCATCTTCTCAAATTCGCGCCAGCAGGAGAGCAGCTCTGAAAATCCTTTAACCTGAACTCCTTGATCACTCACTTCTTCGTTTTCACGTCCAGTCGGACTAGAAATGGTGGTCTTAGACTTGTGGGCCGGTTGCAAAAAGTAAGGCTAGGACCAGCTCCTTTTCTAACAGAACTATTCGACTCTTCCTCCCCTTTCTAAAAAAGAACGCTCTTCAAATGTCGCTCAAAGGTTTCAAAGGCATTCTTGACCGTCGACTCAAAGGAGATCAATCACTTTTTCCATTTTCCTTTTTCCATTCATCATTTAGTTTTACTTTTTGCAGGAACGATTACATTACTGTCGTTTACATTTGTTTCAACTTGTTTTAATCTGATTGCTCACACTTTTGACCATTTTTAAATTGTGCGCTTTCAAGGTTGTATTTGTGTTTTGCTGGTCTTTTAAAGCGAGGTTTACGTGACCCTATCACGTCTCCAATAAAGTAAACTTAATCCCTTCTTAGGAAGAAGGTGATCTACGCAGGGCAGAGAAGAATGGCAGTCTGATATTAGCAAATGTTGTTTTAAATTGCGTAAAAAATTAGGCTATTCTAGCCGTTTTTACTAAGTTTTTGCCGTAGAATTAGGGGGCAGTATGTAACACTCCAATACTCTCAACAATAAATGCTAGCGCAGTCCAAGAAGGCGCCGGCTCTCTGATGCATCCGAATCGAGACTCTTTATTTTATGTCCAGTTTTAATAATTTGCACTTTTCAGGTGGGTATTGAACACTTTTTTAATCAAAATAGACACCCTTCTATGCAATCTTAGCTGCTAAGCAATCAACCATAACATCCCCCAAATCAAAACATGCGTTCCGATTAAACTCTCTTTCTAGGGGCTTCCCTAGAAAGTTACTATAATTTTTTGTTCAAGGAAAATTCTGTATTACTTTCTTGGAAGTTTTGATCCACCTCTCCAAATAAATGACTGCAATGTTCGAATTTCTACAAATTCTGATTTTTTAACGGATTACAAACATTTAATATTACAAGGGAAGCCCATGAAATTCTCCCAAAGATGTTCAACGAGACGAGCATGGTTTTGCAGGGCGTGAGACGAGGAGCACAGAAATATTTTTGTTTTTGCTACGGGCCACTGGGTGGTGCGCAAATGAAAAACTGACGCAAGGCAATCCCATGTGATTGCAGGGATGCCGTCCACCAGCATTGCCGAGTTGGCCGAGTGGGTAGTATTGAGGACTTGTGATCACGATGGTGGGGATCTGGATCAAGACCTACGAACATTCTTTAAGAGGTTCTGCATGTTCTGCCACTATCATGAAATCACATATGTTTTTTCTCAGTTTCTGCACTGTTGTGAACCATTTCCCATCTATGTTTCGACTGTTTCATCATTCTCCCTCATACTTATTATTGGGCTTGAACTTGTGTTACTGCCCTTATTATTATCCATTGTTTGCTGTTATCTCTGTTAAATATGTAGTATTTGACAGTAGTTTTACTGGCGCATGAATCGTGTCTGTGCTGACCCGTTTTCAACCAAGGTCTATGCAAGAAGAAACATGTGGTAATAGTACATCAATTGTAAACACATTGTGAACGACCGCAGGTGCATATCGAGCGCAGAGAAGATCTTTGGAAGAATATGTGAATCTTTGGAAGAATATCTTTGGAAGAGAATATGTGTGAAAACGAACTCAAATAAAAATGTTGGTCGCAGTTTCTGCGCATTCGCACACCCCTATAACATACTATACTAATGCATATATAATGGAGTGTGCAAAAGAGGATGGTTCACAATAGTGTGAAAATGAAAAAAAAACTGATGTGATTTCGTAATAGTGGAAGAAGGTGCGAAACCACTGCACTTAGCGTAGCTCTGGATCCGAACCTCGACCTCTTGCTTACGAGTCCTCAACACTACCCACTCGGCCAACTCGGCACTGCTGGTGGACGGTATCCCGGCAATGGGCATGTCTTGCGAGCCCATTGCCTTTTCGTCATTTTCGGACCACCAAGTGGCCCGTAGCAAAAGAGAAAAACACTTCTGTGTTCTGTGCTCCCCGTCTCATGCCCTACAACATCATGTAGGTCTCATTGAGAACCGTTAGAGGAATTTCATGCTTCCCTTGTTAGGAGTTGGTTCAACTGGTTTACCCACCACGAGGCGGTAAAAATGCTGCAGGTGAGACAGCTAATTTTGATTGGAAGCGCTATTT
Organism: Heligmosomoides polygyrus polygyrus; assembly: GCA_947396885.1. Taxonomy (NCBI): domain Eukaryota; kingdom Metazoa; phylum Nematoda; class Chromadorea; order Rhabditida; family Heligmosomidae; genus Heligmosomoides; species Heligmosomoides polygyrus. The sequence goes on along the minus strand of OX377201.1, from coordinate 25,270,709 downwards.
TTCACTGCTTCAAAACACAAAACAACTCCTTCCAAAATAACTTCCAAAACAAGAAGTATAAAAAATAGAGCACAAATATTAAAGGGTTATGGTCAGATTTACCTCTTGTACGTTCTTGTACATATGTCTGTCAGACCGAAAATTTTCGTCGTTTTTGGAGTTGGAATGTTTCTGCCTTTACCTGAGTATTTTTTGTTTCACTTGCAGAGAAAAACGTATAGCTTTAAAAGCGTGAACAACACGCAAGTTACTCTTCAAAAATTAACGAGGATAATCGCTTTTTCGAAAGATCGGATTCTCGTCTCACAGAGCTCTATAGCTGAAATCTTGGCTACGACCGTTTTAAATCCAAGGCTACAACCCAATTAAATCCGAACTGAAATGCTATGATAGGTAGAAATTGTATAAAAAAACACCACCAAAATGCTCACACCGGATAGAGCTATGTGGTCTACTGCGCTAGACATCCTTAAAATAAAGGAAAGCCTTGCCTAGAATAGACCATTATTAGGACCAGGTCGAAGCAAAGTCCAAACGGCTTCTTCATATATCAGTCCAAAGTTTGAAGTACCAAAAAGAATCCTGCTAAGCCGATTTCTTGCGCAAGAAAAAGGAGGTCAATTGAGCTCTACCATACCTCTACCACACACCATCGACAGTCTATCCTGCACAATGCAACCCTCTGATTTCTGTACTTGGATGTACTAGAACGAACACTTTTCAAAAAATTAGTCGCATATCACCAGTAGAAAATCACGAGCTGTAATATCACGTGTTTTCGGAATTATAGGCCAAATAAGCCTTCAAATTTCCTCCACGACATCCCGTAGAAGTAGAGCCCGTGGCGCATCCTGAAAGCGAGTGATTAACGCCGTTCTTTGTTGTATCCTTCAACTTGAGCATTTTCGAGATTTACAGAACTTTTCGCAGTCCACAAGAATTTTTTGAATGCGCTCTTTGAATCAGTGACGCGGTCCTAATCGAAGGCTTGACTTGTCACGGAGACACTTTTTTCTAGCTAAAGGAGACAACCTTGGGAGGTGAAAGTGCTCCTTATAAAATGTCGAGCTCTAATTATTATACAACAAAACACAAGCTGTTGTGCAGCGATCGTCTACTTAATTAAGGCGCATTTGATTTTCACATCAATTTCTTTGGTGGGAAAATTGAACCCCTGATCGTATATGATCAGATATGTAGAAGAGTATACAGAGAGACTTTTGTTGCATATTGCAACGAATTAAAAGATTATGCGACAAAATTTCACCTCCTAACGTTGTCTACCTCATGTTGGAAAATTATCTGTGACCGGTCAAGCCCTTTAAAAAATCTTTTTAGGACATGCACTTGAATCATTATAACTATTTAACAATGGATGTTTTTAGAGTTTTATGTCCAGATGCCTCACTATTGCAGAAAAACCGCAGCATCACGTTCTCCTAAAATCTGCGAACAACTGAACTCTTCTTGATTGATTCGAATACTGGATAAAGGATAAAGGATAAAGGATGGCGTTATTTAATCCCTTTGGGATACGCCACGCATTCTACTCCTATCGGATGTCGTGGAAGCGAGTTTATTTATTTATTTATTTAAATACGTTTCAAGGACGCGCACTCTATGTGAGAATGACAAAAACAAACAAAAACAGGCCGTGCAACAAAAAAAATGAAGAAACCAAGCAGCATTAGAAGATTGAAGCGGCAACGTTACACATTGAAGCAGGAATTTTAAAAACCAACCATCTGGGTTGCGAGAGCCCATATAAAGATGCCATGCTCCAAAAGTAAGAGAAGTTAGATACTAAAACGAAATCCTCTAGGTAGCATAGAAATGCAATGCTTACTTATACATGTTTACTAGTGACCAGTGCCAATCAATCAAACGAATAAGGCAGAAAACCTTATAATCTTTTATAGTAAGCGTTTGGCCATCAAAGTCTGCCTGTCCGCGTCAGCCAGCTATGACGCCCTGAGTAGATACCGGCACTTCGGCACATGGGTACCTGGCCGCCCCATGGAACCGGCAGCTAGCCAGACAACTTGTGGCACTTGTAGTCAAAAACTGTAAAAATAGTCAGCTACCAGTAAGGCACATAGCGCATGATGGCTTGATATAGATCATCGCAACCCATATGAACAGGAGAGAATACACCACACATGGAGAAGTAACAGAACAAATTACTAAAGCTGAACAGAAAAGAATTAATGTCACTCTGCGTAGTCTAGCGTACAAAAATAGGACGAATTCATTAGGAAAACACCCTTAATCATCAAACAAGAAAGAAGACGAGAACGTAATCCATGCCAGCTGAAAGCCCAAATGTCAGTGTAAGCTTGGCTAGGCTGACGGAAGGCAGACCACACAAAGCAGGTACAGAGGAGGCGAGACTGAGATTCCCTGAATGCATACATAAAATGGAACGCTACTGCATATCCTCAATGCCCAAAACTTGCAGTAAAAGTTTTCGCCAAATTACTTTTAAAGACGCGAATGCTACTAGAAGCTAGAAACTCAGCAGGCAAAAGCTGAATCCACCTCGCAAATCTTAAGAAGACACATTAAATAACTTAGATCCCTTATTCTTTTTAACCTTAGCGTAGTCTAGCCTGAACCCTCCTGAACGTTCGCCGCACGGTCTAAATATCCAGTACTTACTGGCCGAGTTGAATGCGTATTTGGCCATACAATGACTTGCGGTGGCCAGCCGATGAACAAATCAGCGCTTTATCCTTCCCAGACACGTCTGGTACCAATTCACCGACCCCGGATGGATACAAGGCTTGGTTGGCCTGGGCGGGAAATCCGAATCAGGGACCTGGTATCGGTTGTACGCGACAGTCGGCGCCTCCTCCGACTGCGCTATAGCACCCATATTCGAATACTGATACCAGGAAATCCTTATATTCTAAACTGTACATAAATGGAATAATCAGCATTCAAAACCTTATAACATCATCTCGATGTCTACAACATGTCTATTTCTTCTTTAGCAAAGAGAGCTGGGCGCGACTCTCCATATTGTGGAATTTCCTCCTGAGGCCATATTCATGAAGCGGCGGGAGCGGGAGATAAGCGATATCATAGCGATATCATCTCTCGCCTCTCTCTCCTGCCTCCCTCTCTCGCCTCGGTCGCTTCGCGTTGAAAACCGGGAAGGTCCCGGGAACGTTCATGAATACGGCTATTGGTTAGATAACTCATTAAGAGATACAAAAGCCACCATAAACGCTGAAAAATTACGAGACAATCCTCCCCTTGAACCTAGACGCAGTTCGACCCCCTCCCTCCTGAATACGATATCACAGTGCGCCGTTCGATTCTAGAACTTCAAGTTTGACCGCGGGCACGACGTTGACGATTTCATTGGCTTTAAAGTGCCATAACAATCTTCCTTAGAAGTAGAATGCATTTAGCATCCCACCTAGGGAAAGGTCAGCGCCGATTTTTGTTGTTCCCCAAATAATGTGCACATGTTTGACACGGTTCTACGGCTACCGCATCCACATAAACTAAAACCACGTTACTTTATAGTCAATAGACTTTGGTCAATGGTTTCCTGTTTGCCAATTAGGATCCATCTTAATCGGAGGTGGTTTACGTCTCTTTTTTTCCAAGCTTTTTTTTCCCAAGCTTGAGTTTTTACGAAAACTTCAGCTGTTGCTCCATGGTGTAAGGTCTTTCATTTAAATTCAGGGACGTGGCTGTGTGCCACGGGACGACGTGCGCAACTGATACTTTACGGTTGCCTCCTCCCGACTAGGATAGATAGATCCGCCACTTTGAGCCCGAGCTTCGAGAGAGCTGCGTGTAGACGCCGCAGTTGAAATAGCGCCTGTTTTTCCAGTTGTTTTGATGTAACGTCTCAGAAATCGGATGATCCCTCATGGCTCTACCATGATCTCGGTCTCGATTTCGGTTAATTGTGTGTTATTACGAGCATAAGTGGCCCAAAAGGGACCGCCGCGGCAATTATCTGCCCGTACGGAGCGTGCCGCTACGGTGGGCGCCTCCCGAGGAGGCGGCGGCGTGCGCCCTCACCACCTGAAGCCCTGGGTGGTCGCTGTGCAGAAGGAGGCGAATGCCGGAGGAGACGTCGGCCCTCTGTCAACTATGCGCACCGCTATGACACCGTCCTGGTTAACCCTGACATGCCCTTCGCAGCTGTTGAAAGCGATACGTATTCAGGACGTTATGTCCCACAGAAACACGGCGGCGTTCTTTTGCCGTTTTCCTCTACGTTGATCAATAAAGAAGTTCGAATAATGGACCTCTATAAGTCCGCTTTAACAAGCTGATTGGTAGAAAAACGTTTAAATAAATTAAATGAAAATGTTGACCTATATTACTCTCACCACATAGCAGGTGTGGGGTAACGGATTGGCCGATGTCCACAAAAGATGAGACTTTCGCCTCTACAAATTTTACAGTGCGCACCTTTAACTTAACTTTAACTTTTAGCTTGCAAAGCTTTAGCAAACTTTCTTTCTATTCCTGGCTTAGTTTATGATTCTTAAGGACCTTATGTTGCTGAATGTATAGCTCGTAAACCAATGGACCTACGGTTTGTCTCGCTTCTCAAAGCGGAAACAAGGATGAAGGACGGTGGTAATCAAGCCCTTCTGAAAAGCGCTACGCATTCTACTTATATGGTACGCGGAGGCAATTGGAATGCGTACATATTTTATCTATGCAATGACTTGCGGTGGCCAATCCATGGATAAATCAGTGTTTTCAAAGGGCGATTAGATCGAGTGGTCTCGGGGATAAAGTTCACTCCCCCACGTCCACGTTCATCAGCAGTCATCAGCAGTGTTTGGTGGTGCGCCTCGCATCAACACCAAAGGTTTGTCGTCAGTTTAGTAACTCTGGTGTCGGATCATATCTCTATCTTCGTTGGGATTAGTACCGTGTACTCTGAAATGTTTGGGCTACCCTGTAGAAGTTTCCGACTATTCCATGCTCTGAAAACGGCGAAACTCGCCGAAACGTAAGCGGAATAAAATGGGATGGCAATCTTGGTCCTGGCTGTAACAGGAACACGGACAAATCAGTGTGTTTCGTACTATCTCACCGACCCACGATTGGCTTACCTGGTTAGACTTCGATACGCTTGCATTCGGCAGCTGTCGCCTACAGCTCCGAGAAAATTCATGCATTAACTCAATCAACGTCAATAAATTTTGTTAACCGTATTTGGGTCACCTTCAAGGACTTGAACTGGGACGATAAAGGCTACCTTGTCGACGGTAAACGGATCAGCACCTTCGCTTCGCCGACGATATTGTTCTCATCTCTACCAGCACGGCAGAAGTCGAGGAAATGCTGAACGAGCTCAATGTGACAGGTATGAAGATTGGATTGGACATGAATATGTCCAAAACGCAGTTTATGGTCAACCAGTGGTGTGAAACGGGACTCGTAAGGTTAAATGGAGTCGCTCTGCAACAGGTCGACTCCTACGTCTATCTGGGAAGAGAGCTGAACATGGATAACGACCTCGCTCCTGAAATCGCCCGCAGGAGACGCGCAGCATGGGCAGCCTTCAGTTCGATTCGCGAAGTCACCGATCAGGTCAAAGATGCCGGCCTCAGGGCCTCGATATTCAACGCCTCTGTACTGCCTGCGATGTGTTACGCGACGGAAACTTGGCCCAACAACAAGACAATCGCCAGAACAATGCAAACTACGCATCGTGCACTGGAGAGATGTTTTCTGAGGACAAGCCTTCGTCAGCAATGGTAAGAAGGACTACGAAGCTCGGAGCTACGGGAGAAGTCGCAATTAGCAGACCCGCTGCAGTACATGAAGAAGTCCAAATATCGCTGGGCCGGTCACCTGCTTCGACGAAAGGACGATAGATGGAGTCTCCGTGTCACAGAATGGCTCCCGAGAGACCATAAGAGACCACTGGGAGGACCGCCAACGTGATGGGCAGGCTCATTCTCAAGATATTTCAGAGAGCGGAGTCTGCCTCACTGGATGCAAGCAGCCAGAGGTCGAGCGGTTTGGAAGAGTTGTGGCCCCCGCTGAGAAGACCTCCAACCGATAAAAGGACCACCAAAGTATCAAAGTATTTGGGGCGCTTGTGAGTCGGCGGCTCTCACCTGAGCCCGATACCAGGTTACTGGTTCGGATTTCCCGCCAAGGCCAACCAAGCGCCCCCATCCATCCGGGTTCTCTGAAATGATACCAGACTTTTCTGGAAAGCACAAAGTGCTGACTTCTTCATCAGCTGGCCACTGCAAGTGATGGTGTGACCAAACGCGTATTCAATAGCCTCCGTGGCACCACGTATGTAGAAGTACAATACATAGCGCATCCCGAATTGAATTGATTGACGCCGTTCTTTATACTATATTATAACTTATTTGCCATCTTAGAATTTTTGACGCAGAGGTAGAGTTTTTCAAAAGATAAAGGTAAAGATTTATTCTAATCGTTTTTAAACCCTGGATGGCCAGATTTATTTAGCGCATTTATAAGATTAAAATCTAAAATCACGGTTAAATATTCGACGTTCGATAGTTTCCACAACGGTTATGGTTAAGGATTAAGGATGAAGGACGGCATTACTCAATCCCTTCTGGGATGCGCCAGCGCATTCTACTTCTACGGGATGTCGTGGAGGCGACATGAATGAGTATTTGGCCATACAATGACTTGCGGTGGCCAGCCGATGAACAAGTCAGCGCTCTATCCTTCCCAGACAAATCTGGTACCAATTCACCGACCCCGGAGGGATGGAAGGCTTGGTTGGCCCGGGTGGGAAATCCGAACCAGGAACCTGGTATCGGGTGCACGCGACAGTAGCGCCTCCTCCGACTGCGCTACACGCGCCCCACAGTTATGGTTAAAAACAAGAAATCTAACTGGAGAAATGGCTACATATGGGAGATGCAATATATTAAAGATTAAGAGTAATCAATCAATTAATAATAAAGGACGACGTTCGACGTTAACCAATATTTGTTTGTGATTCTACTTTTACATGTCGTTGTGAAGGCAATTTGAATGTGTACATGGACTATACGATGATTTACGAACGCCAGCCGATAGGCAACTCTGCATTACACCTTTTCCTGACTAATTTTGCTCACTTGACCTGGATGGGATCCGAACTAAGTTTCTTGATTCGAGGTGTATTCGACATTCGGCGCATCTTCCAACTGCACTACAACCCACCTGTGTTGAAGATAAACATAGACAAACGACATAAAGTAGATAACTGTTAAAAGTCGATGGGTCTGAAAGTGGATGGAAGAAGCGTAAGAAGCACAGCAAAGACCTCTCTTCGTACCAAGCTGGATAAAAAGGTATCAAATATGACAAAAATGATAAATACGTAACAAGTTTCACATAAAAATTCATTAAATATCATATCGTGGATGTTCTGTTCGGTCAAACAGTGCTGGTGGTGTAATACGTAACATCGCTGCTCGGAGAGCAGAAGGTGCCGGTTCGAGTCCCGCCTAGCTGAAGAGTTTTGATCGCAACCAAACATGCATCGTTAAGTTCTTTTTCGAATACAGACATGATTAGAGACGAACAGTAAACTTTCAGGGCCCATACCTTCGAAGGTTCAACGGTGAGTAGGGATTTTTAGGTCACCATTTGTGAACCTTCCATTACCGCTGAAAGGATCCCAAGCCTAGGTAGGCCACTCGACCAGCCAGTTATTGCTCGGCTAGCGTTCCACCACGGACGCCGTCCCTCAGCCGTCATGTCGGCGGGAGAACGGTCTCGAGTCGGCGGTGGTTCGAGCCTCGTCGGTGCGCGATCCTCAGTAATTAGTTGGCCGGAGTGACGGGGCCATCGTGATAAAATCAACACCAAAACGCGCGGCCGCCGCCGCTACTAAACGCAATAAACGCGAGCGCCACCGAGGGGAAAGCGATTAGCGGAAGTTATGGGATGATAGCATTCGCGGCCGATTTGGCGCGATTATCTTCGGTCATTAGACGACTTAGCGGCGACATAATGGCAAAATAACACCGCCTGGGAACGGTGAAGCCGAGGCCTCCTTCCGGTCGTGCTTCTTACCATAACTCTATGAATCTTGGTTCTTTAAGTAATTAAACTTCTCTTCCAAGCGAGTAATTTAGTGGCGGCCACCAAGGTTACGGAACGAATTCTGGTCGTCTACATGAATTTTTTTCCCATCATTGATGTGCCTGGGAGCGTGTAGTGGGATCTATCCCAGTGGGGGGGGGGCACTTCATTCAGTCACTTCGGCAACGACGGCAATATTGAAATAGAGCTATTCCATGGCGGTTGCACACTGAGATGGTACACAAGATAACCTTTTTATACAACTTTCTACCAAGAATAGGCTATGCTGTTTAAGTCGTTCGCTTTTCTAGCGATGTCTCCCGCCCTCCGATCTGATAGACCCGGGTAGCGCAGCAGGAATAGGCGCTGCTCTCTCATTTACCCCGAAGAGAGGTTGACAGATCCTGTTCGGCCCAAGCCAGCCGTCCTTTCTTTGGAAGCCAGTGAATCAGAGCTAGACTTGACTCAGAATTTTAGTCACCGACTTGCCCATCTGCAGGCCACCACAGGGCGCCGGATGAAGGATAGAGAATAAAGGAGTGCGGTGATCAGTTCAATTCTGGAAGGGCCACGTATTCTATTTCTACGGGATATCGTGCAGGCGATCTGAATACCTTTTTGGCCATACAATGGCTCGCATGAACAAGCTGGTGCTTCAACCTTCCCAGGCAAGTTTGGTACTATCATACTCATTGAACTTGGAGTGATGGTAGGCTTGGCTCGTCTGCGTGAGAAATCTGAACCAGGAACCTGGATTCAGGCACACGCGATAGTCTGATCATCCTACAACTGCTCTAACACGCTCATAAACTAAATAGAGTCTACCACTATATAATTGAGTTAGCTCCCCGCCCTGTAGATGATGAGGCGTACCTCACTCAGGTTAGAAACCTGGCTGAGGTACGCCTCGTTGAACCACGCGCAATCTCATGGAACCCCTTGCGACGCCTCCGCGTACCTCGCGCGGGCAAAGTCTGCCGTTCAACATGGTCTGTTTTTACAGCAGAGGACGCGTAGCCTCCTCCTGTTTGATACAACGGCATCTGCGCGCGTTTCTGAGAACCCGAATCCAGAAGACGGGTTCCCTTCGTCGCACCACAACCTTCTGGAGTCAGAAGAGGAGACACCGTCTTCCTACGACGAGGGATCGCATTTAGAATTGAACATGATATGCTGTTGGAGCAGAGGAAGCGCAACCTCCTCCTGCTTGACACAACGGCGTCTGCGCGCGTTTCTGAGTCCCTAAATCCAGAAGACCGGTTCCCTTCGTCGCACCACAACCTTCTGGAGTCAGAAGAGGAGACACCGTCGTCCTACGACGATGGATCGCATTCAGAATTGAGCATGAGATGCTGCTGCAGCAGAGGAAGCGCAGCCTCCTCCTGCTCTACACAGCGGCAACTGCGAGCCTCTCTGAGCGCCTGGACCCAGAAGACAGGTCCCCTTGGTCGCACCACAACCGTCTGGAGTCAGAAGATCGAAAAAGGAAGGAAGCAGAGGTCACATCGTCGTCGTACGACGACGGGCCGCATGCAGAACTCAGCATTATCCCATGTTGAACGGAAAACTTTACCCGCGCCAGGTACGCCTCTGCGTACCTCGCGCGGGCAATGTTTGCTGTTCAACATGGGATATTGTTGCAGCAGAGGAAGCGCATCCTCCTCCTGCTCTACACAGCGGCAACTGCGAGCCTTTCTGAGCGCCTGGACCCAGAAGACAGTTCACCTACGTCACACAACAACCGTCTGGAGTCAGAAGAGGTGATACCGACGTCGTGTGACGAGCGGCAACTCGGAAAACAAGGAAGTGGTCCGGAGATGGGACTAGGGGGCAGGGGAAGACCAGTGAAGGCGGGCCAGCAATTAGATCCAGTAAGAAGAAACGAGTTAGGGGAACCTGGTGCCCGGATTTGGAAGGGTTTCAACGACATAAGGTGACCCAAGCTGTTTAGAATGAGAACGGTTGCGGAAGAGCAACCTGAGGGCAGAAGTACTGCGCAGCACAAACCAATGGCGTTACTGGACGGTATACATTGGATCCGATCGAAAATCTTCGGATAATTGGATGATTCGGCTAACGGCGACTTTGTGTACCCGAATTTTTGATGAATCGGATCGGGTTATCCGAATCGGATATCCGAAAATGATTTTCATCAAATACATTGAATTCGACCAAATCTCCGGATTAATGAATGATTCGGATAACGCTATTTTGATGGACCCCGGATTTTTGCACGATTTGGATAATGACAATTTCGGGGGCTCCGGTTCTTTGAATTATTCGGATACGGGCAATTTCGCGGACCTTGGATTTTTGAATTACTCGAATCGGATATCCGAAAATGATTCATTCGGATCCAATATACTGGACGCTCCGGAGAGGGTGCCTATGATGAACGTACGGAAGTGGTGAACGGCTTGATGCCAACAAAGTACGCAGCAAATCCTAGATGTTAGCGTATTTCAAGTTTTACAAAAAAAAATCCCTAGGCCAGTGATGTTGCAAAGTCGCGCGAAGCGCGCAAGTGCGAGACACGCCGTTAGGCGTGTCGGAGCACTTGTAATCTAATAATTGCACAACATTAGGATGCTATTTAGGATACAATATTTTATCGTCGTGTGGACTGGAATCGATTGAAACAGAGCTGTTAGACAATGGCAAATGCACACAAATTAGCCAAAAATTAACTCGACTCTTTTCGAAGAGATTAACTCTTTCCACACAAAATTTGCTGTTTCATGTGCAATATTTTAGCGGTTCCAAGGTAAGCGTGGTGGTACTATGACGATCCTCTAGGTGGCACAGCGCTGTCTTTCCAACTGAGCTATGTACGGTGTGACCAAGTCACTTGTATAGGTGAGATGGAGTCCAGATAACAGGCAGCTTCCCTCCACAGTATCCCGTAGGAGTAAAATGCGTGACGCATCCCACAAAAGGATTGATAAAGGCCACTCTCTGTCCTTCACTCTCACTCTATATCCTTATATTGAATTTTTGACCACGCATTACATCTGTAGCGGAATTGCACCTGTGTTCGTGTTCACCCTGAGTAGGATTCAAAGCCGGTAATAGCTAGCCGAGTCTTCTACGACTGCATTCCTTTTAACCAAGACGAAATGCAGAGAGCAGACGTCGAAAATCTGAGCCTAAAAATAACAGAAATAACAAAATTATTCTGATAAACGCATAGCACTGTTGGTAGAGCAGAAAAAGTGCTATCTAATAACTACAAAGTGTTTGTCAAACAGAAAGCAAATTGTTTATTAGGGGGGGGGGAGCCAAAAGTAATGAGACAATTTGAAAAAAATCTTTTTCTCTTTATAACTCAATTAAAACTCAACAGTGCTGAGGAAGGAATGTGTTCGCCATTCAGGTCAATGATCTTGCTGCCATTCATCAGCCAACTTCCTGATCCCATCCTTCCAGAACTGCTTGGGCCTGGTGCTGATCCACTACTCTTATGGTTGTCGAGGACTGCTTGGGTTCTTGCGTCCCTTCCCACCAGGAAGTCCCGTAGGCCCAAGAAGTGGTGGTAGTCGCATGTAAGGATGTCCGGCGAATACGGTGGGTGAAGCATGTGAACGTAGTCCAGGTGGGCAAGCATATCCGTGGTCGCTTGTTTCCGATAGGGTGCGGCGTTGTCGAAGAAGAGGAACTTATTGACGCGATGCGACTGAACAATTTCGAGTCGCAGATCCATCGCTTCTGTTTCGTTTACCATGGTCTTGGGGTCCATCGTCGTGCTTTTGGTAAACAGCTTCCAGTATACCGGTCCATGGGCGCAGACCCAAAAGCTCTGAAGGTGCTTCTCGCCGTGAACATCTCGCCGAACGAAGGTCGGTAACGGGTCGACAGGCCTCACCCAGATTCGCTGCTTGTCAGGGTTAAGGTAGAAGACGTACTTCTCATCATGCGTTAAGATTGAGCCCAGGCTGCTCGGGGTTGGGAATTGGGCGAGATTTGCGCGACACAGGTCATCTCGTCAGGCTGGGGTTTCGGCACGAGACAGACTGGGGTCTTGGCATGCTTCTGGAAATGGCCGAGGTGGTAACTTCCCAGGTAGCCTTCAGTAGGTAGCATACAAAAATACAAATACGATAAGCACGAAACCAGACTGCAGTCACGAGATATATGGAGAGTCTCAATACTTATGCCCCCCCCCCCTAATAAATAAAACACATCGAATAAAATGCTACAAACTTATTCTTCAACATAGTCCTGACGCTATCGATTTTCCTCTGCGGTTGACTGACAGTGACAGAAAAAACGAGAGGTTAATGGCAGATTGGACGAACTCAGATTTTATAATAAAAAAAATCAAGCACCAATCAACACCGATCAACTTCTTGGAGCAGGTACCTGCTATCTATCATGTGAGTATGGTGATCACAGCAAGGATTTCATGGCACCTAAACAAGACCAATTGACCGATCGATATCAATCGATATGATCAAATTATGCTTGCAGCTGTCATGGTAGAAAAGTATAGGGCTAGGATATGTGTGCATTATTGGCGAGGTTGTTAAAGGATAAAGGGTAAAGGACGGCGTTACTCAATCCCTTCTGGGATGCGCCAGCGCATTCTACTTCTACGGGATGTCGTGGAGGCGACATGAATGCGTATTTGGCCATACAATGACTTGCGGTGGCCAGCCGATGAACAAGTCAGCGCTCTATCCTTCCCAGACAAGTCTGGTACCAATTCACCGACCCCGGAGGGATGGAAGGCTTGGTTGGCCTGGGCGGGAAATCCGAACCAGGAACCTGGTATCGGGTGCACGCGACAGTCGCGCCTCCTCCGACTGCGCTACACGCGCCCATCGAGGTTGTTAAAAAAGAAAAAATTGGCCTATTGAAGATGAACAAAAGAAAGCAGTCTCGTAGGTTATTTATGCATTTTGAAGCGCCTCCATGATGTCATTTAAATGTGAAATGTGTAGTGCATTCCGAAATAGTCTGAGCAGAAGAGCATTTATCTTTCCACTGCTCTCCCTGAAGACGCGTGTTAGTGCTGTTGGAGGAAAAGGCGGCTGTCGCGTGCACCTGCATCAAGCTTCTTGGGTCCTGCTTGAGCCAACCGAACTCATGGGAACCTCACTCAAGGAAACAGCCAAATCTTTGGGATCGGTGCAAGCCTTATCTGGAAAGAAAGATCACTGGCTTATTTTTGGGCTAGCCAAAGCAATTATAGGCATGGCCCAAATGCGCACTCAAGTTGTCCACACTACATCCAGTAGAGGTAGAATGCATGGCGCATCCCAAAAGGAATTGAGTACGCCGTCCTTTATTCTTTATTTTTTGTGTTAGAAATCCGTAATCGTTAGTCGTTGATGAATCTGGTCCCAGAACCATAATGCGCATTTCACATTCTATTCTGGCAAGAGGGAATCAAGCCTTTGTCACGTTGAGCGAGTAGAGTTTGCATCCAATTCACAGCACCCAGAGCCTCGGAATGTGATTGCATGAAGGCTCAAGACCTGTACTACCAATAGTTTGGTGCATTTAATGTGACCCTTCAACTATTTACCAGATATTCTAGGCATTCAGGCCACGCAGGCCTTCCACTCATCTGGCGTTGGTGAATTGATTTCAGACTCGTCTGAGATGAAGAAGCCAAATAGCATTCACAGCAGGTTCATTGAAATACTTCAAATGGTCCATGACTACACATGAGCTTCTGTCACGTGAAATGATCCTTGGGCGGGTAATTTCCTCTACTTCTTTTGCCTTCTCCAGGCTCTGAAGAAGGCGGTTACGCCGAAACGTAAGCCGAATAAGGAAGTATACCAATCTTGGCTCAACAGCTTCACACGATATCCTACAGCACAAAAAAACAGTGCCAAGGTTCAACGACAGTCGAACATGGAACATTCTACACATAAGTTGGATTTCAACCTGTCTTTTTGAGAAACCTTCGTACTCACTGTATGTTCGCTGTATGTATGTATGTATGCATGATTGTTTGTATGTATGCATGTATGTATGTATGTATGTATGTATGTATGTATGTATGTATGTATATATGTATGTATGTATGTATGTATGTATGTATGTATGCATGTATGTATGCGTGTATGCATGTATGTATGTATGTATATCATTTCTTACAAACATTAAAATAAGATGAGTTGCAGGTTTCTGAGTTTATAAGTCAAATATGTAGAGCCGTTTTATCCGATAAATTGATACTCTATTTGTACATAGAGCATTCCCTCCCGGTCAGAGGGAAGTGCGGGTTCGAATCCCGCCTGGCGCTAGAAGTTTTGATCGCAACAAAACATCGTTGTAACAGCTTATATGTACTAGCTTATATGTTATAGTTGTGCTCTCTTTATTTCATTTTAAGCATGGCTTGCTCGGTGTTCTTGAATTCAAATTGTACAGAGTGCGCCGTAAATATGGTCGCTCGATAAAAAGCAAATTATTCGAGGGATTATTTAAGAAGCAGCGAAACTGTGCCAACAATTTACTAGTGATCTGGCTAACAAGCAACATATCATTCAGCATATCATTCAATGTGATCTCCTTTGGCACGAATGACATCCTTCAGACGCTTAGGGTAGGACACAATGGCGGCGTGCAGGATTGCCTACGGATTTTTCTTCAATGCTTTTTCCATTGAGGATTGCAGATCATAGTCCTTTGAGCACAAGGTTTTTTATACAGACTAAACCAAGCGCAGTAGTCTATAACATTTAAATCTGGCGAGTTTGCCGGGTATTCAGAAGCGGTGATGAAGTTGGAAAGATTCCTCGCGCACCACTCCTGAGTTTTTTTTTGGATTTGTGAGCGGATGTGCCGTCCAGCGAAAAGGTCCATGTTGGATTTTAAAACCCTTTGCGAGTTCAGGAAAGCAACTCTTTCGTCAAAATGTCGCTAAGGTAGATATCGGATATGATCTCGCTCATTTTTCAACAGAAACCAATGATGTCCTTTCTGTGGCTAAACTCCAGCCGAAACCATCAGATAAACTCTATGTCTACGAACAATTCTTTCCTTCCTGCTTGCATCTTCCACATTTTCAGCCGAAAGCCGCTTAATTTTGGTGGCCAAGCTACTGAAAAAACCATGGAAGGAAAATCCGCGAACAATCCTACATGCCGCTAATGAGTCCTACCCTCTCATTCATTCGGCAATGGTGGCGATACTGAATGATATCCACCTTCCCTTTTAATTAGGTTGTTAGTAAATCGTTGACGAAGTTTCTCTGCCTCTTGATCAATCGTGCGTGATTAATTGGCGAATGCTTGCCTCCTTCAAACTAGAATAGTTTCTTTCTTTATCCCTGTCAGTGGAAGGATGTAAAGTGGAGCACTCCACTGTGATGGACTACCGTAATAGCCCTAAAATTACGGCAGTAAGTCGTTCAATTATGGCGATTGTGGGGACCTGATACGCGGATGTGGCGGCCGAGTCGTGTGCCTCCGGGAAACCTGCTAGAGGCGCTCGAAGTCTGACGAGCTGTCGCACCACGGCCGAGCTGTGGACTAGACGCAGAGCAGATGTCTGCCATTCCATGGAGCTCTAATCCAGCAAGACTTCGTGGCTGTTGTTCATATGATCACTTCTTCAACAAGCAAATGACTTTTGAATCTATCCTAGTCATAAGGGGGCAAAGCTAGAAAAGTGAAGCAATTATGCAACACCTCTGAAGCACCTCTCGCTTAGAAAATGCAGATAAAGGTCCTATCATAGTCCAATTCACGGAGCTGCCTCTGTAAAGTAGTTTGCTTTCAGTTTTGTTGCCGTTGTCAAAGAGTCAGAGTGGAAAAACTCTCGCCCCACTAGGATAGGTCCGAATTATTCTTGCATACATTGGAGTCTTGAATTTCAAATGTAATTCTCTTTTTTTTTTCTCGTCAACCATGCTTTTGAAGACCATGTGATGAAGGCAGTCATATAGTGTGGCTAGAGTTCAGAAATTGATTGAGAAAGCTACACATCTTAGCTGCGAGACAGCTCAACTAATTGGAATTTGTCTGCAGACTAAGCTATACGTCTTGAGCGCAATGTGAGTCAGTATTATTGCTGCGATTTTTTAAAGAATATAAAGGATAAAGGATAAAGGACAGCGTTACTTAATCCCTTTTGGGATGCGCCAGCGCATTCTACTTCTACGGGATGTCGTGGAGACGATATGAATGCGTATTTGGCCGTACAATGACTTGCGGTGGCCAGCCGATGAACAAGTCAGCGCTTTATCCTTCCCAGACACGTCTGGTACCAATTCACCGAACCCAGAAGGATGGAAGGCCTGGGCGGAAAATCCGAACCAGGAATCTGGTATCGGGTGCACGCAACCTTCGGCGCCCCCTCCGAATGCGCTACACGCGCCCTTTAAAGAATATAACAAGTGTGAAAGAGATGACGGAGATCGGAAACGTGAACCTGCCTCTGATCTAACTTTTTACAACACCTACTCTCCTCTCTGATGGAGAACCTTCAGGAGGCCTTACATGACAATTACTATACAATAGACATTAGATCCGATGCTGTTTCGGATAACTCTGATCCGTCTTTTTTCAAACTCTGGTTAAAATGATAGTGCAAACAATAAGGTTTTTAAAATGCACTGATCATAGAAAGATTTAGATAGAGGTGATTTCCACTAGAATGGACCCTCAAAATATTCAGATAACTGACTTTGATCAAGAATTTGTTGTTCTATCCGACTCGGATATCCGATGATCCAAAGGTAAATCAGTTATTTATATCATTAAAAGAACCTCCTTATTTGAATCATCCTAAGATCCGTCACTTTTCAAAAATGCTATTATTATTTGCCAATTTTTTGCACCTGATTTGAATCCAATGTATAGTACATATGCATTCATTGGATCCGATGTCGATTGGACAATTTGTTCCCTAACTTTTTTCAAATTCCGGATAATGTGGATAATAGCATTTTAAAATAGGAAAGACTTTAAAATGATTAGATTGAGGTCGTTTTCACCAGTTCGAATCTTCAGGAGATTTAGAGGACTGATTTTGGTTCTGATACGCTAACCGAAACGACTATCTGATAACCGTTTCGGAGAGAAATCACCTATTTGAATCATCCGAAAATCCGTTCTGGTGAAAACCCTTGTCTGACTTATCATCATCCGGGTCCGGGCTCTACAAAAGTGCTATTTACCGCTTGACACATTTACGGTTTTATTTACGGTCCACGGTTTCGAATGAATTTTCGTAATCGGTGTCGGATCCAATGCATGGCGTACGCCCTAGTACAGCAATTACTAAATGCCTAGTACAGCAATTACTAAATTACTGAGATTCACTGTTCAACGAGGATTCAGTTTTTTTTTTCGAAAAATCCCATTTTCCGCTCCCCATAGGCTGACAACAACTTCAGCCGCACAGTCTTCCCTATCAGCACCACTTATTTCTACGGCGGTGCTCCAAAGCGAGCGGCCGCTTCTGAACGCTGATGCGAGGCTACGTCGAGCGTCCGCGTCGGGCACGGTGCGTATCCGCCAGCGATCCGCCACTGATGAGGTGCCAGCAGTGGAGCGGCCACTTCAGAACGGTCGCTGCCACTACCTTCCGTTGCTCCCGGCTATGGAGATGCTCACTGCGCCTATGGTACCCAGGTGGTAATTGCTGGTCGGCGGTGCCAAGCCGTAAAGGACGTGCCCTCCAGACAGGCGCACACCGTAACCTCCTGACTTTCGGTGTCCTTTAATTAGAGGCGGCTGCGCGAGGTGATAAGCGGTGATGAATGAGTAGCCTCCTTCGTCAAGCGAAAGGTTTTTAAAGAATTACATATGTAAATGTTTCCATTGATTACGATAAGAAATCTACCACTTCAAGAAATTCAATTTAATCAATCACAACCTATTAGAAACGAAATTAAATTGGCCAGTTTAATTTGGTTTCTAATAGGTTTTAACTTAATAAAATAAAGATTTTTCTTGCAAATGATTTTTTAAAGAATGCCAAGCTGTAACTATCCTTTCGCAATATTGGCATAGTGTCATTTTTGGCTAAAAACATATTTGTATTTGCATTTGTACGAAGTTCTGGATCGCTCATGGATCGCCAACTGCTGTGTACAACCTGTGTGAGGCTAACGAGCACATCATCTACGAATTCACAGTTCGTCGTTTGCAACAGCATTTTCGATGTGGAGATATTTCTTTCGAAGTCCAATCCCGTTCTGGATTTAGCCGCCCTAGCCGCTTTAGACCACGAGGCTCTGGGCCATGCCTTGGAGGAGAAACCGAACGCTGCCACTCGGAAATACTTGGCTAGAGATCTGAAATCCACCTTCCCGGTCCATCGCCTTCGCCATGTCGACTGCTGTAGAATTTTCGGACCTAGTCGTGAATGTGGCAGCAACGAAAGGCTGGAATTGGGAGGTGCGTCAGCCAATCAAACCGTATCGAATGGACCCTCATAGTGACTGTCCGTCAACGAACCATTTCTAACGGAGCCCAAGGCTTACTAGGACAGGAGGATAATCCTACTCCGTCCTTGATTTCAGAGAAAACTCTAAGCCGTGGGCTGTTACCACACTCTTGGCTGAGCAACTTCAGAAGTTAGCCGACGCTATACATTCGGCTGAAACATCCCAAGCTCGACAAAGTATGTCTGCTTCATGACAAGATCCGTCCCACAGTTAGGAGCTAAGCAGTCTGAAGATACCGTGCCTCTCATTCCTCTCCTTGAGTCAGCTTCCCGACATGAAATTTAGTGACCAGTCGAAACTGGAGCTACCCATATTTTCGACTCGCTCTCACCGTTCTGGGCCAAGAAAATCCATAAGCTGTGTGGTCAATTGTGTTGGCATGGCAGAAAGCTGTATTTCTTAATAAAAATAAATGCCGAGTAGAAAGTTTTCTCAGCCTATTAGGATGGAACCACCGTAGCTATGCCGTATAATGCTTCAGCCATTGCTAAAACATGGAATGATTCAAAAATTCCTCCAAAAACTCAACGCCCTCTCAAACCAGTCACCCCTAGCAGGACGATCATACGTGGCTAGTTCTGGCTCGCAGATTTTTTCGACATTTTTTTTATTCGCCTCGTTAATTCACCTGCTATCTCGAAATGCAGTTCATCGTCGAAACTCCTTCGGTTTGTGCGTGACAGCACTTTCTGCGCGATATACGGACATCTAGATGGTGAAAGTTCAAATTTCAGCCTTGGCGATAGGGTTCGCACGACCTTCCTGCCACTCTCGCCTGCACTTTCGACCGCATCCATCCCGCTTGAGACGGTCTGAAGATTGTTTGAGAATGTGGAGCATAAATTGTCAGAAGAACAATGGGTGAGGTACAGAAGCGAACACCTCGGAAGAACCTCGAAACTTAAACGGAGCCAGGAAACTTTCAGTGGAAGTTCACAGGTGTAGAACAGTTCTTATCACACCTCCGCCAATACGGTGTCACCTACCGTATCTTATCAGCCACTTGCCGGTCTCCATCACTTTCAACCGGTTATTCAAGAAAGGCTATCATGCGAAACATTCCCAAATGCTCTTTATTCCTGCCCAGGAATGCCAAAAATACGGGGATGGGCTCTCGATCAGGGCTATTCCGTGTTATATTGCCCAACACCGCGTCATTAACCTTGACTCGCTACCTCAACAGTGATTTAGTGGCCTCAGCCACTCGGCTTACTGCTATCGGCCGATCTAAACTGCTTCACTCACTATTTTACAGCATTTTCTGACAAACCCATCCATTAATTATTATACGACAGTCATAACTTGCACGTTTATCAGCAAAAGTTTCCTGCGTCTATTGAAGAATGACCAGATCAGCTGAAAATATAACCGTTCGATGCTATTCTCACAAAAAAGAAACAGCAGTTGAAAAATAGATGTTAAGCGTTATATTGCTCAAAGGCTACCTGTTTCTGAAGATGTACTTGTTCACACAGCGTCAAGAAGGTTTCGTGTCATTCCTGCTCTAATTTTTTTACAATGTTAACCAAAGGTGGCAATATTAGTACTGCACCAAACTCGAGGTTGTAGATGAATGCTTATTTCAGCCTAACGTTTCGACTAAACCGTCGCCATCAGAGGCCTAAAATCGACGAAGGGCTTCTGACGTACAATCCACGCGACAAAACAAATGAAACCTACCTAGCCGAGGTTCAAAAAAGGGTTAAGCTGGAGGTTAACCTTAAGTTTTCTAACCTATTTGGCCAGTGCAAGTTGCAGTCCACATTCCTGCGAAATGTTATGATCGCTTAGAAAAATGGATTGGTCAGCAAACAGTGAAAAAATACAGCCTTGCTCAAAATAGCAGGTAGATTGCATCCTGTTTGAAGTGCGCTATTCACTCCAGGTCTATGAGATGTCGTGGAGAATGTTGGCAGAATGTGTATCTCGTCTCTGATGGCCAGCCTAACAATAAGAGCACTGCAGTGTATAGCCTTTCTCGGATACGCCTTTTAACAATTCACCCATCTCGGACTTAATCAATTCAACGAGATATAGCAATGCAGACCGAAGGTTCTGCTTGTCATCTCACATTCTTCGAACTTGAATGTAACTTCCAGTTGAGCTTACGCCTATGCATGTACTTGCCGTGCCCATTCGGATGTTCTAGAGAGTTGAACATGGCATGCAGAGCATTAGACTTATTATTAAAAAACTAGAGAAAATATATTTAAAATTGCATTATATGTCTACGCAGAGCTATTTTTCCCATCTGCAGAGAAGTGCTCTACTCTTATTGCACATTAGCTAGCCGGAGTAGTACGTCACATCATCATTGCTATTTTCATCCCGAAGAAAAAAAACGGATTGCGCAGATGCAGTGATGACCTATGTAGGCCACATTCAATAACAGTTTCCGCAACAATAGAAAAAGAACATTCTGGAGCCCAGGCAAGTACTATGTATACCACTCTCAAGAGAATTTTACCACTTTTCAAAGAAGGCCTGACGCCTTTGAAATCAAGCCGAACATATAAGACACGCAATACACATATCAAGTCAAACGCATATCGAAACGAGCGTCCTCTAGATAAAGTCAAACACCTTAAATTAGGGTTGAAATAATGAAATTCATTAAAAATTTAAAGTGACTGTCTTTTAAATGTTGAATTAAACCACCCCAAAATTGCCTACACTCTTTGAAATTTTATGGAATTTTTTTTTAACATAATGTTTTCAAAATTATTTTCAGGTGCAGAAGAGTAGCAAATTTTAGAGCATGAAGAAGAGATCGCGCCATGCCGTGGTCGAGTTTGTCGCAATTTTTGTCAGTCTAGTAGTATAAATTCTGCTGAATTAAAGCAGAGAAGTGAAGACATGTGTATTTTTTACAATTGATTTTGTTGTATCGATGACAAATGCGTAGCTCAACACGAACAGAATTTTTGTTACCCCAAAAAATAGGAAAATAAAACAATAATACCTTTCCCAGTTTTTTGCAAAGCATTCAAAATCCTTTTGTTTTCTACTCCAGTTGTGTCTTGATATGTGCTTGTTCCTCGTTCCTTTTCATACAAGTGTTAACGACTTTTCAGGCTCTGAAGAAGGCGACGACGTCGAAATTTCAGCCGTAATAAAGTAGATGACCATCTTGGTGATCATCTGAACGATCTCATATATAGGTTGACTACGTTGTGCCAAGATTTATTGAAAGCCGAAGTTGGATAGTTCTTGTTCGTTTTAATGTGTTCTTTACTTAATGATGATGGTTCTTTCTCTATGGCTTTTTTCCATCGTGGCTGTGTGCATGAAATTAATAAATAGATAAATACAAAAATAAATATCGTGCCCTCTTCGACGTGCGTCTAACGTATTCTCTTCTTTGAGCAAACGAGGAAGGTTTACTTTTTGCACCCTAAATAAGCTTTATAGCAGTATTTTTCCTTAAAATAAAATTTGTACTCAATTTCAAAGAGTGTTTTTATTTTATTGCTAAGGGTGAAATAAAAATTTGCGAAGGAAGTTTTACCAAATTTATCAAGAGACAACAAGCTTTTCGTCAGCTTCAGGCACACCTCTTCCCTGACAACGTCGGCAGTCAGATCTCCTGCAATTTCAGCGGGTTCCTTCCAAGCAAGACATCCCCTCCCTCTAGAAGCAGGCAGCCGCTCAGCTGGTGAAAGCTGCGAAATCGTAAATTCAACGACCGGCGCCCATGGGCCTAGATGGTGCCATGTGCTTGTGATGTGGTGCTTGGTGGCTCATTTGCAAGTCGCCAGCCACACAACAAATCTCGGCTGGCCGAGGGCCGAGAAGAGCCGTTCAGCCGCAATTCATAAGCCGAACGCTGACACATAATCGATGTGACCTCAGACCGCGATGGAAATCCGTCGGTCGGTGAGTAGTCAGCCGAACCGCCACCGTCCCTCGGTTCGCGTTTCGAGGGAAAAGTCTGAGCGAAGGCCTCCACAGCAGCGTCCGTGACTCCTTTCTCCGTCCGCGACCGTTCCCGCTGGTTCTCGTTCTCGTTGTTTGCTAGCCCCAACACACCATCCATCCCTCAACCGCCGCCGGTCCGCCGTGCTGTGCTGCGTGTCCCGTCCGAAGTCTCGGACGCGTCGTCGATTTTATCTACAAGGCTGACACGTATTTTGCCGACCGTGAACAGCCAAGTACCGTAATCGCTGCGAGACGCATTTGCAGCCACGACGCCTCTGACCTAATTACACCAAGCCTACACGCCTCGACCTTATAACTAGAGACAAAAAGAGGCCGATGACAAGGTGGAAGGACGTCGACGAGGTTACACTGCGCTTGGAATCCGTCGGACAGCACTCTCCGGCCTCAAGCGATGCACAACAAGGTGGTTCATATATGAGCCCACTGCAGGCCTCCGTAATAAAGATCCCAATCTAGAGCCACCAACTATGTGGTTTACTGGCACTTGGCTTCGAAGTAAGCCAATTTTGTGTATGCGTTGAATCCTTTGAGTGGCAGCAACTTCTAGCATCAGAAACGTGTTATAATTTCCTAACAAACAGACGCAACCTTTGAAATTAGGCTCGGGGCAACAGACATGCTTCCAGAGGGCTCCCTTGTCGGCTTTATATGGACAAGGTCTAGTACTGCAAGTTCTCGAAAAGCACCACAGTTCCCAAGCTGAGAAGTCGACCTACGAAAGTAACAAGAGACGTTAATAGAGGAAGGAATGTCAACCGAACCCTCACAAGTCGTGTAGGTCGCTGCCCAGTGTAGACTAGCACATGTTTTAGCAACAAATCACAGTAACGCCAAAATAATAGAAGTTTTTCACCGTGTTATGTCACGGCGAATTGATGGCTCGTTAGTTCAGGTGAAACTTGAACCTTGTCATGTACAGAAACGTCACAAGATTTAATTACCCTCCAGAAGTTTTTCGTTTCCAGTGGTCCGGAATTTGATACTAGATTACTCGCTAACAAAAAATGGCTTAAAGCGTCATAAAATAGTTTTTGGTCTATGGCATATTTCAGCTTAAAAATTCAGTTTCAAATCCGTTATTGTTTACCGCTTTCGCTAGGAATTTGAACACTCGGGCTGACAAACTAAATTTTTTACAAAGTGGCCTAGAAGGCCATAAAACAGTCTTTGATCTATGAAAATTTCACCTAAGCAATTCTGTCTCAAATCCATTATTATATTCCGTCTTTACATCATATTGAAAACTTGGACAGATAGGAAGAAACTCAAAGAAAGTGATGCCAAATTTTTCCCGAACAAAAACTATTCTAATCGTCTTCGAGAGCTTAATGGGTAAGAGGCTCGTCTTGATTTGGAAGAGGTTCACTGTGGTTTCAAAAGCGCGGTTCAATTTGACGTGAAATATTTGGACGCTTCCGATAGTATTTAAAAGTTTACACCAATCGTAAAAAAGACTGGCACCTGCTGTTTCTAAACCTTCGTAATCATATCGTCTCGTCTAGCAGTGCAGAGAACTTTTTAAATTGTTTAAAAAACTAATTATCCAACTATGGCGCTGGACGGTCGCATTCAAGAACTACTTTTCGGGTGAAGAAAGTGGATTTTTGAAGGAATAAAGAAAGAAATGAGCAGATAGCTCCATTTTTTGCACAAACCTACCAAAGAATCATATTGTCTTACATTGTCATGTACATTGTTTTGACAGAGTTCGGCAACCCTCGCCGAAAATTTAGCAGCAGAAGGGGCTCGAAGTCTTCGAGACCATCCTATTTTCTTTGTTCCTTTCGGAGTTAAGGAAAATGTGAGAAAAATAAGTGTCACATGTAAATACACAAGCTCCATTCGTCCTCTTTAAACCTATGTAAACGAACCTGAATCGACTTTCTGATAACCCATTAACCTGTGACGTGAGTACGAGAGGTCCAAGTCCTCTATGATCCAACGTTTCTGGAGTGGTGCTTCTGTATAGAAAGACAGCTCGTCCTAACTATTTTTGAGAAGATTTCCACCTTACTTGTCGGGTATATTCCCTACAGCCTACAGCCTACAGGCCGATCGGTAATATGTACGTTGATTCTACGCCATTCTGACCTTAGAGCTTAAGACCAACCCAATTGTGCTTCGTCTCTTCCATAAACGAATCCAACAGCTTCTCTAGGTTCACGCCTACGAGTTCTATATATTATTAGTACAGTACCAGCATGTATCTTGGACATTAGCTGAAAGAACGCGCAGGCTGACTTACACTTCTTTAAGCGTTCCAATGTGGCCTAGTGGAGTTGAACAATGCGGGTAAGCCCGAAAGAATCATTCGAGTGGGCGCGAGAATTTGTAGAATGACCCTTCTCATCCTTCCAGTCTAGGACAAAGCAAAAAAGACGCCGAAGTAGGCATTGCGCTGCGTCCCTAAAGCACTAAGCCTATCACAAAAAAAAACTGAGGAAAGAAAATTCGAATTCGAGAATTTGGAGAATGTGCCGTGCATTATGCTTCTACGGGATGTCCAGGAGGCGATTTGAATGCGTAGTAGGCATATACTACGATTCGCGATGACCAGTCGATACACAAGTGAACGCGTTACCCTTTCCAGACAAGTCTGGTACCAATTCATCAACTCCGGAAATGTGAAGGGCTTGGATCTTGGGTAGCCAATCCGAACGAGGAATCTGGAATTGAGTGCACCTCACAGCCGGCGCCACGCGCCTAAAACCAATATCTAAGGCTCTTTAACATGAAGATGAAGGGAATCAGAACTGGTTTTTGGATTTCCGAAAAATTGCTCCAGTCCAGAGTCTGAAACTACAAACCCAGCTACAAACACTTATTTTCCGACCACAAATGCCATCGAAAAAGACTGAATTTTAAACTAAACTAAACGTTTACTATGGCTTCGAACTTCACACTCTCGAGCTCCGTTCCTAAACCATGACGTCCGGCAGTCTCCTGCCCTTGCAGAAGAAAGGAAGGCCTTGTCCTCCGCTCTTAAGCCGTTACCTTGTTCCCATAAAACATCTGTCGCCTCATTACCGTAGTCGAACGACAACGACGACTACGACGAGTCGGCTTGAATGGCCGTGGAAATGATCTGAGCGCGAGCGCCGCAGGACAAATGTGTTTGGATGCGAGTGTGTGGTGGGTGACTGAGAGTGTGTTTGTTGTGCATCTGCACTCGGTACGTGCTGGCCGTTCGTCGGACGAGTCCCCAGACGCCTCGAATCAAATGGGCCGAGGCGGCGCCGATAATGAATAATATGGCAATTGAATGATAAATCCTCTGACAGCTCGACTGCTGCTGCTCGCCGGTCGGTCGGCTTGTCTCGGCCTACAATAGGCAGCAGGAAATAGTCTCATCATCCCGCGGTGGCCGGAGCGGCCGAGACAGTGGCGCCGGTGGCGAGCGCGCCAGACGCCGCCGCTCGGCGACACGACGACAGATTTTATGCTAATGCGAGACGCCGCCGCTTCACGCCCTGTCATCCGCCGGTCTATTACCCCCGAAGGCCTCGTCGCCAAATCTGGCTGCTCGACACCGTGACACTTCAGATTTGAACGATCACCACCTCGGGCTGCGATCTTCCTCCAGCGTCGCAGCTCATTCGGAAGCCATTTAAAGGCTATCCGACGAGACTCGGTAGAGCGACCGTATCACCTCTGATCTCATGGAATAGGTCTTTGGCTTCTGAGATCCTGAGACTACTTCTACCTATGGCATATACTACATCCTATTGCAAGCCCCGATTCTTGCTTCCAATCACTGGCATGTGTCAACTTCAGCTCCTCCTCTTCTAGATGTGTTTTATTAGAAGAGTAATAATGACTCCGTTTATTTCCGTTAAGCTTCAAGTGGCTGGTATCGAAGTTATAAGCTGTTTAAACGATGCCTTATTGCGATCAAAACTCTAGACCAAACGGATATCGAGCCCGCACCTCCTGCTGACAGAAATATATCTTCATACAGTTAACGTTAGTAAACATATCTCAAACATTCTCAAAAAGGCCTAGATGACCTTGTAGTGCATCCAACAAGAAGCACAGGAGTGAAGTGCGTTTATCTATCCTAATCGGAGGAGGGGCATGCAGTGATTTGCGTCTCCATTTTCTCCATTGAACAGTCTACCCGCGCAGTTGGCACTTCACGACTACACCTCCTGACTAGTATAGATCCGTGCACTTTTGCTGCGGGCGACTGGTTGGCCCACAAATGGCAAAAATGGTCACCGAGTAAGCATGTTTTGCGGGGTCGAGAGAAATGGAGAGTGGTGAGTTAAACCATGTGATAAGCAGATTTTGGCTCATTCTGGTTGGGTTAGAACTGAAAAAATTACACGAATTTGGCAAAGCGACCAGTACCAGTGGCATGGGGAGGATACCTACCCCCGACATACCTCCATGACTTACTAGGCGACAAATTTTTTGCAATTTTTGGACCTCCCCGCCAAAACGAACTTCACCTCTATGCTCCTTGTTAGATGCCTTTCAATACTATACAAGTCTTGCTGAGAATCGTTGCGATTCCCTTGTTAGGGGCGCACCGTGGCGCAATCGGTATAGGCGGTCTAAACCGGAATCAAGCTCTTGGTCCGGATGTCCCGTCTAACCATGCCAATGTCCTTCTTTCTTTCAGAGGTGGGTGAACTAGCACCAGGTATCGCTGGAAAGGGATAAATACTTGGTTGTTCATCGACCGGCCGCCGCAAGGCATTGGGGAGACACAAAATGCCTACGCATTATCCTGAAAAAATAGAATGCGTGGCTCACCCCAGAGAGGAAAAAGCGGACGTCTTCATGCGGGGGGGGGGGGGGGTGGGAGACTTTAGATTTCTGGTGGACTTTTGCCAAAATCGACTAAAAATCCAACCCTCTCCCGCTCCGCGTGAAGACCTGCCTTTTGGAAGATGCTTCTTGTGTGGTAAGAAAGCGTTTTTTCTATTATTTTTCGAGAAGCTAGCAAAATTTTTAACATTCTAAACCCTATTTAGTTATGATGACTTTTGTGAAGTTGCTTCAATAACGTCAAAAAGATGTTTGAAATTCGAAAAACTGCTACGCCTCACACCACCGACGGTTTCTAGTGAGGAATTTGGTTTAACCGCCCAATAACACAGGGAGGAACGGGGTGACTATGATAATAACGTGGATTTTACCTGTCCCATCTGTCATCATGTCTCATCTCCTATCCCGCCCGGAAAGTAGAGGGTGCGGGTTCGAGTCTCGCCTGATGCAACTGTTTTTCCATCTAACAACTGATACCATTTAGCCTATCTTTGTTTAAGACGCTGCACTGGATCATTAAAACCAGCAGCAAAAGCATCAGGATAAAGGATAAAGGACGACGCTACTCAATCCCTTTTTTGGATGCGCCACTCATTCGACTTCTACGAATGTTGTGGAGGCGGTTTGAATGCGTATTTGGGTATACAATGACTTGCGGAGGCCAGCCGATGAACAAGTCAGCGCTTTATCCCTCCCAGACAAGTCTGGTACCAATTCACCGACCCCGGAGAGATGGAAGGCTTGATTGGCCTGGGCGGGAAATCCGAACCAGGGACCTGGTATCGAGTGCAGGTGGCAGTCGGCGTCTCCTTCGACTGCGCTAAACGCACCAGCAAAAGCATTCCTGTATATATTCGCAAATTGATTCAAACGATTGGTAAAAAAATCAGATTAGCTACCGTTTTAATGAAGTTACACCAGCAAACTGATTCCTTTAGAGTACTATTAGCTGCACTATATCTCTATTTTAACGCCAACAGAGTCACGGGGGGAGTAACCATGTACGACAGCTCGACAAGACAGCTTATGTTTTTTGAAACCGGATTTTCAGCTCTGGTCTGCTTGGTGTGTTCTAATACCATACAGTGAATTGGGGTAGGCCATTTCTACTATTTTAGTCTCGTTTTGTCGAATATGGGAAACAAGCCATGTATATGCTGCTGGGTGAAGTTTATTTGGTTATTGCTTATTTGGTTTATTTGGTATTTGGATAAGGTTACGAAACAAAAAACACTTTTTTAGTCTTTTCTTGTGCTTGCGAGTCAGAATGTCTGCATTTAGCATGCATGGATAAAATTTTAGTGAACGGACATGGTGAATCTTCATTCAAACAGCTTTCAGCCTCCGGAAAGTGAAATGCATGGCGCATCAACAACAAAGGAGCAACACATTGGCAGCAACGCAAAAGCCATTGCTTACCAGTTTTAGGAGTTCTGTTGCCTCTAACAGTAAGGAAAGTTTGGTTTTCGTACTGAAATCTTCCCGCACTTGGAAGGGCTTCACTAGAAACAAGCAAAGAGTATACATAAACAGCCACAAGGCCCGAAGCTTCACACCGAGCTTGGACAGCCTTAGCTCAATGCGTTGAACTTCTGGATGGTTCAAGGAGTTCTTCATGAGCAAACTTTTGAAGGAAACGTAGGGTGACCCTCATAGGGCGGGGTTCAGTTTCAGTTTGGAGAGATCAGAAGGTATTTGGCTCATCTTCTTTCCTTAAAATTCATCGACACCTCGTTGACCGTCTCGCGGTGTGGAGGGCTCCGTGCAATTCACGGAATGATTAAGCGGGTAAAGGAATCGTCCCAATTAGGGCTGATACCTCCAAACGGGGGTTGTTCCAGTCCTCGTTTCATAAAGCATTTTAAGGAGCTGGACTCCGGCGCTTTGTCCTGTTGATTACAAAAGAGTATCTATCGCCTTGATTCAACTCAAGGTCGACTTTGGTGTCATCATTGTGATCAGCTGATTTTTCAAGGACAAGTTCTCTGCGATGCCGCCTAGCCAGCGCTACCCGTTCCGTCTAATACCTGAAGATATCAGGCTCTACTTTATAAGCTTCCCTCCTCCGGTGTTCACCGCGCTTCAACAGCTCTCAATTCTTCCTTCAAACTTCTCCAGCGCACGTGTCCCCCTTGCAGCAAACTCTGACACCTATCGCTCAGTTCGTTCGGTGAGAAAAGATTGAAATGCCTGATAACGATAGGTTGCTATTAGAAGGATTCACTCGGGGGAATTCGCTTCTAGGAATCAGCGAAAAACCGACCCCTGCCCCTGGCAGGCCAAGTTTTAGATAGGTTGTGATCGTCCTCCACACCCTCCAGGAGCTTCTCCAGGTCGGGCTTGAACGCCAACCACCTCAATGAATATTGAGATCCCGAATGTGGTCGTTACCAAATAACTCGGAAAACTAGTGCATAGCAGCTAAGTGTTGGGATATCGAACCCACTAGGACGCAGAAAACGACCACAAGATGTTTATGTGGGCCTTTACGGTCCAGAAACGGCCATTTATTTGGGGCAGGATAACCGGACCAGGGATCAGCCCGGTAGTGGGTCGAGAGGTTTTCCGATTTCAATTCATAAGTCAGCTGGTCAGCGGCGGAGAAATCGCAACGGCATCGTTTAGGTGGCGTAACAACTAATGGTGCGGGAGATTAGGCAACGGCTTGCCCTTTGCCGTAGTCGCGGAAGCCGACGTCGTCGCCGATTTATCGCGCTGACAGTTGGCGTTGGACTTCGCACACTGTCCGGCGAACTCCACTGAGTTTCTTGGTTCGTTCGTCCGGCTTTAGACAGGTTGTGGTTGTCTTGCTCGTACAACAGCAGCTCCTGCAGGTCAGGTTAAGTCAGAAGCAGGTATAATACCAGCCCTATCTTGCTCTATCTTTTGTCCATTCGGCGCCAAACCGCGCCTTCGGCGCCGTTTTGGGCAAAGAACGCCGCTTTTCAATAACTCCATTCAAAGTGGCCAATTCTAAAAACGGTTTGCATATTTAGACCTGATCACATTTCCCATCTGACCATGTCGGTATTTTTAGATTGAGCTTCTGAAGCGGTGAGGTCAATAGGGTCTTCCGAAAGGCTGTTGTAGTCATACCATTTCACGATCTACAGAAGGTTTATCTTGCGATAGTTTTCAACTCCGAAGGAACATGAATTACACTATGACATGCAGAGTAACGCGTACACTAATTGGTTTAAATCCCAACAAATTCTTCACCTTTTCATCATGTTTAGATAGCTGGTTTGGTCGGGATGTTCTAAATTGTTGCAAATAAGGTTTCCGCCGACCCA
This sequence comes from Heligmosomoides polygyrus polygyrus, assembly GCA_947396885.1. Classification (NCBI taxonomy): domain Eukaryota; kingdom Metazoa; phylum Nematoda; class Chromadorea; order Rhabditida; family Heligmosomidae; genus Heligmosomoides; species Heligmosomoides polygyrus. Next base: position 25,240,241 of record OX377201.1, on the reverse strand, counting down.
TCTAAACTCCTTGTTGGCAAGATCCATGAGAGGGAAATTGAAGCTTCGAGCTTCAGATGCTAAATCGCAAATCGGGTCTGATTCTAATCGGTCTATCGTACTCTCAAGGAGTTCAACCTGCTGCTGGGCAAGTATGAAGAATTAGAGAGGCTCTCTGCTCAAGTCTACAGGGAGTTTGTCAAAGATTGAGTATCAAAGAATGGTGCAAGAAATGTTTCTTGTGATTTGTTGCTTACCTGGCCAGTGTTTGAGTACTTTTCAATGTGTGTCGTTTTCTTCTACGTTCTCTTACACTTTTTTGTGGTATACAAAGTTGTCTGTCTATGCTTTGAATAAATAAGTAAATAAATAAATAAGTGTTCACACACGCGAGGTTTGGAGCATAGGGTTGTGCTTATACACCCACGTACAGTACTTAGGTGGAACTCCTTTCCTTCAGATCCGGATTGGAGTATTTCAAGCTGTGCAAAAAAGTTCCGCTCCCTGACCGGTTGGCATGTGCACCCAAGGTTGACATTTTGTCGTTTTCAAAAACATTTCTGCCGTTCGTCTAGCCATTGTGTTTCATTTTCATTTGCTCTGTACTCTTGGTCGCCTCTAGCGCAGTCGGAGGAGGTTCCGACTGTTCCCTGCACCCGAGAGCAGGTTCCTGGTTCGGATTCCCAATGAAGCGCTTCGTCCCTCCTAGGTCGGTGAGTTCTGACCAGACTTGTCTGGGAGGAATAAAGCGCTGACTTGTTCATCGGCTGCCCACCGCTAGTAATATGACCAAATAACAATATGACCAAATACGCATTCAAATCGCCTCCACGACATCTCGTGGAAGTAGAATGCGTGGTGCATCCTAAAGGATATTGAAGAGAACGCCTCCTTTAACCCTATCCTCACTCTTATTGTCACTCGTGACAATGTCGCACAACCTACTGTGGTGAAATGCTTGGTGTTTTGTGTTTCGTTTGGCTTTATTTGTTGGTTTCCTTTAATCCGCCATGTGGTTCCAAGTGCAAAAAAATGCCCATTGTCAAGGCTTCAGATCAGCGATTTACTACGTTTCCTGTCTTCTCAAGCCTCGCGGTCCACACGTGACTGGGAACGCCGTTGCGGTTAGATAGGAGCCATCCTGTGGCAGACCATCTAACGCGATAGCAGCGATACATGTGCACGATACTCTGAATATCGGCGCTTCATCTAATCTGATGGTTTCACGGGGCACCGCACGCATAGACACTTCCGCCGTCCGGTCGTCGTCATCACCTCATCGTCGCCCTCCTCTCGAGCTCCGCTACGATCAATTCTTGTGCACCCCCTCAGTTCATCTGTCACCTTCGCTAGCTTTCCTGATATCACAGCTTCTAGCAACCATGGTTTGAATCAGAAATTATCACTCCTTCGTTTAGCATCAACTATTACACGGTCTATTCTTGAGAAAGTAGGGTTTAAGTTCATTGAGTTTCTTCCACATTTGGCAGCTTTACTCAAGCCAAACAAGCTTAGATCTCTTCCCACCGTTACAATATTAACGGCGCGTGTAGCGCAGTCGGAGGGGGTGCTGGCTGCCGCCTGTACCCGATACCAGCTTTGTGGTTAGGATTTGCTGTCTAGGACAACCAAGTCTACCGTCCCTCCGGAATCGAGGTATTGGTACATACCAGACTTGTCTAGAAAGGATTAAAGGCTGACTTCTGCATCGGCTGGCTACCGTAAGCCATTGTATGGCCAAATACGCATTCTTCCACCTCCCCGACATCCTGCAGAAGTAGAAGGCGTGGTGCATCCCAAACGGAATTGAGCAACGTCGTTTGCTTTATACACACTAACCATTGCCACTGCTGCACAGAAACAGTTGTCACTTTCCCGTCGGACCTCCTCTTTAATTTCTGTTCAATTCTTTTTCTTTTAACCTGCAACCTTGTACATGTGCTTTCCATTCCTATCTAACCTTTGATCAATCGCATCTTTTTCTTTTTCATTTCTACTCTTTTCTACTTGGGATTATTCTTGCTCATATCTACTATGGACCCTTTTATTCTCTTTTCTTAGTGATACACATATCTTCCGATAATTTATATCGGCTGTTTTTCAAATTTATGTTAGAGAAGAGATCTGTTTTGATTTGAGGTTTTACTTGAAAGAATTATTCTGAGAGAATATTAAATAAAAAATAAATGTGAAAATTATAGCACCTGTTCAGTGATGAGCAATAGATGAGGTGTTATAATGGAGAAGGCTCCTCTAAACGGAGGTGGCGAAACGAACCATAAGTTTTCTTTTACTACTATTTCTTCATATTATTCAAGTATGTTCAACTGTCACCACGCAAGTTTCGGTTCCGCACTAAAAGTACTCCGATTTTTAGTACAATTTTTTCCTGGATTTTTGAAGGTATCTTTTGCCTTATTTTCTGTTGTGTGTTCCACTCTTGCATAGCTTTATTCACATCTTTTCCGCCTTTTTTTAAATAATACTTTCACTCTATTTCTGTTTTCTTCTGTAGACAGAATTTAAATGTACCTCAGATCATGTTCCCTTTCTTCACTAAGGAGCTGAAGGCAAAGGTTCGTATAGGGTAGTAGCGCTACCTGAAGCGTTTTTCTTTGCTGCAGTAAATCTTGTTAAGCGGTGTCATCTTACGTCTGCTTGAAGAAATTCCTTATATTTAAGCTAGTTTTCACTTACCTAGTCAGGAAAGCCCGACTGGGTAACTGCAAACAAAGACGCTCTCGAAAGCCAGGTCACGGCATCTTCTTTGTATGCTAGTTTTCTTTTAGTTTTGCCGTCGTTGTCAAAGAGTCGAAGTACTGTGCACCCCCTATTAGGATGGATCCGTTTTCTTCAAAGTTTTTTACTAGTTGAAAAATGAATCTGGCCAAAGTAGTTCAACGATTCACAAGGAAGTACCCTACCAGTCCAGTACAAGAGAATACTAACTCGTAATAGTTGCAAGCGCATTCATTTGTATATGTAGTGCTGGTTTCTGCCAGTCTTATTTGAGCAAGCAGTGATCACTATATTTCGGAGCCATCTTATTGATTTTTTCCTTTTGGCTATTAAATTAAAGTGTACTCGTTTTTTTCTTTTGAAGCGGGACAACCACATCATCATAACCATCTCTTCTTAGATTCCCTTTCATTTTTCCTTTCCAGAGTCTCTTCAGCTTTCTTTTTTTTTTTAAATGTGTTCTGTGTTCTTTGTAAGATATACGTGAAAAGGTAAAAGGAGCTAAAAGAGCGAAGGTGAAAAAGAATAAGGTACAGAAGAGATGAGAGGGTGTAAAGACATAATTTCGTCTTCATTTCATACGAGCTCTATGACGATGATTCCCTGTTCCTTTTCTCATTGTTGTGATTTTAACGCACCTTTTATAAGACGCTCTATTCTATTTATCATTTTCAGTCGCATTGTTTATTTGTTTCCCATATTGTGAAGGTTCTCCCACTATTTCCATCCTTAAAGTTTCCTATCTCATCTTTCCATTTGTTATTCCCTTCCTTTTATATCTAACACGCATCTTTGAAATAAAATCTGATGTTTTATAAAAATCAAGCAGCATTCCAACTATGAGCACTTTCCTTCGTCCATTGCTTCCTATTCCTATCCACAGATGATTTAAGACTCTACGAGCCTCACCGCAGGATTGTCGAAGAGCGTCGCTCCTTCAACTCCCCAGCTCATTGGTCTTATCGGTTTGAATCTGACCGTCTCTGATATGCGCCGCATGTCAATATTTTCCTATTAACTCGAATAATCGAGAACTCGTCTCAGTGACGGCGATACGGTATTCCCTACGGGACACGACAGCGTTTAGCCGAAGCCGCTTATCACACTCGCAGACTCGCTGCGATTCATTAATTGAGTTCCGACTACGGTATAATTGGCGGAGCAGCGCCGAAGAAGCGGCACATTTGTCGGGAGTTCGGGACCGAAGTCCCCCCGCGGGCGCTGTCCGCCCGCGTTTTCGGCCGGGCTACACAGATCTAGGCTGGAATAGCCGGGCTTCTCCGGCACCGAGGGTCAGACCAACTCCTCCAGCTGCTGCCCGAGGGGTCATCCATCGTCCTCTGGGCATATTTTTATCTCCGCTCGCATGACAAACGGTTGTCGTCGCGCTGTTATCTCTGATAATCGTCGCCGTCGGCCGTGTCGGCGCGCGCATGGCCGGCGCGGCCTCGACCCGCCCCGCCGCTTTTTGCCGATTCGCCGGCCACGCCCCCGCCAGCGCCGCCCCCCGCATGTGCCGCGCGCCCTAAGTCACTTACGTATTGCGTGTAGCTGTCTATCTCATTAACGCATCTCTGATATTATCAAGCGGTGCTGGTGTGGGGTGTGCTGATAGCCGATCACGATGATTCCGTGTGATTGCTTTCGCCGGGGGCTTATCGCTGTCTCATCTACACGCCTGTGCCCGCAATCACTTGTTCGGACCAGCCGATCTGATCTGCAAAATTCAGCGCCCGCTCGAGGAAGCGGGGAAGCGTGCCCCCTGCAGAAGACATCTCGGTGCTCTGTCAGGCTTAAGAGTCGCCTGGAGACTGGGCCGATGTACTTGATGATAGATGAGCTGTGTCGTGCTTCACCTATGATTCCCCATGGCCATTCTTCTCGTTCTTCTCGCTTTTTTCTTCGGTGTCCTGTCCCCAGACCCTGATGACGGCCTCCAGTGCGGCTTGGTAATCGTCGTCGTCGTCGTCGCTGCTGCTTCTGTTGCTGCTCCTGAGAGAGCGCCGCTTCGGTGTAATGTTTTCCTGTCGGCGCTCGACACTCCTCGTTGACATTTCTACGTCAGACGCCTCATCCGTCTTGATAAAATTCACCTGAAATTGATCGGAATCTTCCAGATGACCACGGTCTTCAAGGACTATGCCGAGTCGCTGTCTGCACCGTCGATGTACCACCACTCCATGGCCCCTGCTCAGAACGTGCCCGTGTCGGAGATGATCATGTCCGACACGCAAGACATCAACGTCAACACCGACGACAACGTGAGTGGGGTACAGATTGGATTGCAATGCGAAGTTCTTCTATTGACGGTTTCTTCCAGGGTTTCGCCTCGCCTATCAAACCTGAACCGTTTTATACGGCTCCCACGGACGCCATGTACTACACCAACAATTTTAAGGATTACGGTAGGCAATTTCAAGACGTATTGATAATATAATTCTTACCGTTTAGTAGGTCATTTATCTCATTGTATATGCTAGTGACAGCGGAGAATGCAGTTCTATCTTGATTAGATCTTACTGCGACTTTTCCTGAGCAGCCGTAGGAAACCAGAATTTGGCAGCTCACTCTGGTAAGCTTATTAGGTGCATCTCTGCGAGGCAAAAAAATTGCCGCCTTTTGCTCTCTGATCACGGCGATGTGTGTGCTTGAACACCTTCAGGAGCAACTCATTAACTCATTCACAGATATGAACGTTTCCTCTTTATTATCATTGTTTCCAAGATTGCTTCGAAGAACTATTTGTGCTTCATAGATCATTTTTTAATAAAATGTTAAGCAAACAAAAAGGAATGGTAGAGAATCGAAAATTCTTCCTTTGGCACTGCCTTCAGATGAGTATTCGTTTTGCAGTGACTCGTCAGCCTAGTCATGACCAGTGTCACAGCATCGTTGAAGCTATGTTCGTTGTCAGAATCATAAGCTAGCATTCGCATATATGTACGTCAAGCAATCCTTGTAGTCCGAAACGTTTACAAAACAGTATAATTTTATTGACTTATTTTTGCTACACCGAACCCAGTATTTATTCATGACATATATCACACGGCCGAAGCATGTAAACGCACAACAAGTAGCGATCTAAGCCTTAAGCAACACGTGAACGCTTGAATGTTGGATACAAAATGAATCAGCAATAAATGATCTAAAGTAAAAAGGAAAAAATCTAGCGTTCTAAGTATTTTCCCAATACATTTTGAGCCGAAAGTTTGAGTTGGGCCTTACAGGAATAGTATGATTTTTTCTGCAAACGTTAGCCGAATAAATTACAATCTTGGCCGGTAGCTTATCAAGTGTACATCATAATTGAACATTTTTCATTCGGTTGTGGTGAATTTGTGTGAACCTCTATAGCACTGAGTTGGATTTCTCATCGCGAAAGTGCGCCGTGGTATTTCAAAACTCAAACGAGTGCCATCGCAGTTTCGAAACCTAGGGGACCTTGCTGCTGCTGCTTTGGAGCTCAGTTAGTCATGACATATGGAGCCCAGATATGAAGCCCTCTAGATTATCACCCAAAACAGACACTCATCTGCAGGCGCCTACGGGCCTCACAGGCGCTAGCACCTCCTTCTGGGTTATCTCTATCTATTAATCGCGGGGTCTTACACCAGCTTCCTGCTTTAAGAGAAATTGGGTCCTAAGTTTAAGCCAACTCTTCTCCGTAAGGGTAAAATCAGAAGAAAATCATCAGAACCAAAGAAGGCACCTCAAGCTGATTTCATTCTGCTTCAACAGTAGTTTTTGCAGGAGAGTTCAATTTTTTCGAGTTTTTTTGCTCTTGGAAAAAGTTGAATAATGTCAACAGTCATCGAAACTAACGTTTTCCATCACATACATAGATCCAGGGTACAAAAGACCTGTATAGTTCAAAAAATCTTCGGCTGAGCTGTAGGGTTGTGCCCTGTTTTCTTTGCTCTCCCCAGGTAGCCCCTCTTATTGCAAATGCAATGCCTACTATAAGGATGGAAAAACGCCGCGAACGGAACGGTATCCCATCCCCTTCTCTTTTTTCTTTCTTTGCCGTAACTCCCTTTATTTTCGTTTTCGGAAAACCTTTTCAGCAATCGAATCAGTTTGAAAGGAAAAATTCAATTAATCAAGTGGTGGTTTACTCGATTAGGTAGGCTCTGCGCCGGCTGATCTTACACTGCTTCCCTTCTCAGTGCGCAATTTCTCAGAAAGACTCTCGTAAAACCACAAAAAGGGTGCGCCCTTGCAGGCTTCTTTCCGTTTTTCATGGTGAGTACCCTTCCTAGACTTTTGAGGCTTTTCTAGGAGGATACACTTTGGGTCTCACGAACTGTGGATGTTGCGTCCGACCAAACAGCGCTTGCGGTGTATTGCGTAGGGCATTCTCGACCGGACGTATCGCAGGAGATGCAGGTTCGAGTCCCGCCTGGCGCTAGAGTTTTGATCGCAACAAATCGTCGCTATAACAGCTTGCAACCTCGACGCCAGCTACTTGGGGCTTAAGGAAACCGACTTGGATATATTTTGTTGTTTTTTCTTAAAAAACGTGGAGTAAACCTTGCAGCATCGCGGGTGGGTCCCTATACTCCACTGACCTCATGCTGTGCTTCTGACCACCCCGGGGGATGTAGCGTACCATATGGACACGACGGCGACGACGATGATTCGTCGCGGTTCATTGACTTCGCTGCTGGTCGTGTGGCCCCCCGCTGACTGACTGACTGCCGGAGCGGCGGAGACGCCGTGAGCCCAGGGGTATTTCGCATCATGCGCATTGATTACCCTGAGGGGAAATGAATGAAGCGCCACCACCAGCCCCGAGCACACACTGGACCGGCGGGGCACCCCAGCTCTACGGACCGGCCACGGGCATTCGGAGTTCGGGGCTCACCTAGCGGTCGATTCAGCAACGATTTTCCACGTCTTTTCAGCCGGCTACATCATTAATCCGTCAATGTACCAGCCGTACACGTTGCCGGCGACGACAGCAGCAGCGGCGTGCTCCAACGCCGAGCCCGGCTTCAACCAGATGATGGACCCGTCGATGTTCGGTGAGTCCTTGCCGTCATTCTCCCCCTCTCCGTGAATGAGTTAAGCTGCTGATGCTGGTGCTGGTGGTGCTCATTTCTACCCGAACGCCGTCGATCGATGCGAGCGCTATCTTCTCCCCAGATCTATGTGCTGCTGCTGCCGTTGGTGGTTGTGGTGGTGGTGGTGGTGGTGGTGGTGGAGATGATGATGATGATGATGATGAAGAACGTAGGAGCTGGCCGTAAAATCCATTGCTTCTCAGTCTCGCCTCGCCTAACCTCCTCCTCCTCCTGCTCCCCACGCCTCGACGACGGCGATTTGAGTGCGACTTTTCAGGTCACAACTCGGCGAACGCCTCGTTCTACGGATCCACGTTCAACTACCCGACGTACGACTACTCGTCGCCGTTGTTACCGCGAGTGCCTGGCGCGGCGACCAGCGCCGCCACCGCCACCGGAGCCGGCGCCGCCTGCTCGACAAGTACGTCCGCTTCCTCCAGCTCCAACGGCTCGGCTCAGTCGACGATCGCCTCACGGAGTAAGACCCGAACCTCAGCATGTGCGTAATGCGCTGCACGTATACGGTGCGCTGTGTGATGTGCGTGGCTAGTGTGTGCGTGCGCCTGTGTGTGTGTGTGAATGTGTGGCGATACGGTAGATTGATTCACCCCATCGATTTCGTTCGATTAGTCGAGAACGGAGTTTTTTGAAAGCGAATGGCAGTGGGAAGTTGTCTGATCGCTTTTGCGTCGAATGCTATTGAAAGGCATCTAATTCTAGGCTGCGAAGTCGATCTTCAGTTAAAAACAGAGCCACGGCCTCGTCTTTCCACCGCATGATAGTTTGCTTCCAATTCAGTAGATAGCCCCAGAAAAAGCAAGTAGATCTTTTCACTCATAGAACTTTCGCGAATATTAAGGCGGCTCTTCTTCCTTTTTTGAATTTTAGAAAAGGTTTACTTTTAATGAAAGACGAAGAAGAGCATGGAAAACATGGAGAAGAGATCATGGAAAAGCTATATCGGCGTGATCAAATATCTGAATTCTTTTCAAATACTTTTCTTAATTTTGATTGATAATCGAGTAGCATGCAGCAGCTCAAAGGGTTCTTGGTTGCGCACTAGCTGATGGTGGCCGACTGGAGGTCCATGGTTCAGGTCCGCACACGTCCATCCAAACCTTTATCCCTACGGGGTCGGTAAATTGCTAGAGGACTTGTCTGAAATGGTTGAAACACCCACCTGTCTATTGGTTGGGCACTGCAATTCATTATGCGGGCCAAACACGAACCGAAGTTGCATCCCGTAGAAGTAAAGCGCATGGCGTATCCGAAAAGGTGCCTTATCGTCGCCGTCCCTTATCCTTTTATCTTTATTCTAATCAGGATTGTTTAAAATCTTTGCTTATTTGTTGTGTTATGCAGCTAAAATAATATTCAAATAGAAATTCAATATTAGGAAAAAGAGCGTGGTAACAGAATAATAAAAAATTCATTGAGAACGCAAATGCTTTTGCTTAGTCATAAATTTTCCTCGAAAGTCTTGAATTTTTTCACCGTTTAATATTACTCTCAATTTTAATTGACTACCATAACTTATTGATAGCTTAGACATGCATCGAAATTATCTCTGCAACCAATTAATGGAAGTGTGATGATGCACTTTAAAAATGAGCTGATTAACAGCTTCCTTTCCTTAACTCTCAAATAACCTTTTGTTAGAATATCTAGTACAGAAGTTCTATTAAAGTCTCCGTAGTGGTAATCCGCTGCCAGAGTATTCAAATTGTCGTTTACAATCTTTTTTCTTTGTGCTTATTTGAATAATCATTGAAAGATTACATTCACTTCAGAGTTTATGTGAACATCAGCACCTTTAAAAATTTCGGCGTTCACAAGAGTTTGCAGGAGATTATCTAAAACTGTTTTGTTAGTCTTACCATTGGCATATGTCGAAAGCGATCCATGCCATCTTTGTGGCAAACTGATCGCTTTTCAAAACCAGACTGACACTTCTAAAGTCACGTTGGCATGAAAAAATGTTGAATTTGGTTCGAAAGGTGTCTCAGTTGAATCGAAAAGTGTCCACTTTGACGTGAAAATGGCGTATATGAGCACTTGTGTCAGATTTCATTTTGAGCTTTTAAAACAGTTCAAAGAAACGGGGTTACGTTCGCCCGTTGTCTTTCGGATTCTGTTTCTAGCGTTCATTTCGATCCTGATTAGTGCTCTCCGATCAGACCCATTAGAGCAGGATGTCCTCTCCCCCTTTTTTCCGAGCATGTTTGTCAGCCGACGTGTGTGTATGCGTGAAAGTGAACCTGAATGTGAATGTGTGAGCACAGCATGTGGAGTGGCTGTTGTCTCGGGGAGCAGTGCACGAATTGTTGACGGTTTAGTTTCAGCCGAAGGTCGAGAATGCGTGAACTGCGGCGTGCAGGCGACTCCGCTCTGGCGACGAGACGGCACCGGTCACTACCTCTGTAACGCCTGCGGGCTCTACCACAAGATGAACGGTCAGAATAGGCCGTTGGTGAAGCCGAAGAAGCGACAGGTGAGCTTCACGCAGCAGTTTCTCCGGATTCAGCATCAGGTGGAGGAGACCCTGACTTGCTCGTAGAAAGTTGTAGATAACCCCATCAGAGCGTGGAAGTAGAACAAGGCTATATTTGTATATTTGTTTATTATATAAATAATACAAACAAGTTTATTATATAAATAATACAAACAATGAAATCTGGCGATATAAAGAATATCAATCACGCCGTGGATCCAAAGAACAAGGACATAACGTAAAACGAAAAGAACAACCGAAACACTGACAGCGGCGTTCAGTGAGCAATCTTTACCATAAACTTCACGTTACAAGAACACGTTACTAGAACTACAAAAAGGCTTCACGTCGGACCGTGGTGCCACGAGGGGCGGCAAACTGCTGGAGATGTGATCGAAACTGAGAAATGAAGTTTCAACTTCAACCGTGGAAACGTGACTCCTACAATCACAGGGCCTTAGAAAAGCAAATTTTTGCGAGTGTTTTCTGGTAACAGACCTTTCCAGTATGCAGAACTAGCGTACGCTCTTTCTGTGTTATTTGGGTGCTTAGTATTCAGCTTCAAAGGAGGGAAGGCCCGTAGAATTAAGCCCGAGCACAACTATGTGCCGATTTTCTCCTTAAATAGCCGTTTTTCTCCTCGTTTGGAACCTCCATCTAGATGATGGTGTCGCGTGCCAGCGAATCAGCATCAATCAGCGCTCGCTATCAGTCCGTCCATCATCTTATCACCTCCGTCCCGCCGCGCGACGTCCAATCATCGCTGCTGCTATCAGATACATGATGTTCGTCGTCGCGGTGCGCCGCGGATTATGACACCAGCCAGCCGGTGTGCTGGTGGCGGTGGTGGTGACGTCGTGCTTGTTAGTTTACACCTCGTCGTCGTCAGCGGCCCGTCGGCCGCCGCCTCGACGGCATACGGTAGCCACGGGGCGCTGTTGTTGCGCCTGCGACCTCCGCGCGCTCCACGTCCACTCGGCTGGGAGAACAGGTTCGGCCGCATACATGCACCGTACCTGGCCACAGTGGACGTGCGGACACGGGACAGTCTGCTCCGGCAAACAGGGAAGCTGGATGCTGGGGAGCATGGGGCGATGAGGAATGTGCTTGAGGCGGCTCGGAGTTCGACTTATGCCGGAGCGCGAACCTACAACATCAGTTTCCGAAATGAACACGGACTTTCTTGACTGAAAGCAGACGACTCTTGATAATTCTGTGCGCTCCGAAATAAATTTTTGTCCAGCTTCACTGTGTTCGCTTTAACGAAATCAAAAGCTATCCAGCACCTTCTGTAAGGATCTTCAATCCTTCCAAGGCAACCACTATTCTAAGTCGTCTTCATCGACAGTTGGCTCCATTTCTTTTAATGGTCCAAGCAAAAAAATTGACTAATGGGACGCTACAAGTGTGGGAGGATATTTTAAATACTATTGAATTGGATTTTGGCTGTGAAGGTTTGTTGCAGCGCTTCTGATGTACAACTGTAGAACCAATCCCACAGGCCTTAGACGAAATATGATTAAATCCTTGCTTCCACCGTAAGATCTAATAACGCGAACACAGTCACGCTGTGGCCTTTTTTCCTAGTTTCTGACGAATTAAAGGTAGCCGTTGGAAGGCATTGAAGAACACTGTAAGCGTGATTTGAAGTTCTAGAGTCTGTAGGCCTTGGACCGTCAAAGTTTCGGTAGAGAGCATGTTTTCTGTGGTGTGTTCTTTAACTCCTGTGGGGCCTATTATTTTAGTTACTTATTACATGGATATACCGAGCGGTCGATTCCAGGATGGGAAAAAGAGCATAGGATTGTACAAATGGGTGTTTTAGTGTGTCGATTTCTGAACAAGATCCACCTTACATTATCTTCTTATCCAGAATGGTTGTAGTTTGGCATCAGTACTTGATCGCTAAAAGGTGGGCTGAAGAGGATAGCTCAGCTAAATTAGGAATCGCTTCTAGTTAATTTTTACTAAAGGTGACAAATTTTCTAATCAACTACTGATGTTTTCTTCCTTGCTGCAGATGACCAAACACTCAGATCTTCCGAGAATACTTTAAGCACTTAAAAAGCTATGAATTAATTTCCTTTCTTTAAGTCAATGACCATCGCTTTTGAAATGGAAAGCAAAAAGCTGAAAGTTTTCTCATCTGAAACCTCTAGTTTCTTAACTAGAACGATCTGACAGCCATCCTCCTTGGAAGGACTAATGCTTCACTACTTCGTCTGATGCGTCCTGATGCGTCTTGTCGCTCTAAGAAAAATTTCAACACATCAGTGCTCCGTACCAAATTTAGCTCAGTAAAATTAGCTGATTCTCAGCTTTTTTCAAGAATTTTCTTGTGTAACAGCAGAATCGTTTCCTTTGCAGCGTTTAAGTGTTCCTAAGGCGGTCCTTTTTAGAATTTTAAGACCACATTTTCAACTTTCTGGTTGAGCCTAGAGAGGATGGCATAGAAGACAGAAGTCATTAGGTGAATGTCTAGCACCAACAAAAAACTTGTGCTTGGCGGGACTCGAACCCTCACTTTCTAGTTTCTTTTCATAGTTCTGCCGAAAAAAGCAAAAACTATAGGAGCAAGTTGCTAGGGTATGTAGTTCTCATGGACATTGGAATCCCTCCCCTATTCTAGGAAGGAATACCCATTTGGCATTCATGTCGACACAATCTTCGACTCGAAATTCACTTCTACTTCCTGGCGTTCATCGTTAAATCCAGCCGCACCAGTTCACGAAACAGCCAGTTACTCCGACAGCTCCGTCAGTGCCCAGCTGCGCCAGGGCTTAAGGAAAAGCTCCAGAGGAACGGGGAGCGTATGGGCGCTTCGGCGCGATTGTTTACACGTGAGGGGAGCGCTGACCTGCTGGTAATCCGTGATAGTATCAGTCGTCAATTAGGAAATGCAATACTTCGTCGTCGTCGAGACGGGCTCGGCGGTGACGCAACGCGCTCGCTCCTCGCCAACCTCAGTCACTCGCTGTCGAGAGCGCTGTGTAACAGGTCACGACCTTATATGTCACTGGCGATGGGGCAGAAGTCAGTCAGAAGAGGCCCATCTCCAGAAGACGGGACAACATGAAGCGACGTCGTCGAATTAGTCGCGGGGCATTTCGTGGCGGCCGTGGCGCCGGCGGCGCCCGACCGATGACCGCCGCCGTCGACCATGTCGTGTCCCCATGTATCGTGTCGTGTTTGAGATAGCGATCGTCGCCTTCATCATCATCAGAAGGCTACTTCTGCTGCTGCCGTCGCCGCCGCCGCCGCTGGCGCGACCTTTCGCGTGGAGGAATTTCCCCGTAAATCAACACCCACTACAGTAGCATGCGTGTGTCAGTGTGCAGAGAAGTGCCGCCACGTGAACCTTCAGTAACCTTGGCCGACGGTGGCTGGCGGAAGGAGTGAGTGGTCGACGAGGATTTGAAACTCAACACGAACAAATTGGTCTGGAAGCTGGCCCTTCGAGTCATCCAAAGTCTATAGCGATGCACTGGGTGCTTCTGAGGCTTTGATAGGAATGGGCGTCTTTCTTACCTGCGTCATGGTCTCTGTCTATAAAGGGTAAAAGAATAAATGACGGCGTGAATCAATCCCTTGAGAGGCGCCACATTTTCTACTTCTACAGGATGTCGTGAAGGCAATTTAAATGTGTACATATTTGGCCTATACGATGGTTTGTGGTGGCCCGTCAATGGAGGGACCTCCTAGACAAGTCTGGAACCAATTCACCTACTTCGGAGGAATGGAAGGCTTGGTTAGTCTGGGAAGGAAACGTGAACCAAGAACCTAGAATCGGGTGCAGGCGACAGCCAACGCCTCCTGCAACTGCACTACCGCATGCCCCTCTCTAGATATGTACACCATAAAAATTTTCCAGAATATTTAAAACTGGCGCTCACCATGATCAGTCATGATCTTACAGTTCCAAAACAAGGTTGTTAAGCAGACGAGGGCGAGGGAATGGCACAATCTTTTTCCACTAAAAATGATCGACATCCTACTTCAAGCTTTAAATCATTATTTTTCCTCAAATAAGAAAAATTGCACAAAAATGTGTTTAAGCGTTGTGTTCAGTTATAGTGCACATAAATTAAAACTTCAAAAAAAGTTCCTTGAACAAAAAATTATTCTAACTTTTCTGGAGAGTCTCAAGTTTAATGTAGAGAAAGCTTATTTTAATTTGGAAAAACCCTCTTTGATTTCAAAAGTCTTAGGCTAGTTTTTGCAGAAATTGATTTGAAAAGTGTTCAATTTTACGTGAAAATTGTTGGACTTGATTTGAAAGGTGTCTAATTCAACGTGAAAAGAGTATATGCTATATAGAATAGTATATGCTCGACAGTCTTTCTTCTTTGAAGTGTACACTTATTTATTATTACCTCTAGGCAGTGGGAAGGTAGGTGCCGTTACCTACAAAGTTCCTTGTTCAAAAAGTCATACCGTCACTTATGTGCTTAGCTATCTTAACCGCATACGGTAAGCCTACCGTTGCCAGTTCTTTTTCCGTCTCAAACAAGATCACAATCAGATTATTAGACTGAGTACTAACTAAAGCTGACTATCGTTAGAAACCTCAATTAATTCTGTGGTATCTTTATAGTCACAGAATCTAGCAGAAAAGCTGCCCCAAAGCTAACGAGGCTCAAAAACACATGTTTAAAAACGACAACAACTCGGTTCTTCCTTATATTTTTGCGCACATTTGGCAAGGTTCTTCATCGATTTTCATAGGGACATGAAGTAGTTGCAATTTCCTGTTGCCTTGCCGTTTTGTAGCCTTCTTTTCCCACAAATTTTGGTATAACGTAAGCTCAAAACTAGGGTTAGCCAGGAGGTAGTCATGTGATTCTAAAGCTACCAAAGCCTGTTACAGTATTTACTTAGGGCGGTCGCCCTAAACTGTTAAGCCATACTTGTAATTCAAGCCCTTTAAAATACGCGATATTTCAACGGATCGTTTTCAGAGCGCCCAAAAACGAACCGGAGTCGTATGCGTGAACTGCAACACGAACACGACGACGTTGTGGAGGAGAAACGGTGGTGGTGAGCCTGTCTGCAATGCCTGTGGTCTCTACTATAAGCTGCACCAGGTGAGCATCTACAGAGTTTGGCTAAACAAATCCAATAAAACCGCTAACACTGATGGCCCTGTATGGTGTTTTTCTCGTGCATGAGGCCTCAGTAGAGGCTTTTGATTATAATTCACTTCTCGAACAAGTGGTTAGTGAGGTGTAAGCTCCCAGGAAGAAATAACCGCTGAAAGTGTTTTGCTCCTTCTCTTAAAATTATGTGCTATACAACTATGTGGGATTATGTACTCGAGCGTACTAGCTCACATTGTAGATCTAATCCTACCATTGTCACGTTCCTTATTATCAAATTGGTGAAGAGCAAGTCAAGGCGCAAAAATATTTGTTCAAAATTTTTCAAAAATTCTTCGCTCATTGTTGGAATTCTCCTTTTGAATCCCACCCACCGTGTATCAGGGTGCTTTTTAAAGAGTTTTTTCATCGTTTTCTCTTTCATTTGTCGTATTTGAATGAGCCTTGAGCTGAGATACCGACGAAAAAGCAGTGCGTTTAAACAGGCAGCCCAGGCGAAATCGAAAAATCAAAATCATCCACATATCCCGTCTCCTCGATGAAGAACTTAACGCGGTCTTTCCAATGCTTCTCTAGAATAGGTATCGCAAAGGCGCAGTAAAAAACCACATGTACGAGGAAGAATTGACCTCCTGCAGGTTGGAGTACAAATTAGCTTTTCGGGACCAATCCTAATCGGGGGGAGGCGTAGAGTTCAACTGCGCACGTCATCCCATGCCACACAACCACACATCATGGATTTAAATAGACACCCTTTCCGCTTTTTCAGTTCTTAGCTACTTGTCGCCCTATCTCAACTCTAACGGTATCTTTACCATTCGTCGCATAGGAGAGTATTTGCAGTGGTGCAATCTAATTTTGAAGGAATCCGTATTCAAGACCTTATGGCCATGGAGTATGGGAGATGAACTATCGCAGTGCTCGAGAATTTGGAGCAAAAATGTCGATATCTGTCTCAATTTTTATTAGACAAATGCCTTGGACTACCAATACCAAGAAGCTTATCAGCGCCATTCTTCCAAACGGCATAGCATGCATTCGCAGCGCCTCATTATGCTCCTTACATAGGCCCGCTCAAGGACTCAAAACCCTCAATCCTACCTACGCGCACTACGCAATCACTACAGTAACCGCTCGGCCACCACCTTGCCTCCGATGGTATCCGGGTCGATAGTTTTGATTTGTGACGCGATTTACCACCGGGTTAGGGCCATAAGGTAAACGATACCGCCGCCGTTTAGCTCGGCCAACAGTGAGGGTGTTGGTGTGCCGGAGATGCGGAGCCGGATAAGCGCCAGCTCGAGCGTTGTCGCTTTGCGCTTCCGCCGGCCGCCGCGCTTAAACGCTGCCGCCGCCGTCACCTTAGCTGACGTCCCAGTGTCAAACACCTGCGATTTGATCGGCGCCGCTCAGCGCTCGTGCGCCATTTTGCAGTTCTTCGGATGAGTTGAGCATGTTCCAGGTGGAGAGACCGCTGACGATGAAGAAGGACGGCATTCAGACGCGGAATCGGAAAATGTCGACCAAGGGCAAGAAGCCGAAGGTTGGTAGCTTTTTGGAGTAGTTAGCCACCTTTGAAAAGTCCTTTTGCGAGGGCTCTAGAGGAAAAGTTTCTGCTTAGGTGACGTAGGAGGTACTGTAGAGTTTATTCTTGACTGATTTTGAGAAGAACAGTACCGTGCCTTTAAGCGGTATCATTAAGCTCCCCCACGTCTGAAAAGCTGCCTCTTCATATGCGAATTAAGAGGAATGCAGTACAGCAGATAGTTCTTGATACGCTTTAAGTGAAAAGCCTCAGAAAGTGTCCTAATAGCTTTGTTATGCTGCGGATGCATTTGGAAAAACGAACCTTTCTAAAAAGGGAAGCATCTTTGAGATGAAGGCTAAACAAATTCTCGCCGCTTCAATCCTCTTGCTTCTTGAAGTCGAAGCCGAGACGGTAGCTGACATGAAAAAGCCAATTATATGAGGAAGTAAATATAAGCTTCAATGGTTCGTTTCTCAAGACCGTATTTAGTCACGGATGGAGGAAACCTAGCGTGTTTCAATGCTAACGGTAAAATCGGCTCTTATAAACTTTGGAATGCCTTCTGGATTCAGCTAGGTGAACACATGAGATCCTGTTGCTCTAGAAAATGAGGTACTTGTCGTTAGCCGAAGCGTTAGAGATGCAGCGAATTCGTTTGACTACTGTAGAGGATCGTTGCCATGGGAACAGCTCAGTATGTTGTCATGGGATATCTCTACCATACCCAATAGTCGCAAGTATTAAGCACGTATCCTTCAAAAGATAAGCCTAGATCAAATAGAAATGAGTACGGTTTGGCTCTTTGGGCTGCGCCACGCATTCTACTCGAAATCTTGGAGGCAATTTGAATATGTATTCGGCTCAAACAACGACTTGGTGTATCCAGTGAATGAACGAGTCTAGTATTAGTCTAGTATTCATTCTTTTTACATACGTCTCTCATCAATTTGCCAACTAGGAGGGATAGAATGCTCTTTTGGTCCTGGGCGAAAACCGCGGTACCGCCAGCTGATTCGGGAAGAGCCATGTGAGAGCCGACACCTTTTCACTGTGCTACACTCACACAAATCAAATGCAAATAAGTTTGTAAAACCAGAAACTCTTAAGAAAAAATTGCGAAGCGACTGACAGGTCTTGGTCAGGTAAAAAATAAGTTTCGCTGGTCTGAAGATCTCTTCTAGCATCTAAATTATCCCGAGACTCATTGGCGGATTTTTGTTGGAGTTCTCAGTTAGGTGCTTTCTAACTTTTAAGTGGCTTAGAATTGGGTGCAATTTCTTGGCCAAGGGATGCCACTCTGTTGCTGTTTGTTCCGCTTTCCTATCTATGTCTTCCTCTGACTAGGATAGATCCGAATTTACAATACCAGATGGTTTGACAGGATTTTGGAGAACTATAAAGGTGCCAAGACCGCTAAAGTGGGCAAACCAATGCAATATTTCGCCCCTAGTATCTAGAGGATATGCTTAAACTCCTAAGTAACTAACTGCACCAGCCATGAAGCCTTTGAGGGCCAAAAAACTTATGAACTGTTATTCGAAGGCCATAAGCCAGGAAAAAAAACACTTCCACCTCAATCTGATCTCACGTCTCATTCAGCTTTTTCAGTCCGAAGATCCGAACTCGTGGGGCGGCATGAAAGCGGCTCCGATGTACGACATGAAGCTGATGCCGACGCCGTATTTCCCCGGTCAACCGGCCTACTCGACGGGACTCTTCTTCCAGCAATAGTCCTCCTTCTTCTTCACTCTCACTCACAGTGTGGTACATACAGTACCTGGGCGGTTACAGTGTTCACTTCTCTGCCTGAATTCCTCCCCGTGCCTACACATACTATGTCCTCCCGTTCTTGCCTATAGTACACCATCCGACCCCAGATACTCCGCGCGCGCTCTCCGCGTGTCCTCTCCAGAGTTGTGATGTCGCGGCTCGTATGGTCGTCTGCGTCGTCGTGCGCTTCGTATTCGTCTTCTGAGCCGATCGATCGAAACTCTTCTGCTCCACAGTAATCGATAATCGATCGAATACAAAGCGCACGGTGCACGTCGCCAGCATCGCCGTCGTCATATCCTCCAGGCCAACCGGTCTGTGTGGACTGCCACACACGAGTGCTGCTCCTCCCCCTTGTACAGAATGATCCATATATTTATTGATTTTTGTGATTGATTGATTGGTTTGTAATAAGTAGCTGCGTAATAAGAACCGTAAGCACAAATTGGGTACATTTTTCAAAGACAAGTAGGAACATTTTTCAGTCTAATCCGAAACGAGATACCGTATCCGGACATGTGACGCCGTTCACAAGTAGACGAGCAGCACAGTCAATTCACGGTGCAATAGAGTATGTTCTAGTTAAATTACACACGATAATTCCACGCCGCCCCGCCCACTGAGATAATCTTTCACCGCCTCCAAAGTGTTATCAGTTACGAATGATTGTGATCGTTTTTCCTTTACGTGAATTACTTTAATTGAGCATGCGTTGAGAACTTAATGTCGTGATCTTTTTACCTGAGATTGTTTATTTTTAATAAATTAATTTATAAATCTGACTCTCAATTTGAATACAAAAGGCAATCCACAAATGAAGGCGTATTAGGGCGTCCAGCGGTTGATACTCACTGACTCTCTCAATGAAGAAATTCTTTGAATGATTAAATGCTTGCCAGTTTAAAAATTGCGAGATGTTAGTAGGTCTGAGGATTCACAACGTTGAAGCTGTTATTATAGATTCTAAAAAGCTGAGAGATATTTAACTAAACTGAGAGTGAGGCCGGTTAATCCTACTGGGATGCGCCACGCAATCTGCTGAAATGTAACGTGATAGAGGCATTTCTTTCCGCATTTTTATTCTACACCATGGTATCAAGAAGTTCTCATGTCGGCGTTTTAATGGGCACGTTGTAGCTCAGACGGACTAAGTGTCGGCTACCCCGTACACTTGATTTCGATTCCTTAATTGGGGTTTCTCGCCTAGGCTAACCAGGCCTTCTATCTAACCGCAGTCCATGAACTGATGGCAGACTTGTCTAGGAAGTATAAAACACTGTCTTGTACATCGGTTGCCCACCGCAGCTCACTATCGTTGTGCTCCATAGGCCAAATGTGCGTGTATGCTGCCATAAAAATATCCCGCAGAAGCAAAATGCGTGGCGCATCCCATAAAGAGATTAGTTAACGCGACCTTAATCGTATCTCCTAAATTACGTATCTTTATCGTGTTCAGAAAAATCACGTATCACCTGCAACTTGAGGAACCTGGTCACATTTTCGAATCACTATGCACCATTACAGAACAAATTACCATAGGAGGCAATCTTACAGTTTACTGTAACTGATGGCTGTTCAACGTGAATGCATTATTCCAGGAACATCGATGTGTAATGAACTATAAGCTGAAGCTGTTAAAACTACACCCGAAGTGATGACAAAGGACGAAGATGTGCGTGAGAGCATTTAATTGCGTCGTGCATTCCATCTGCTGATGTCGTGGGGGCAGTTAGAATGCGTATTTGGCCACTGACTTAAGGTGCTAGTCGTTAGACAGACCGATGCTCGATTGTTCTCTGGCAAACCTTGCACCTAGTGAGATGCACTCTTTTGAATGAAAATCTTGTTGACATGAGCAATCTCAGGGAAATCTATCCATTACGGTACCATCACTATGTCAAAATGTAGCCGTGTAATAGTGCCCCATTTCAACTTTAGAATTTAATTCATTTTTGAAACATTTTACAAGGTTGGTCGCGTGTAGCGCAGTCGGAGGAGGTGCCGGCTGTCGCGTGCACCAGATACCAAGTTTCTGGTTCGGATTTCTCGTCCAGGTCAACAAAACCTTCGTTTCCTATAGGCTCGTTGAATTGGTACTAGACTCGTTTGTTAAAGTTAAAGCGCCAAACCATCGGCCAGCCGATGAACAAGTCAGCGATGGGTAAATACGCATCCAAACCGCCTCCACGACATCCTGTAGAAGCAGAATGCATAGCGCATCCCAAAAGAGATTGAGTAATGCCATCCTTTATCCTTATCATTACCCTTGTACACGGTTTGTGCTGAACGAGGTTTTTACGGTGGACATGTATTATGCGGTCTGACATCTCGACGCGAACGTCGCCTTCAGAACGATATGTAGTCCACCGAGATTTAACTTCGCCGTACTTACTATACTACAGTGCTGGATTATACAAGGTGTTGCAAGGAATTACAACACATGTTGCCACTACCTGAATGATCATACGATTATCACCCTTTATAGAGGTACAAATATTTCGTTAGGGCGCCAAATCTCAGCAACGGAAGTGCGCAATGCCTTACACTCGTAGTACTGCATCAAAATTAGTACAAAGAAGCACTGACAGCATCGACGTTCAAAAACTTAAACATTGCGATGAATGAGTCAAGGAAGCGAAAATCCTTTGCGCCGCGCACCTCTGCACAGTCTCACAATGTTTGCTTGATTGGAAGTTAAAATAACACAATCTTTACAATGTTTGGCAATCGAAGAATGTTCAGCTTTTTGCGCCTTGCCTTTCTAGAACTTTGAGCAACAGAACTGATAGCTGATAACGAAACAGGAGGTCTCTAACTAGATCTACTGATTCAAAGTGAGCTAAGAAAATTAGACAGTTACCGCTTCTCTTTCTCTACGAAAATAGGATCTCTTGCTAGAAGCGGTTTGCAATTTTTTGGACCGGTATTACACTATGAAGGGTCATTTATCTGCGTACTGTGGTCAATTAACGCCCAGGAGCCGAAGATACTGTTAGAGGATCCAAACTACGCTTGAAGAAACTACGGTTGGGTCGCGGGTATTTAATAGTTTTAGTGTAATTCACGAGTCCCGCTTCAGGAACTGTTTATGCCGAAAACCTTCTTATTTCGGGCTCGGGTTCCCGTCCAGGACAACCAAGTCTTCCGTCCCTCCGGAATCGATGTATCGGTGCTACCAACACCTGTCTGAAAAGGATTAAACGCTGATTTGTCCATCGGTTAGCCACCGCAAGTCACTGTGTAGGCCAAATAAGCATTCAGATGGCTTCCACGACATACCCTTCCATCCCAAAGGAGATCGTTTAGCGTCGTCCTCTACCCTCTATCATTGTATGTATAATCATTCAAGCACTTCTTGGGACACCTTGAGCAGTGAAAAGAACTTTCTTTGTTTCTCTCTATGACAGATTGTTTGACATGGAGGAGCAGCTGCAAGTGCACTTCAATCATACCATTTATTTATTTATTTATTTATGTGAGATACAATCACACGTAGATGTTAGAAGAGGGAAATAAGACGATAATAGTGCACAATGTGATGTATAAAAGGTAAAGGACGACGTTATTCAATATCTTTTTGGATACGCCAAGCATTCTACTTCTACAGGATGTCTGGAAGCAGCTCGAATGCGTAATTTGCCTGCAATGGCTTGCAGTGGCCAGCCGATGGAAAGATCAGTACTTCGCCTACCCCAGGCAAGTATGGTACCAGTTCTTCAACCCCAGTGGAATGGAAGGTTTGGTTGGCCTGAGCAGGAAATCCGAACCAAGGACTTGCTATCGGGTGCACACGACAGCCGGCGCCCCCTCCAACTGCGCTCCACGGGGCCCTAAACCTAAGCAGAGTAACTGGTAGGAGCAGCAAGCAACAGCAGCGAACAGTATGTTGGGTGAAGACTGTGGCATAATTTGTACCCAGTTATGAAGGAAGAGCTATCCCAGTCACTGATCGTTTCCTGCTGTGATCATGAGGTTGTTTTTGCGGTGTCAATGAGGCTGCTGCTGTGCTGCGCCGGGAGGAAACGGCGTCGCTGAAAAACGGCCATGGGTCCGCGAGAAAGTTCATGCGGCTATTGACGATTTTTTCCGCCTCACCCGGACCGCGGAAAAAATCGCGGAGCATTATCGCGAAATGTTCGGGGCCGTGACGAAGAAAAAAACGCCTCGACGATACGTTCTCGAACAAATGAAGACGAATTGGCTCCGACTAGGACTGTTAGCGGTGGGTGAAGAGGAGGCATATATCAGCCGAAGAGTTATGGCAATTCCTAGCCAGAGCTGAAAGCTAGACGGGTGGCAGGTGTGCGGAGCCGGGTCATCGGACGACACCAGCTTGAGGTGCGGAGTATTTGGGAGCATCCTAAGGTACGTTTAGTGGATGCTCTTTCAACAGGGTTCTTATTTTTCCAAATATTCGAGTTTCTTGAACAAGTTCTCACCAGCAAAAAGGCCAAGGCACTAAAAACGGCCTTTTTTGATGATGTGTATTAAGCAAGAAACCAAAATTGATATTCCTTCGTTATTCTGCATAAGAATTCACACTGGTTACAAGTTTAAGGAACATGGCACAGAACGCGAGGTTCTGTTGGCGTGTGCCTTTTATTTCAGATGACCACATGTTGATCATCGAATTCTTCCAGCCAAAGCCCGCAATATTTCCCTTTGCTTCTTCTGCGTGCCAGAGTGCTACATCGGATCTCCTCGATCAAGGGACAGATCTTCCTATCATTCGTTCAGAGCTTGCACGAATAAGTCGGACCAATGCGTTGGTGGGCGTCCTTATGTCCTCTCGGGTCGGGTAGCACACAAATTAAAAAATTCGAGCTATCTTTAGGGCGCGTGTAGCGCAGTCGGAGAGGCGCGACTGTCGCGTGCACCCGATACCAGGTTCCTGGTTCGGATTTCCCGCCCAGGCCAACCAGGGATCCCTCCGGGGTCGGTGAATTGGTACCAGACTTGTCTGGGAAGGATAAAGCGCTCACTTGTTCATCGGCTGGCCACCGCAAGTCATTGTATGGCCAAATGCGCATTCATGTCGCCTCCACGACATCCCGTAGAAGTAGAATGCGCTGGCGCATCCCAGAAGGGATTGAGTAACGCCGTCCTTTATCCTTATCCTTATCTTTACGCCTCCGAAGACGACGAAACGGTCGAAACGTCAGGCTTGGGATAAACGTCACCACCTACCACACAGAATGAGAAACACCATAGTTCGTAGCGATACCGAGGTTTCAGAAAAAGAGAACATGGAACTGTTTGACAACGTACACAAAAATTGTTATTTTAGCCACAAAATTAGATTACATGACTTTTAGATTGTAAATTTTTATCTTATGTAGTTGTCTATTCAAAGGGTGGAGTCAATTTTAGTTGAGACATCCTGAGTGGTGAGTCATCGAGGAAATTTTTTGAAGCATACGGTTATTTAAGCTTCTTAAAAAGTTAGTAATGCGACTTCAAACAATAAGCTAAGATTTTATAGTGAAGTTACATGAGTAGCGACGTCGATGACGTTGAAATTGTACATATAAAAAACTTTAGGAGTTCCACGTATCCGCTTGGCTCAATTGGAAGGAAAAAGTGTGAAACAAGAAGGAAGCCGTCACAACGATGTTTTGTTGCGATCAAAATCATCTATCAACATCGTTGTGACAGCTTACCACCTCGATACCAGCCAATTGAGGCTTAAAGAAACTGATTTAAAAAGGAAGCCGATGTTAGCAGACGAAGTTATTAGAGTTTCCCACTCGGAATATCGCTTCAGACCGAAAACATAACTTCATACAAGGCAATTAAAACCAAACTTTATCCGGCATTATATTCCACACAATTGAGCCGGCCGCAAATCGAGGAAGTTAGTCACCCAAACCCGGATTTCGCCGTAGTCGGCGAATTTTTACTCAGCCAAGGCGTGCTGCATAGTGCGGAATATGTGGTAGTCGAATGGGGTAATGTCAGGGCTGTAGAGCGGATGAGGCAAAAAGGTCCAACCAAGTTCCTCAAATTTTCGCTGAACGACTTTTGCGATATCAGACCTCGCATTAGCATGCAACAAGTTGGAGGAGGACCTGTCAACTCGGTTTCGATTTAGATTTGGAACAAAATTTGGAGCAAACAAACTCTACTGCAAGCTCCCGTGTTGACATTGTCGGATCATCAGTCCGTGAATGTTCGTTATCCGTGTAGGCGCCCGTCTCCTATGCTCTTCAAGACTTTCGTCGCCGGCGGCAATACGTTGAAACCACCGCTCGCATTGTCCTGTGGAAACGACATCTTCGCCAAATGCAGCTACCTTCGAACGATTCGGCCGCGGATTTCTTATATATGAACTCGTAGAGCTCGCACGAGAGCACAATCACTTTCTGGTCCATTGTATTCTGAAGGCTATAATTTTAAAAACCGATGAAGGAATGAAGTAGGAAAATAGGAAAGAGTAGAAGATGAAACGCCGCGAAAAACCAATTTAAGTGAGGTTACAACCGATGTGAAAGGAAGGCCAAAATGTACGTGACATTCCGTGTGGGCACCCTAATAAATTGCAATTTGTCACTTCCTCTTTCAATAGTTTCCCAAAGTATAAACACTCCATCGACCTAATATTTGCATGAACTCACTTTTTGGGCTTAGAATCGCAACTACGTATCCATACACTCAATGTTTGCGAAACAACAATAACGTTTTCCTGAGCACGAGCGACACAAGGAATGTTATAAAAGCAGCTCGTTTTAAGTACATTTGTAAATGGCAATGAAAGATTTCCATTCAACTGCAGTTTCCTTAGTTTCACTGAACTTTTCCACACCTCCTGGTACATTCAGCCGGCTATGAAGCAAAGGAAAGAGCCGCTGTGAGCAATAGAGTCCACGGCCGATGGAGTTCTCCAATAAATCGTGAACACCGCGACCACACACCGCTTGGCTGTGCTCCAGGCTCTCGCCGACAGTTGTTCGCCACACATCTCCGACCACCAACACCTCGCAATCATTTTCGAACAAAAAACCGCCGAGACGTTCGCCTGATAAATCTGCGCGCATGATTTATGCCGTCGACAATTGCCGACGACGCCAACATGCTCGGGTCGTATTTCGGTGTCTCCGAGACCTTTCGTCGTGCCTCTGATCCAGTGATTGAATGGGGAGACCTAAACAGCAGAAAGATTGTCGTCAGGAGAACATCATCGCCATTGGCTTTGTAGAAACATTTTGCAACACTCATCTCTTCAATGTCAACTCTTTAATCTTCTCTCTTCGACATCTCTATAAATAAATAGGCAACTTTTAATTAATAAAAATCAGTTAGTCCCTTCACAGTTTGATGAGAGATCACAACTACTGAATACAGACAACCGGCATGGAATGGAATGCGCTACGCAATTTGCTTCTTAAGTATTATATATCGTAGACGGTGGCGAATAGCGCAGTTGGACAAGGTGCCAACTGTCGCGTGGACCCGAAAAAAGGCTCCTGGTTCGGATTTCCCGCCCAGGGCAAGAAAGCCTTCTATCCCTCCGGGGCCGGTTAATTGGTTCCAGACTTGTCTGGGAAGGATAAAGCGCTGACCTATTCATCGGCTGGCCACCGTCATTGGCCAAATACGCATTCAAATCACCTCCGCGATATCCGGAAGAAGAAGAATGCGTAGCGCATCTCAAAAAAGACTGAGTAAAGCTGTTCTTTATCTTTTTTCCTTACATATCGTGGATAAGAGCATAATAAGTGCGCATTCAGCCTATACAATGACCTGCTTTGGCCAGCAGATTGAAAAGTCAATTCTTTATCCAAGACATGCCCGGCCCTAGTGCGACGGTACCCGGTGAAGTGGTTTGAACGCTTCCTACAATGCTCTTGCAGTCGTGCCAGGAAACAAACGACTAGTTCCATTGCTCAAGGGTAAGGGGATAAGAATAGAAGGCGGCGTTAGTTGGCCACTTTGTGGAACGCGCCACGCATGCTACGAAATGTTATGGAGGCAGTTTGAAGGCAAACGTACATATTCCGCCCACCTTCGGGTCTAGCTATTCTGCAATACGAATTTCCCTTCCCAGAATGATTCGAGCTCCGTGACGAATATAACGTCGCCTTTTCGTGACAAAAGAACGATAAAGATAAAGTCTCGGCAGTCAATCCGGCTTACGGAGACTGTCCGATAAAAGGTCCAGTGTTTTATTCTACCTAGATAAGCATGGTATCTTCGAGGGATGAAGCGCTTGATTGGTTGACTTCTGCCAAAATTCTGAACCAAGGACCTAAGGTAGGGTGCACGTGGTGATCGTTTCGACTGCCACACCATGTTCCCGACTAAAGAGGAGAGTGGTAAATAAGAGAAAAATTGGATCTAAATCAGTTGAGGAAGCACTCCGCCCTGACTCTTTGACAACGGCAGTGAAATTGAAAGCAGATCATGTAGTTGGTAAAGAGAATGCCGTGAAATGTCCTATGACGAAACTTTTCGTTTTAATTTCCTAGCCGGTTGACGATACACTGTTTACATATGTTTCGCCTTTCTAGCGGTGCCCCCCCCCCCCTCTGACTAGGATAGATGCGAAAAATGTAATGCGGTTTAGTCTTTGCTTTTTCCAAAACTACACCTGTTTTATGTCTTCGCTTCTCTATTCGGCAACGCTATTGCGAATGCCATCTCCAAAGTTAAAAGATAGAGGTGGGCAAGATAAAAAGCAGGAGAAAGAGGTTAATTGAGCTCGAGTTCATCGGGTTAATCCTTTTTGCGATGCGCTACAATAATTCTTCTACATGTTCTCGTAGCTTGATTGCTTATCTAACCAATGTCGAGGATCAGAGACGCTGTCGCATGGGCCAAACCGTCGAAAATTAGGTGGACCGGTCAGGCTAGTGCGTTTTGCAAGCAACGCCCACTGGGCGAGCCTGTTACCGACAGGATTGTTAAGGGAACACCGAAGCGCTCACCAGCGCGTTGGTCGAACTTCTTCGTGAAAGGCCTTAACGGACGATAAGACGTTCTTTGTGTCCCTCGAGCGATGAGGATCCATTGGAGCACTCTCCAATCAAGTCACCCGACAGGACGAATGGTGACCCTGTTGACGTCCGCTCGAACAACTCGATGATCAGCGGAAGAACAGGTGATACAGTTGATCTGACTAATACAATGCCCTGAAGCAGCCTATCGATCCACAGTTCAATGTTGTACTCTGATAGAGTATTCTGGTACCAGTTCGCTGAAGCCTGGAACACTTTGTTGGCCTGGCCGGAATCAGGATCTGATGGTGAGCCTTGCTTTGGGGTTGAAGTCGGCGCATCTTCCAGCTGTGCCACCGGCGGCGGACAAGCAGTAATGCCTCAGCAGGAAGATTTAGAAGATTATGAACGATCGACACGCTGTGATATCATCAAACGTGTAGTAGACTCAAAATTTCGGAAAAAAATGCTAATCTAAATTCATTTTACGACACATGCAGTTCCAATCTGACTGCAGGCATTCCTTCTAGTAGTCACAAAAATTGAAGAAAACGCTCAATGTTATTCGATTCCTTTGGAGCTTTAATGGAGAGCTGCATCTGTGAAACGACGTCTTCAGATCCTCCGCACACTTGGTGCCAACTTGTTTCGATAACTTCTTCTGACATCCTATAATGTTCCGGTGTTCCCGCCGTCGTAATAGAAAACTTCAACGTATTCATTAGAGGCAGTACGATTAGGGACAGAGGACACATAACTGCAAGAAATAGGATTTGTCACGCATTTTCAACGCTCGTGAAGAGCAACGTTTTTCCAACCTGGCCTATGCCTTCTTCCAAGTGTAACAAACCTTGGGTAGTTACACCTTAAGGAAGGAAAAACGTTATCCAGTGTTAAAATTATATAAATATCATCTTAAATCTTCCAAAGACCAAGATTTGTTGGTCATAAATTTCAATGGCATAAATAGCGCAGCCGGCAAGAGGTTTGATTTTGGATGGCTCCTAGAATCGACCATATGTAGCTTCGTCACCCCGCAGGCCTCATCCTTTCGTCCTTTCGTGATCGCTGAATTGGTTCCGGAGCTGTCTGGAAGGTACAACTCCGTCTTTCCTATCGACTGGTCATCGAGGGACTGCTTAAATAATCCATAGCCTTGGCGATGTCCTGTAGAGCAGAATACGTGGCGTTGTCCAAACTAAGGCTTCACTAACGGCCACTCATACCTCTTACCCTTTATGGCACTTTCCTTGAGTGCATTTCTAACATACCCTTTGTGGCACAAAGTACTGAAAGTGATGCCCGAGCAACTGCTGCTTCGCACTCCAAGCCACAAGCTTAAGATCACGTAATTGTCGGCAGATGCTCGACGGTGGTGCTTCGCCATGGGCACTAACCGCGCCGCCCTTCTCATATCAACACGCACCGTAATCCCTCTAAATCGTCATCAACTAATTAACTGGCAGATAATTTGGCGTAATTTTCGCGTCAGTGTCCTTAATGAGCCGCGCCAACGGCAAAACTGTCGCCCCTTTTTATGAGCACCGTTCCGCTGTGGACGACATTCTTTCGGGGTTTACTGCGGAAAAATCGCTACGGTGCGATGTTCTTCGTAGGCCGTTTCGGGGACCCACATCCTATTGCTAAATAATCTTCGACTTCCTTATTAGGTGCTCACAGTCTTCCAATGCTCAGAGACTTGTTCGGATCGTGATCAATTAATGATCCTGACCATAACCCGGGGCACAATAAGTCTGTCTGGCAGGTGCTAATTGAATACACTATCCCGAGGGTATCCACGCCACTTTGAGGTATCAAGGAGTCAAATGGCGCTTAGAAACCGTAAAGGATAAAGGGCGGCGATACTCAATCCTTTTCAGGATGCGCCACGCATTCTACTTCTTCGGGATGTCGCGTAGGCGATTTGAATACCTATTTGGCCGTACAATGCGGCCGTAGCCTATAAACAAGTCAGCTCTTAATACTTCCCAGACAAGTCCGGTACTAATTCACCGACCCCAGAGAGATAGAAGGCTTGGTTAACCTGGGCTAGAAAAGGAACCAAGAACATGGTGTCGGGCGCACGCGACATCCAGCACCTCCTCCAACTGCACTACATGCACCTGTTAGAAGCTAGAAGCAGTATCACGAGGATTTTGTACACCTTTTTTCAATAGCTAGAAGAATCACTCCCTTCATGAAACGGTCGGTAGAAAATCAGCCCCTAATTTTTTTCATGAAGGCTTTTAGCAGTTAACTAATAACGTCGCTGCTGGATGTCGAAATGAACCGGGTTTCATCGATTCCGGCTGTGAGGTCCTGTCGGTCGCACCGCAGACTCCTTTCCGAGAGAAGCTAGGTAAAAAGGCCTGATAAATCAGCACTGCCTCTGAGATGCGCCACGTTCCACTTTCGCGGATACACACAAAACTCACAATGAGTCGTCTCTTCAGTGATTTGCTATGAACGGTCAGTTGACAATTCATTCCTTTATCGTTCCAAATAAGCCAGAATAGTAGACCTGGTCATGTATGCTCACCAACGAAGGATTCTGCCTAAAGTCGATTCCACGGTTCACGCGAGAGCCGCCAGCCTTTGTCAACTGCGCATTATACCCCACTAACAGAAATAGCTTTGGACAGTTTATACGCCTAGAAGATTGGATCGCGAAACATCTATGTAGTCGTCCCTTACTCTGAAGAGTTTCTCCCTTTGACCAATGAAATTTTGGAGAATTTTATTTGACGTTCATTTACAATTACATTTTATTACTCCTCAAATCCGGTTGCTTGCTCCCACTTCTGGCTTGCCTCTCACTGTTGCCATGCGAGCAAAAAAGTGAAGCTGTTGTGAAGGCATTTGGAACAAGTAGTACTCAGCCATTCTGCTTTCCCAATTTCATGCTTTTCTCGTATTCATCAAGGACCTTTGAGGTCCTGCCGGATTCGCGCTGAAAGAATAAAACCCCGGTTTTCCTGACATCTCGCCATCGCTGAATTCTCGTTCTCGTTCAATACAGGGTGCCCACGACAGTGCAATGGGAGTCTTACTAAACTACTAATGGAGTTCTGTTCGAATCTCAATCCAATCAGCATTGACAAAATCGCACCTTCAGCTGTCTCCGGCTGATCCAGCTTACTGCAAGCAATAAGGTGTAAAAGTGCGTGGAAAAGCCGGTGCAGGAGGCGCCGGCAGTAGCGTGTGCACGGGCCAACGTTTTCGTCCAGACCAATCAAGCTTTCCATTCCTCTGAAGTCAGTTAATTGATACCGAACTTGGCTGGTAAGGGTAAGCCACAATTATCAATCGCATGGCCATCACATGTCATTATTAGATCAAGATACGTATTCAAACCGTCTCTACGATATCACGTGCAAGTAGAATATGTGGCTCGCCCCAAAGAGGGAACCTGTTCTTCATCCTTTAACAAACAGTATGTTCAGTAGACCCTCTAACGGTCTCTTCATCCAACTACTGAAGGCGGTCGAAAAATTATTGTTTCAGGCACAACCAAAGACTGGATGTCCGGACACCCTTAGTGCCTTCGATACTGTGTTAAAACCTACCACTTTGGGCGTAGTAGTGCAATCGGGGGAGGCGCCAGCTGTTGCCTGCACCGATAGCAGGTTCTCGATTCGAATTTCCCGCCCTGGCCAACCAAGACTTCCATCTTCCGAGGTCGGGGAATTAGTACCAGAGTGCTTGGAAAGGACAATAAGGCGAGTCGCCCATCAGCTGGCCACTACAAAATCAAATAACCTCCACGGCTCCTTGAGGAAGTAGAATGCGTAGTGCATCCCAAAAACGATTGACCAACTACATTCTTTATCCTTTATCTTGACACTTGACCTTGAAGGATTTCCTCGATTTTGAATTGTGCGTACAATTGTATGAAACTGATTAACTAAGAAAATAAATAAATAAATGTTTGAATAGGATGAAACACTGACTTGTGCATCAACTGGCCACCGTAGCTCATTCCATGGCCCAAATACGCATTCAAGTTGTCTCCGCGGGATCAGGTGATGTACATAGAATTCAACTGAGGAATGTAGTATGCCCTCATTGATCCTGTATTTGTATCCTAATATTTTATCCGATTTGGCTAACGCGTTTGCTAGCGCTGTCGGAGGAGGTGCCGACTATCGCATTTACCTCGTTTCAAGGTTCTTGGTTCCCAAATACGCATTCAAGTTGTAACGCTTTCTATGGTTCAGCCCAGGCCAATCGAATCTTCCATTCCTAGGGGGTGGGGTGGTGAAGTAGTACAGGACTTCCCAGGGAAGAATAAAATGCTGACATGTCTATCGGTTGGACACCGCAAGTCATTGTACGACCAAATACGCATTCAAATCGCCTCCACGACATCACATAGGGGTAGAGAGCATGGCGCATTCCAAATGGAACTCAGTAACGCCGTCCTTTATCCTTTTTTATTAGGTATAGAGCAATTAGAGCATTTTATTAATAATAAAAAGTAATTACATTGTAGGGCCAATATGAATTTTAATTTTAATTTTAGCGAAAATGGAAAACGCCCAGTGCTAATAGTAATTTAAATATTTACTAAGCTGTATTTCAAGACTATCATGTACCAAATATGTACAGTGACATTCAACAGGGCGCGTGGAGCGCAATCCGACGAGGCGCCTGCTGTCGTGCACGCTATAGAAGGTTCCTGGTTCGAATTTCCCGCCCAGAACAACCAAGCTTTTCATCCGTGCATGGTCGATGAATTGGTGCCAGACTTGTCTGGAGAGCTTAAAACGCTATCCTTTACGTCGGCTAGGCGTACAAGTAACTCTGCAGGCCTAATACGTATTCACACTGAATCTAGAACCTCGAAGAGGTAGAATGCGTTGCACTTTTCACCAAATGCTTTACCGTAGTCGCCCTGCATCCCTATCATACCTATCCTTTAACAGATGAACTCAGCTCTATGTATTCTACCACTAACGGCCCGCAGCACTGCGATAGAGTCGTCTGCAGATAACCATCAGAGCATTCTGCAGCCGGGAGTAGCCAGCTCGAGAACGAGTTGCGGTGTGGAGGCCTCAGGCGGAGATCGCTTCGGGATTTCACCCGGCTCGCGGTCACGCATACATGGCGTTTTTTCGCTTTCGCCGCCAGCACTTCGTGACGAAGGGAGGGTTGTTTCTTTGGCGATGTCATTCTGCGTCTGCTCCGGAGTCTTCGTCTCGTTCCTTATCGTCGTTCATCGCTGATCGCAATCTCGCTGCTTCGCCGTCGTCGACTCGACAACGACAACGACGACGGCGACGACGAACTCTTTCGCCGGAGTGTGTGTGCGTGCGTGTGTTCAGGTGCAAATCGAATCCGTCTCAGGGAGACAATGGACGACGATTCGCCAAGAAATTAGTTCCACAAGCCGGCCAGACAGCATCAAATTAGGAAGCGCTCATTCGCCTAAGAAGGCCAACTTCAGCTTACGGTTTGGAAATCGGTTACGATCTAGAGATACTGCAAAAGCTGGAAATTCAAACCGCTCCCGAATCAGAGAAAAACTAAAAATAATGGAAAAGAGAGTGTGCCAAGAACAGCCTACCACGTCTAAGAAAGGTGTGGCAACGATTGGTCACACGCATGGGAAAAAGTTAGTACTTGGTGCCTGTTACTTAAAGCAAAATACTAGAGGCAAAGGAAGGATGGCATTAATCATTCCCTTCGTGAGATGCGCCACGCATTCCACTTCCGCGGAATTCGGGGAGGCAAATTGAAGGCGAATTTTTTCCAAAAGTAGAAGGATACAGGGTCGATCCCCGCTCTAGATTTGCACCTCTGAATCTTCAAAATTTCTATATTTCCTCTAGTACAGTCATTTTCTTTGCGCATGAATAGCGCAGTCGGCAAGAGGTCAGATTTCGAGTAGAGCCAAGAATCGATCATGGTTTCGTTACACCCCTAAGGCGATCAATGGCCACCGAATCAGGGTGAACGCCGTACTCAAGACGCCTTCTCCGACTGCACAGCCACGCAACCATTAGAAACTAACGAAAAAAATTGAAGAAACTCGCGGTCTGGTGCTTTGACTACATTCGACTGTTTGAGCCGCTGTACTACTCCAGATGTGAGCGCTCTCTAAGGAAATAAGGAGAGGAAGGTGTGCTACTATGTACGGTGAGGAGCTCACATCTCGCAGTTGGAGTTGTCCCCCTCCCAATTAGGATCAAGCCTAAGTTATTTCAAAAAATACGGATTTTTTCCTACGTACCACTCACTTCTGCACGAGCTTCTACCGTCCCATCACGACTGTACTCTTTTTACGTATTTAGTTTATGCTAACGTTGATACTCCGCGCTATCAGCCGCACTCTATGGTCGCTCATATATATGTTTAACTACACGCATTTGAAGCAAATAGCGACTTCGAAAATTTTGATTTTTCAATATAATGGAGCCGGCAGAAGCGATGACTCTCGCGTGTACCCATGGAGGTTTCGAATCTGTACAAGTCAATCTGGACTTTCATCTATTCGGAGGTGATGCGTTGTTATCAGACTTGTCTGAGAAGGATGAAAATTTGGTCTTCTATGGCAAGCTACTTTCTAGGCAAAGTACACACCGGCGTATATGTATGTGGTTTTCAAGGTCCTAGTCGCGAATGTGGGCAGCATTTGGGGTGGAAACGCGCCAGTCAATTAACCTGCATCGATTGGACGTGCCATTAATTTAGGCCCTACTCGGTGTCTGCTTTGACTGACCAGGGCATGTTTGGCTGGTGCTCAGACTGGTTGTGTTTGGCTTGCGTGTACCCACCTCCCACAGCTGCACACATTCAGGACATGAACCTTCTTTTTTAGTGGAAAACTGTTTACATAAAGGCAAGTTTTTAAACTGCAACTACATGATTAAACTTCTACTTCCACGACTCCGCATATTAACATACAAAATGTGAAGCATTCAAAGGCGTAGAGATTACTGTGGACAAACTTCAAAATTCCTTTGACGAAATTAGAAAGATGGAAGCTAAAATAATTTCGTCATTATCTCCTTGTAGCACATTCGTTTTCCAATATTTAGACAATATTTAGAACAGTAGCAATGATGCGGCTCTTGGCAAACTGCTCTAATGGTTAGTAAAACTACATTGACAGGTGCTTTTGACCAATGTGTAGATCCGAGAATTATTCTAGAATGAACCTATTCCATGGATGAGTCCTCGGAGAGGTCATATTTGGTTTGATGGCTTGTCGACAGAATCGACGTTTGTTGTGATGGGTTCGGAAGCGGAAAAACGGTATTCACGCGCGTTTTTCGGGTGCTGGCGTCAAGCGCTGTGTCCGAGTCGAAAACAAAAGCGCCGCAGTGGTTGCGCTGCTCACAGCAGCATGGTCACTGCACATGGGGAACTCATGATGTCGGCGAAGAGCGGGAATAGAAAGCTCGGCTGACATCCTGACGATGCAGTTGCTCCAGGCAGCACCAGCGTTATTGTTAACGCTGTTGTACTGCACTTGCACTGCTTGACGTGATAGCACTAATAACGTTGAGTCGAACGAGTATAATGGCGTCTAATTTACCAATTCCTGATCGTTTTTAACCTTTAGTGGTTTCAGTGTGGCGAGCATTACTCAGCAACGAATTCGTTCCATGTATTTGGGGTTGTTCCGTCTTGTTCAACTACAGTCATACATACAATTCTACTTTTGCTTACTTCCTTTCCTTTTCTTTTTACCTTTCGACCCACGTCTTCGCAGCCCTCTTCACATTCTAAACGACCATGCCTAACACGAGCCTTTGAACTGCTGAACCCTCACAACGGAGACGTCAACCATCTGACGCCGACTGGGTTAATGAAGAAGGAATCTACGGTAGGACTAGAAGAGCACGTACGTGTATATCCATCCAACAAGGGAAGCCCATGAACTTCCCCCGAAGATTCTCAACGAGCCCTATATGTTCTCGTAGGGCATGAGACGAGGGTCACAGAACTGTTTTCGTTTTAGCTACGGGCCTCTGAGTGGTCCGAAAATGGCAGAAATTGTATCACTTCAGGACGGGCAGATAAGGCAAAAATGACGCCTGGAATAGCCCTGTCGTGCTCTGGACTTGTGTTCAAAAAGCTTGGAGCTTAAATGAAATTAGACTGCTGCCATAACGATGTTTTGTTGCGATCAAAACTTCTAGCGCCAGGCGGGACTCGAACCCGCAGCTCACCTGACCGGGCGGGAATGCTTTACGCCTTTACACCACCG
Source organism: Heligmosomoides polygyrus polygyrus (assembly GCA_947396885.1). Lineage (NCBI taxonomy): Eukaryota > Metazoa > Nematoda > Chromadorea > Rhabditida > Heligmosomidae > Heligmosomoides > Heligmosomoides polygyrus. Next base: position 25,204,427 of record OX377201.1, on the reverse strand, counting down.
ACGCCGTTTAATCGAACGTAAAGTTAGACTATGGTAATACGATAACTTGCCGACGTTTCCTAGACGAAGCTGCACTGCACATTCAAGTGATTCAGTCGCATTGATGGTGGCATCGACTGGATGGCCGAGTGGATAGCGATACGGACTTGGGAAGGAGTATGGATTGCTAGGGGGATTGATGCAATTTCGCCAATGTAAAGCACATTTTGGCTTTGGTAGGGTACACTACTCGCTTCCCAACTCTGCTTTCAACCTGCTGTCAAGTGTGGAAGAAGCTGGTTTTGTTGTGTGGGAGTTATTTAAGCTGTTGATCACGAATCCATCATCTTTTTCTAAATTTTCATTTTTTTTTGCACCACTTTCTATCTCAAAGTCGAAGGTTGGAACGTAAGTCTGACCATGTTGGAGAAGAAAGCGATTCTACTAACGTATACAGCTCTAATCACCCATATCTGCCGTAACCTACCGTAATAGACCGAAATTTTAAAAATAGAAATCATATCCGTGATCAGCATCCCCAAATAACCCCCGTGGACAATGTTAGAGCGAAATTGTTTCCTTCGACCCCTCCTCAATATTTTGGTGTCGTGCAAGGCTGCAGTGTCGGGTATTCTGCGTGCGCTCCTTTACTTACACATGCCCATCGCAACCTTCTGTATTGAGATGGAAAGTGGCGCAAAAAATGAAAATTTAGAAAAGATGACGGATTCGTGGTCAGCAGCTTAAATAATTCCGATATGCCAAGTCAGGGAGAAATCGATGGTCGTGACCTCGTCACCCTTTTCCAGCGCTACCTAGCAATACGTTAACCTACCGAAGCCAAAATGTACTCTTCTTTTGCAAAAAACTGTATCACTGGAGCGGGCTGATAAGGCATAAGCGACACCTGGAATGGCCCTGTCGTGCTCAGAACTTAACCAACAAAAGGTTTGCAGCTCAAATTATCACCTGTATCACCAGTCGTCCCGTTGATCATCGACTTGCTCGAGCGGGCGCCAGCAGCGTCTCCATTCGTCCCTGTCGCGTGCCAGAATGGTCCAATAGATCCTCCTCGCTTGAGGGGCACGAAGAGCGTCATATCGGTCGTTCAGGGCTTTCACGAAGAAGTTCGACCAACGCGTTGGTGGGCGTCCTGGTGTTCTCTTGACATCCCGCGTAATCCAGTCGGTGACGGCTCTCGTCCAGCGGGTGTCTGCGAATCGCTATGTGGCCGGCCCACCTAAATTTCGACAACTTGGCCCACGCGACACCGTCTCTGATCTTCGAACGTCGGCGAAGTTTGGATCTCCAGAGGCCTTCTCTCACTTGCGTGAGTCGTGTCACTTGGAGTCGAATAGGTGGACACGGAGTCGGACGTTCTTCGTCTTATGATGTTTGATTATAGTAATATGATATTCTCCATGTTCGACTGTCATGAAACCTGAGCATGTCTGATTTGTTTCACTTGATGGAACGTTTACTTCGGCCTGACCTTTCGACAATTTCGTCGTTTTCAAAGACTTGAAAGAAGTTCGGACAACTTTAGCTCTTGATCATTAACGTGAATGGGTAGGATTCCAAAACCGCCAAATGGCGTCTGTAGCGATGAGCCTACGAAATTTTACATATTTTTGAAGTGGTATGACAAGTATAAAACGACTTTAGGCCTTGAATAGAAAATTGTGTCTGCATCCAGCTGAAAGTAAAGTTTAGAATCCTATCACACAATAAAGATAGATAAATGGATATTCTTAGCCCAACTTGTGCACTTCACTTACTTTCATTCTGGAGAACCTTTTTTTGAACAATCATCGTGAACTTTGAATAGTTTCGAACAGTGCTCATTGGCAGCCACATACTCCCCTAATACACATACTGTGTTGAAGGATAACTCCGGGCCTGTTTTTTACACTTTCTTCTGAATTTTGCTGCAGGGTCTTTTGTATAATGGATATGGCTTTCGAAAGAGAATGGAGCAGCATTTACACTATCAATCAAAAAGAGAATCATGTCGAGCTGGGGCCGGATTCATCAATGACTTACAAGAATTTAACGGAGAAAATACAGCCGAAATTCCTGATAGCGCGACTTATCAACGAGCGATATGGTGAGGTAATTCACTGTATCGCTTGATAAGCTCACGCTATCAGCGATTTCTGCAACATTTTCTTCGTTAGACTGCTGTAAGTTGTTGATGAATCTCGCACCTGGATAGGTTCATTAGCTCTTCTTCTACACTAAGAATTCCCTGCTTTCCTATGCTGCAACACGTACTTCATTTCGGCTTAATCCGTTTGGACACCACCTTCCAAACTGGAGACTTTCTTGGCGTGTTGGATTCACGTCCAAGACACGTTCTCAAGCGCAAGGTCCATTATGTCACTGACGCTGCACTAGTGTAACCCATGTCCTCAACAGGCCCTTACGGGTCCGATAGATGGTGCACTTTCATTTTCGGTTGCAGACCTAGAGAGGGGGTCCAACCTGTGCCTCTCTATTTCTGACAGCTTTACTCCAAACAAGCAAAGTTAGATATCCTTCTAGGTCTCTGCTGATTAGATAAACGTGTATAGCGTTTCGTTCTACAGTTTCTTAGGCCAACTGGGGTCAGATTCGTCAGCGACTTACAGCAATCTAAAGTCGTAGTCGTTGATGAATCTGGCCCCTGGATGTTGTGAAGAAGCATGATGGTGAACCCGCAGCTATAGACTTGCTCCCACCTTCGGAACCTTAATCATACACGCTGGAGATTTCGTTCACTTTAAAAAATCTTTTCACACGAGTGCTCTCGCAGATAAGACGTATGAGGCGTTTTTAACAGACAGTTTTGTGGCAATGCCTGGAAGTCGGAGCTGACAGAACTGTAAGACGGGACTGCGATCGAAGGTCTGCAAAGTCACCACAGAACAGTGCACAAACGCACTGCTGAGTGAGTGGATCGGAAAAAACTTGAAGTGAGTCGCCTGGTTGCGATAGCTATTGTATCCGACGTCGAACGTACTGTATGTACAATCTATCGAAAGCGCTTCCATTCTAACGAGCTTCTCGCTTGACAGCATGGTGAAGAAGACAAGATTATCAAGTATGTATCCCGTTGGATGGAGGGGTTGGCATGGGTAGAAAATGGGATTTAGCACATCCACGGTTTCCGGCTTCCTGACAATAATTTTCAAAACACAACTTGCACCGGCGGAGCTTGTAGGTTGATTTATGTCCACCTACATGAGGAGAAAACTGAATGCCCTCTACACTAGGACTGCTTCAGTATTATCCAGCTCAAGAGTGCTTTTTCGCGGCATGCCCCGCATTGAAGGATTCTGCCCCTTCCCCCTTCCTTCTGGTAGAGATTCGAGCTCAGCCAACATCGTGAAGTCCACATCTAAGCAGGTCACGACCGCTAGTTTTGCAGCTAGCCGCCGTCTACAAGACGTGTGGACGACGTGACGTGTTACACCAGTGCAGCACCGCTGACGTGGTGGTGTTTGCGCGTAAAGACGCGTGTTGAAAGTCGATCCAACACGCCAGAAAAGTCTCCAGTTTGGAAGTTGGTGTCCAAACGGATTTAGCCCTTCATTTCACTACCTTTATTTTAAAAATAAAAACTTAATGAAGTCCCTAAGCGCAGATTCAAATTCTGAGTCAGGTGAATTAAATATTTTCAAACGAATTCATACTAAATTTCCCCTATTGCGCCTTTTTTCAGATGACTATGTTGAAGCTTGAAGCCGCTACTAAAACAGTAGTGAAGCATCCTATTAACTATTTCGCCCCGCCGGTTGAAGCTCCAATTCCCTGGGATCCATTTCGTGAGTTTCTTCCTGGACGTCAGCTCGCCTTTTAAGCTAGAAAGATAATAATTTTTGATCTCCGTGTAAAGTGAATCGAAAACAGATTCCGGAATCGTCATAAGCACCCCAATTCTAAACACTATGCACAAAGTTTGGGCGAAATTTGCACTTCACACCACTATTACTCATATATGCGAAACATGTGTTATCAACATATGTTTTAGTTTTGCCACATGTTCTGGAAGCGTATGACATCCCCGAATCCAAGGTAGCTGAAGACGTTGTGAATGCACTGGCGGCTACTGACTGGGATAGTGCCACTGTTAGGTGGTTGGAGAGGAAGATGGTCTTTGTGGTGTTCGCCAGCGAGCGCCAAGGTGCTGCTCGATTTCTAGTCGTAGTCATTCACTTGATTGCACGCCTTGTTTTCAGCTCGTGATGCTCTGGTAGTGCATAAGCATCAGTGGCTTCGTCTGCGCCCCTTGTCAAAGTCTCCGGCTCGTATTCAAGAGAAGGCGCGAGAGATTCAGACGCAGCTGAAACCTGCCAGGTTCAAGTCGAAGTCTTTCAGCAGCGAGTGAGAGACTCAACGTTTCGTTACTCTACAGGGCCCGTCCAAAAACCCATGCTGGTGTCGCTCGCCGTATGGTGGAGAGTACGCTTGGTCTTCGGTCCGCGATTTCGAAGAATCAGCGCGATGCCGAAAGAAAGAAGCTCTCAGATTCGAAAGGTGTGTTTCATTGTCAGGAGTGGTGATCAAGGAAAAGCAGCGTGTACTGTACTCGTCGCTGTTGAAATGTATATCAAAAGAGCAGACGTGCCGGCGTCTTCTGACCGAACAGGGTTGGAGGAGGCTTGAAGGTGGGTCAAGGTTGATTTGTGACTCTATTCGATCTAGGGCTAAGGCTGCTCTTTGTGCAAAGTACGACAGGCTTTTGCAATCATTTCGAGGGAGGTTTCACAATGATGAGCGCAGCTCGCCAAACGGCCACCGTTATAACATCAACCAGTCTCACGATAATGGCCATTCCACAAGGGTCACAGTTCTAGGTGGCGCTCAAATTTCGTCTAATGCTTTGAGTGTTCTGAATTTGGGGCATCATTTTCACCTTCGCAGAACGTCAATGCATCAACATTTCGTAAAGTGGTTGGAGGTTTACATAGGCTTAGGGACCTAATGCGTAAGAGAGGCAGGAGCGAATTGCAGGCCGAAATCCCTTCAATTGCCAACGGCAGATTACCACCTATGCCATTCCCGCGTGTGTTCTACAGAGAACCTGCTCCTTTACCCAATGCAGATCTCATGTTCCGAATTTTATCGTCTGGTGTGTTGACCGTTCTCAACTGCCACAAACGGTGCCGTAGTGCAAACTTGGATCATGTTCAGCGGCAAGGACTCAGGGAGCTACGTGAGCTACGATCTAATGGCACGTTGAGAATCTCCGTTAGCGATGAGGGGGGAGAGTTCGTCGTTATACCGCAATCCTTAGATCGAGCTATAACCGAACTCCATCTGAGTGACACCTCCATATACGAGCGCGTTAGTGAGAGAGACTTCAAGTCGCAGTGTAGACGCCTCAACCGTGTGTGGATGGCAGTGGGAGTGTCTGCAGGCATCGACAAAAGGTTTCTCAGAGAGATGAGACTGGATAACCCTTGTTGTCCGGTTTTCTACAGCCTAGTCAAAGCGCACAAACTTTCCCAGCAGGATACGCAATCCACGTTCCCGGACACTTATAAAATAAGACCTATCATTAGGTGTGTTTCATTGTTATGCAGTGGTGAGGAAGGTTACCAGTTTAGTTTCATTTTGAGAATCTCAGAGCTATGGCCCTTGTTGTTGATTTAAGCATAACGTGCAGGGATGTGCGGAATTTCCGTTTCCGTGTTCCGAATTCCGGTTTCCATCCATTTTTGGCTCTTCCGTTCCGTTCCGTGTTTTGGACCGGAAGGCGGAAACGGAAATGGGCACTGCTCCACACTAGTTTTCTATTGAACACAATCAGCATATCAATTAAAAAGAGTTCTCCTTCATACAATTGTGAGAGAAATACTGTTTGACAACTCTAGTATTAATATTCTTGAAATTGGTTAGACTACCAAAAAAGGTACTCAAAAATGGCAACGGCTGAGTGTAGGGCGAAATTAGTGGGCCAGCAAACGCGATGTATGCGTTGTATGCTAAGAAAATGCACTCAACATTTGAATGGTCATAAAATTCTTAATCCGTTAGTTACAAATAGCTTTCAAAAACTTTCTAGGCATATAGCGCAGTGTCATGAAACAAAGGGTTCAGTGAAGGTTGTGCCATGAGGTTGCCTGCCCTAAGATTACATCAGTTTTCCTGATCGAAGGTGTAAATTTCATTTTTTTTATTTTGTTAGGTGTGATATTCATCCATATGGAGTTATGCAATTCATTTTTTAATGAAGCATCACGAATATCTACCATACCAGGAAGTGTTATTTTGATTGACTAGGAAGACCTATTGAATTCTGGCACAAAACTATTGCTTCGGGAACCATCTAGTAACTGTCCAGCTGTGTCACCTTGGGCGTGGGGGTTCCAGGCTGGCAGATCCTGAATATTCCTGTGGTAGTGTGGACCCACTATGACTAATCAGTCATCCAGTTATCATCTTAGATCCCAGAATGATTTTTAGTACTAGTTTTGGTGATTACAATGTAACTGCTAATGTTGAGCATGCAGATATCTGCGCAGTAACCACGTCGTCCATGATGCCACAGGATTCCAAAAATGTTGAGAGGAATTTCCCTGATCGGAAAATGATCTAGGTGGCTACTCCAGTTCTAGACTTCATCCGAGTCAGTTGCTTTTTTATCCCGGTCTGTAAGTAACCTCAACAGGCTTATTCGGTTAAGGTTCAGAAAATTGCAGCATCACAAAAGTCAGCAAAAACCCGTCGCAGGAACTAGATATGGATACAGCGGAGACTACATGCTGAAATAGTGAGATAAAACCCTGAATTTGCTTTCCTTTATTGCTCCAGCCATATCTAAAAGAACCCATATTATATTATCACAACAATATTATGAATTTATGCTTCGGTATGCTATGTTGTGATGAGGATGAGGATTAACCTGTGGAAGATTTTGCTACTCGCAAAGTTCTGAGCAAGAAAAGCGCAATGGAAGCCGCTTCTCATGCCGTTTCAGAAGCACTTTTGAAAAAATGGCGAATGGATGTCATTTCCGTTTCCGCGTTTCGTATTCCGATTTCCGGCCATTTTTAATCGTTTCCGTTCCGTCTTTCGTCTTCCGCTTTCTCCAGAAAAATTTCCGCACATCTCTGATAACTTGTATACGAAGGTAGGATTTGACGCTCTTTGCTAGTCGAGCTTTCTTTTCGTTCTAATGGATTTATTAACAATTCAAGACTGAAACTAATGTAGACTGCTCTATGTCTATGACCTTGCGAAGCCTAGAACGATGCGCTCATAATTGGTTAGGTCACTGGGGAAGGCAAAGTGTGTGGCGCATCTTAAAATAGGAGTGAGACGCCGATCTTTGTCCATTTTCATGTTTTATTCTCAGGCGCGTAGAATTCTTCGAAACCTTACCGCACTCTTTTAACGATTACTTGACTGTATTCCGGGTATCACTGAAGAGGAACTTACTGGTGCGGATAGCAGTCCTTAGCTATCATCATGTGTGGCTGTGTCGCACAGGAGGATAGGGGAGATCGCCCACGCTTGTCATTTGTCAAAAGTGGAAGGCTGTCGTTGAGAGCTGGAGCACATACGGCACAATGAGTAAGATGAGGCGGCAGTTTCGTGCGCATTCTGAATTGCTTTTGTGATCAAACCAAGCCCAAGCCTTCGAAACACTCAAGTTCTCCGAAGCAGGTTCGCGCAGTTGTCAAGGACTGCCGGTACTAACTCTTCTATTGGGTACTGTTCAACAGTTTTTGCCGCTTACCTGGGAGGCTAACACGCTGTCTTGTTCATGACGGAACTCATAAGTCGAAGATGCTGAAAGGGCGTCTATAAGGCTAACACTGGCTTCTACATCGGCTGGCCACCGCAAGTCACTGTATCAGGTAAAAGTCGATGCTGGCATATATTATTTGTCCCCATCATTAACCCAGGCATTAACTAATGAAATCTCAATTCTCAGTCTGATCGTGAGTGTTCCCTAGTACTGCCTTCTTAATACGTTGACGGCAGTGTCGTACAATGATGCGCGGCAGCCAGTCTCGTACGTTGCGGTCTATTTAGTTGAGAAGGACGGCATCAGGTCCCTCCAAATTCATCTGGAAGCGTTATTTGGAATGGTGAAGATGATGCCGGTGTCCGTTGTATCGAGATTGATTGGTCGGCTTTCTACCAAATCGATAGCTGCAGCATTCGTGTCGGGACCTTCGATTTTGCACAAACAGCTAGCCCATGTAGCTTATTTACCGCTACCTATCGTAGTTGGCTGATATTTGAAAAGAGAGTGTGATATTCGTGATCAGCACCTCCAATAACTCTTTACACGAAGTTCAGCACAACGTTGGGTTCGTCCCACGGGACAGACACGCGAAAACCACCCTCGTTATTTACGTGTTAATACTCTAATTGTTCTTAATGTAGGATGTATATGACTGCATCCGAAGCGGGTGATCGGATTGTCATTTAATTTAATCGTTTTAATGGTTACTCCTGGTCATCTTGATCATTTTACATGTATGGCATGCAGTGGTTTGTCTTGGTCCGTGGCTCCAGCGACGAGGTGCCCGTGCAAAGACATGAATCGATTATAACATTGACGTAGAAGCGCGCTGTTTTGATTTGGAAGACGTTCAGTATGATTACGGGGCACAAGTTGGCTTAGAAGAGTGTCCAATCTGGTTTCACAGTATCCTCCAGTTTGATTTTTAAGTGCCCAATTTAACGCAAAAATGTTATACATATAGTCTGAATATGCTTCTACGCCAAGCCAAGCTCTAGCAGACGGAATGCATAAGACTTGAAAAAACGATTTTATATGGTCCGTAGGATAAAACGACACATCTAATAACACCCTGAGGAAGAATATCAACATGAAAGACAATCAATACATTTACACGAATCTGCGCATAGGAATCGAAACAAACAACCACCTGCTAGGTAACAGCGATCCAGTTATTGCACAGCAACACGGACTATTCGGCGAGAAGAGCGTTTTTGTTCGGAGAACGCCGGACAACCCTATCCGGGCTAACTGGAGATCCAACAGAGAGCATCGACTAGGCATTAGGGAACACTACCCCTCATCTATTTGTACAGTACATTATTCCATGGCGACCACCGGTATACCGTAGGAAACAACCGCCGCTCCTGTGAGGTAGGGCAGTTTGCAGCGAGATTTGGCACGGTGCATCGCCTCGACAAGCACGCGGAGACGACTGTCACCGCCGTCGGTCCCTGTCAGCGTGCGGTTCGCGTCGGACGAGAAGCACAGGTCGACCTGTAATGTTAAATCCGTCAATCGACCAGGACAGTACTCTTTGGACGCTTATATGGGCTAGAAGAGAAGTTTTGGATCTATTCTAGAGATAAGCAAACACCACATCCTATAGTTGTATTTAAGCGCTTTTCGCAGTATTAAGAAAATACAGTGAGCGTCAAAATTATGGCGACAGCACATGCGCAAACAGTTTGAGCTCCTTTTCGGAGCGTCTGCTTTTTTCTGTGCTTTTATTGTTTTTATTGCGTCAATTTGTTTATGCTTATCTCAATCAAGCATAAAAATGAACTGGTTTTGAGGATAGTGAAGCGCTCGACTCGCCGTGCTCCAGTCATTGAGCTTTACCGTCAAGGCTTGTCGGCACGCGATATGCCCCACCGTTTTGGAGCTCATCGAAGTGTTATATATAGATCCGCCAGACGTTACGAAGAACTGGGAACCGAGGATGTAGATCCGGACGAGGACGACACGTATCTGTGACAACTACGGACAACATCAGGAAGGTACGTGAACGAATTCGCAGGAACCAGGCGCGCTCGGTCTGCCGGATGTCTCGAGAAATGGACATCAAGGAGACAACGTTGAGAAGGATCATATGCTGGGTCTTAAGGCCCAGTGGAAGATCACATGCCAAAAATCGACTGCAGTCCACTCACTCACAAAGCAAAAATGGTGCAGGACTGATGCAAAGGCGACTTCCCCGACATCATCAACATCTACGAGTGGCCAGCCACCTCTAAGGATTTCAATCCGATGGATTACACGGTCTGGCCAGCTCTGGAAGCCAAAGCCTGGGGGAAACCTCACCGCCCAGTGGATCCTTTGAAGGAAGACTTGGGATGAGCTCAGCGCGCCTTATTTGCGTGCCGCCGTCGATGCCTTCCCGAAGCGCCTCAAAGCCTGTATCGACGCCGATGGCGACATTTTTGAATCTCAATGTTGTGTATAGTTTACAGTACACTAATAAACATTATCTCATCGTTGGTTTCTCGAAAGTGCTGCATTTTCGCTTTCGGCAATTTGAACAATTTGAACACCTTGCGCCATAATTTTGGCGCAGCCTGTGTTTGGTCACTGACTCCATAAAAATGTATTCTTGTTCCTTTTCGTCAGCACATTCAGTCCTTTCTCCCTAAACAACCGAGATACCCCGCTGAGGAAAATCTCCTACTTCAAGCTCATTGTCTATGTGTCAGTTCCTTTCCTCACTTTTTTCCCTCTGAGAAACGCTTCTAGCCACGGCCGCTTTAACCAAATTGTTTCTAATTTTTCCTGTATTTTAACGTTTATGATCACTATTTGCTGCTCTGCTTGTGTGCACTGCAATGTGCAATAAATAAATAAATAAGAATAGATCCAAAGAATTTATGTTTTGTTGTTTTTTCTTCTTCGTCTCCTTATTCTAGACGTAACTCCGAAACCACGTATAAAACAACATAGCAAATGCAGACGTCAGCATAAGAGAACCCGAGAAACACATGACAAGCATCATTACTTGCTACTAGAACAGAAACCAACAGAAAATCAAGAGGAAATCAGGACACTTCTGCCACAGCATACTGGCCCTAGCCCTAGAAGAACCAAGAGACAGTACCCTTTAAAAGTACAGCAGCCCTATTAGAAAAGAATTGTGTCCTGACCAGGGCCGGATTCATTAATGACTTACAGCAATTTAACAGAGATTTTACAGCCGAAAATCCTGATAACGCAGACATTTCACCATATTGCTTGTTGATAAGTCGCGTTTTTTTTTTCAGAAATTTCGTCTGTAAAATCTCTGTTAAATTGTTGTCACTCGTTGATGAATCCTGCCCCTGTTTCCTACAAGATGGAACCTTGACTTTCTTCCTACCCCCTATCGTGTAGGAGTCAATAACTGTGAAAAAATTGCAGGAATCGACGGAAGCTCTACAGTTGAGAATGCTGAACGCCATAACGAGATCATTTCGCTTTCTTCTGAGGTACAAACGACGTAAGCCATACAACCGACGTCTTGTAACTCCGTTTGGAATGAACTCATAGCTCAGCCCAGAACAGCGCATAGCCAGTTTACGCATGGAGTTGTTTCTCCTTTTCTGTTTTTTTTTCTTCTCACTGTTTACCGAGTCGTCATACCTGCCTTGATTTTTTTTCTGGTTGCCCAGGACTTAAGTGCGGAGGAAATCCAGATGCTTTTATTCGTTAGCCATATATTTATATAAATTTTACAAACATAATATCACTAGAGTCTTAACATTCAGTACAGCATTGTCTGAATGTTAGTAAACGTATCTGTTAGTAAATGTTAGTACATTCAGACAACTCAGTCCTATGGAATCAGCATCGAATTTACGCCTAACCAAGCTGCGGCGTTCTTATGTCTGACCGGAATTAAGTCGGGGTTCCTAGGTGCTTCATTCTTATAAGCCGCTTGAAAGTGATTTCCCCGTTTACTCGGAATCACGCCATAGCTATACTGTTTGCCTAAGTGACTTCTGCACCATTATAGTACAATCAAATTATTTGCTTAAATCATAGGTTACTAAATTGACTTAATACTTCTAGTCTCACTTTACGACCATCCGTAGTGCATAATGACATTATGCTTTATTCCGTTGACTTGCGATGACAGGAATTGTTCAAAACTATTGTGTTTGTTAATACCTTGTTTTTAAGCAAACAAATAAATAAGGGGTAACTCTAATATGGCAGCTACGTCCGTCGTCCCATATCATACGAATCTTTCCAATGACTTGTTTGAGAGTCCTCATATCTCTGGGCACCTCTCGAACAAATCCGTGACGAAAATCTTGGACGGCAAAGCGAAACGTCGCAGCCCCACTAGGAACGATCCAAACCACCTACCGAATGCCGCTCAGAGCAACGTATTTCGGTGCAGTTCAAACTTGGTGGAGCTAGTTTGCAAACCTAACCATACGATGACGGCAAGTTTGACAGCTTGATGGCGATATCGTCTACTAGGCCAGTACATTAGTGCATCACCTAACTTGAACTGCGCCCGTATTTGACGTCGGAAAGCATTTTACATTAATTTTTACACTGAAAAGTTTAAGCAATGTAGACGATCTGGTACAGAGCAGAGCTAAACCAGCACAAGGAATCCACAAAGGACTTACAAGGGCCATGAAATAGCGATCGATTTCCCCGTCGGTGACCGTCCACAGGCATCCAACGACCGACGGACACTGGGCAACTGTGTAGTCGTAGACGGAGCTCTTGCCGTCCATTCCCCAACCGAACGGTGTCAGTCGGACACTGGAAACATTCAACTAGCTCATAGCACGGCAAAAAATGGGAAACGATGACTAAGAATTAGATATTGGATCCGACAGAGCACAATATAATGACAGACAAGACAATGGATCCGACACTTCTTATTCATTCAATTGATGAAGACATCGATTCCTAATTCGGATCCGTCATTTTTTTTTCAAACCCTGGCTAAAAGGACTGTGAAAACAATGGGATTTTCGGGAAGCCTAGATATTAGGGTGATTCAGATAGAAGTGGTTTTACCAGATCGGATTTTTTGATAATTCAGGTAGCTGATTCTGATCAGAAATCCGATGTCCTAAACGACTAGGATATCCCATATGAGATCCGACTATGTGGACCATCTGAAAATCTTTCATGATAAAGCTACTCTTATCTGAAACATTCCAAGATCCGGGGCTTTTCAAGAATGTCATTATTCGCATAATCCTTCTAACGGAGCATGAAAAAATGACAAATTCGAATTATTCGAGTCGGTGTTGGATCCGATACCTACTAACATCGTGGAGGGAGCATTGAACGGAATCAGCAGAAACTACAGAAACTAATCGAAATCGGCTCGAAAACTATTGTATCGCTATCGCATTAAGCAGATGTCTCCCAGATGAATAAATACTATCTCATAAAGTGTCTCCTGAATTTCATATGAAAAATATTTTTTTAGATGTTAAACCAGTGAGGAATTCGTCAACTCCAAGAGCCACAGATAATTATAAGAACTGAACTGTTCACTTCTAATTCATTCAACGGAATTACTAGAGGCATAATCTTCGAAATCAGCAGCAGAAACCGTGTTCAAAAATGTTTCGAGAACCTTTTTCAGCTCGTTTTGATAAAACATGGAACGAACTGTCTTCGTTAATTCCCTCTTGTTCACCGACACCATGATTTTGTATCACTGAACGACTCAATGGGCACGTGTAGCGCAGTCGGAGGAACCGGCGTGCACCCAGTACCAGGTCGATGGTTCGGATTCCTCGTCAAGACCAACCAAGCCTTCTATCCTCCGAGGTCGGTCAATTGGTAACAGATCTATCTGGGAAGGATGAAGCGGCGACTTAATCTCGGCTGGCCACCAAAGTCATTGTATTGGCCAAATACGCATTCAGATCGCCTCCGCGACATCCCGTAGGAGCAGAATGCGTGGCGTGTCCCAAAAGGGATTGAGTAACGTCGCCCTTTGTCCTTTACTGAGGCATTGAACGGAACGGAACGCTTAGGACTTCACGCACTATGAAGCCGTTGATCATCATCAAGAAACTATCGCATACCTTCCGCAGCCCATCAGAACACTGACAGCGTTGACAGTATTTTCGCTGATCACACGACGACTGAAGTACCTCGATCCACTTCCGTGGCCCATGTAGCTGCAAGCAAACCAGTGCATTACGTCTCCAAGAACGCCAACGCCGCATGCTGCTTGAAAAGACCGATCTGACAACTCACAAGAACACATCCCTCTCTCGAAGCGCCTCACTGACTTCAGTCGACGTAGGGATCTTTCCCACCACTCCTTTCCATCCGAACTTCGACACGTAGTCCGACATACGCCTCCGCGTGTCACCCAAGTTGTTGTCGGGGTCCAGCACATAGAACGCGTTGTTGACGTTGACCTCTACCGGCACCTTTAAAAGCGAATCTGCAGCCCACGTGAGCTTTAAAAGCGAAGCATATAAAGCCCGCGATCATAATACCGACAAACAGAAGCGGCGCTATCACTTCGAATTCACCTCAAGATGACACTGGACCACTTTCAATGTTTGAAGCACGGCATGTGTGGGACAGATTTATGCCCACACAACAAGTTGGATATAAACCGTTTCGTGCCAAATTTGACATTTTTCAAAAAAAAATTGCACCCTTTTCAAAGAAGCTTGACTCCTTTGCAATCAAACTAAACAGCATCGCAACTTACTTTTCCACATGAAAAGAGACCCTCCGAAACATTCTGAGTAATTTCTTGTTCGACGAAATTTGGTATCTTTCTTTGAATTGTTTTAACTCACCTGCCCCAATAAGTGGACACAAGGTTTGAAACTTTATAAAAACTTTATTTTCAGGAGACAATGATTGTTAATGATAATCACTTTAAAGCGCAAAAAGCAGCAACCAATCAATTTTTTAAATTGTACAGATCGCGCTATGCACTCGACTAAATCGCCTCGATCTTTATGTGATTGATAGTGTAAATGCTGTCTTCTTGAAACAGCCAAATGAAGAAATGTGACAATTTATAATTGCTCTTGTTGTACCGTTTATATCTGTACAATGTCGGCGTGTCTCGCATTTGCGCAGCATTCTTCCCTCTCTATCAATACAAAGACAATAATTTGAAAACTCTAGTACGTTGCCACTGTACTCTACGTTCCTTGAGACCAATTAAGCACTCAGTGAGTAGTTTGCGGTATAGGGACATCAAAACTTCCTCCCCCTTTTCATACCTTAAACATCGGCACCATCTCCAGATGGTTCAGTGACGTCGTTGCTTGTGCTAATCAGCGCCCCCGATTCTTAGGCTGTATCCTATGCTCCAAAGCACGGTCGTTCACTTCACTCTAGGGTCCAAACTGACTGCAGGCACCATCACTCCTCATCTTCAAACGGGCAATTTCAGGCAAAAATTGACATTCCCGATAGGTCCTGAGCATCCGATCGACTTTAGTCTCACGACAGGCGACAGAAAAATAAACAAAGGAACGCCACTTTCAAGCTAAAATCAACGACATCGATCGACATTGGCCTCCCGATAGAACACGTCCTGCGAAGTATTTCCGTCGGCCATAATACCCAAGCATCTTCTACCCCGATAGGTTAAATCTGATAAAAAACTGAAATCACCGATCACGATCGATAATGCCGATCGATATTGAATGCCTTCACCTGCTGTGAAGACCTTCCATCGACGATCACAATCACTTAACTCTCACCCTGATCGTTATATCTGAGAGAAAATCGATAATATCGGTATAATATTGCTTGCCTAATAGATCTGTGACTCGTCTTTTGGATGATGACGCATCTTGGACGACGTATCCTCTTTTACTGGTCCCTCTTACGATTCCTCCTTACTGGTCCCCCTTACAGGTCTCCCCATATCTGATACCCCTTATTGGTCTCTCGATACCGCCACTCCCCCCCCCCCCCCCCCCACTTACAAATCGCTTACTGGTCCCCCTTTACTGGACGTGTTCTGAATCACTACTCACGTTGGACGACATCTTCGGCATGTCTTCTGACAATCCTGACGCACGTTGTACAACGTCTGTGGCACGCCTTCTGCCTCTCAACGCACGTTGGACGAATTGTCTTCCAAATCGCGCTGTTCAGAAACGACCGCTGTTGCCATTGTGTTAAGCACCAAGACCCTTCGCTTGCCCTGCTGTCGCACGATCCCACGTTGAACGAAAATTCGTCCTGCGAGCGAACGGTTAAGCCTGGAGGCACTACCCAAACGTCAGCAACGGACAAACCCTCTTATATACCACTTTCGCGTCCAATTCAACACTTTTCAAATCAAAGTGCACACTTTTGAAAACCAAATTGGATGCCTTTCAAGTCAAATTGGATACTCTTCCATGCTAGTCTAAGTCAGAGCGAACTCTTCCAGATCGAAATGAGCTTCTTCTACATTAAACTTGAGAATTTCCAAAGATGTTCGATTTGTTCAAGAAAAAATTTTAGTGTAACTTTCCTTGAAGTTTTAATTCTCACCCTATAAGAGAATACATGGTTTGGAATTTTATAAAAATTTTATTTTCGACAAAAAACAATTATTTAAATCCTGTTTTGAAGAGTAGGAAGGCGGCCATTTTATTTTTTTTTCGGTGAAAGTCTTGCACCACAGCGTATTTTTTCTCAAAACTTTATTGCTTCTTTTGAGAGCAACTTCAATCTACAAAGTATTTACCATTTACATCTGCAGCCTTCTGCCATCTGATGGGGAAATCACGAAATCCTTTCTTCCAGAATGAGGTCAGCTGTGACTCGAAGAAGTGCTTCACCTCGGATTCCACTTCGGTTCAGTCGATAAAGCACCTATCCCTTAGGTGTTACTTGGGAGCTCGAAAGAGGTGGTAGTCAGATGGCGCAAGATCCTGCGAATACAATGGGTGGGGCAGCACCACCCACCTAAGCTCCTGCAACTTCTGGTGAGATGACCTTGCAACGTGGGGGCGAGTGTTGTTGTGAAGAAGGTAAACATTCCTCCGCTCCTGCCGTTTGCGCGACATGGCGTCGCTCAGCTTCTGCAGCTGTGTAGCGTAGATGTTCGCTGTTACTGCGGTGCCGTTGTCAGGAGCTCATGATAGAGCATTCCTTGAGAATCCCATCAACAGCACAGCTTACCTTCCTCTGGTGGATGTCCGCCTTGAGGTTGTGGTTCTCCTTGAAGGAGCCACTGGACCTTTCGAGTGTCGTTAACGACGAATACCCAGGATTGATCTCAGATGACGACATTCTCGAGAAAGTCCTTACTACGAACTCGTGGTACATCACTGGGTGTGGATCACTTTGACTGACGGAAGCCATTGCTTTCTCTTCACTGCAATCGTAGTATTTACTGCAATCGTACTGATAGCAAGATTTCTGTTTGCATGCAGTTTCACACCTACAAGCGGTACAACAGTGCAGCATAAACAAAAGACACATATCCTAACTTTCTTGCTGCTTGTAAGTAGTATTTACCCTATCGGTCAAATAAACATTACGACTTGCTTTTCAAGTGCATGGCGCGGTCCACTATACACTGCCTGATTGCTGTCTTGTTGCACTACAAAGCAAGGTTTAATTTATTATTTTTTCTCCAAAAAAATTTATAAAACTATTACAATTGTTGGGGCAGCTGAACTAAAAGAATGTCAAAGAAAGTTCCACCAAATTTTTCTTGAACGAAAAATTATTCTTACGAGCTTATTGAGTCTGTAATTTAACCTGCCTAAAGCTCATTACGATTCGGAAGAGTTCGTTTCGATTTCAAAAGTCTTAGACTAGCCTAGAATAGTGTCCAATTTGACGTGAAAAATGTCGAATTTGATTTGAAAAGTGCCCAGTTCGACGTGAAAATCAGATCTTTGGTATCCATCAAATAAAAGTCGCGGGGCTTAGCCCACCGCATGGCACAATCTCTTCCTTTGGTACATTGAATATATACGGCCCTGCTGCATTCTAATAAGGATAAGGATAAAGGATAAAGGACGGCGTTAGTCAATCCCTTCTGGGATGCGCCAGCGCATTCTACTTCTACGGGATGTCGTGGAGGCGACATGAATGCGTATTTGGCCATACAATGACTTGCGGTGGCCAGCCGATGAACAAGTCAGCGCTTTATCCTTCCCAGACAAGTCTGGTACCAATTCACCGACCCCGGAGGGATGGAAGGCTTGGTTGGCCTGGGCGGGAAATCCGAACCAGGAACCTGGTATCGGGTGCACGCGGCAGTCGCGCTTCCTCCGACTGCGCTACACGCTGCATTCTAATGCAATATTTAATTCATTATTTTCCCTAGAAAATCAAATTTTTGAAAACCTCGAGCGGTGAGATCACTTATTGTAGCAGCTGAATTTTTAAAAACTCAAAGAAACTCCTACTAAATTTTCCTTGAACAAAAAAAAATATTCTAGCTTTCTGGAAGTCCCTACTCTACTGAGGAGTTTGATTTCAAAAGCATCAAGCTTTCTAGGCGGAGTGTTCAATTTGACGTGAAAATCATGTATTTAATGGCTTTAGAGGCGTGCTCCACCAAGCCACCAAATTGGTCCCTGATGGAGTATTTTATCCTGCCACTTCACCATATTCTTGCCTGAAAAGAGTTTAAAAAGCGAGATTTACCTGATCGCTCTTATTCAAGGTCCTGAAAAGAGCGTGCAACGAAGCTATACGAGCAACATAAGGGCTGTCACGGAATACCGGCAGCACCTCCCATGGAAAGATTGTCAGATCCTAAACCATGTACATTATCTAATCATTGCGGACAGAAAATGAAGTACCCAAAGGATAAGGGCTGACCGGGCAAATTATCAGGAACGTATAAGAAGGCGAAGAGTCCGAGGACATGCCACCCCTCTCCATGATTGCTTTAGTTCTAAAAACTGTTCTTAGCGGGCGATGCTATAGAGATTCGTGAATGGCTCACTTCGCGTATAGATCCTGCACTGCTTGCTTCTGAGTAGCGATGCCGGCCACTTCACACATCCTCTCCACAACTGCTAACCATTCCACCTTAGTCAGCTTCGTGCTCAAAGAAGCGAGCTCCTGCAAATCGATTACGGTAATATAACACTGTGAA
Source organism: Heligmosomoides polygyrus polygyrus (assembly GCA_947396885.1). Taxonomy (NCBI): domain Eukaryota; kingdom Metazoa; phylum Nematoda; class Chromadorea; order Rhabditida; family Heligmosomidae; genus Heligmosomoides; species Heligmosomoides polygyrus. The sequence continues at coordinate 25,185,654 of OX377201.1, read as the reverse complement.
TATGGTCAATCCAATTTCAAAGCAGAAAAAAACCGTACTGTTATACTCTGTCAACTCCAGAGAGGAGAAGAAACTTCGTCTAAGGGCAGGAGAGGATTATCTGGGGTGCTGATCACAAATACGACTTTCGCTTTCAAACTTTCGTCCGACTACGGTAGGTATAGGTGAGCAAGTGTGGTGGATCACGATTACAGATTTCGCTTCAACGTCCATTAGAAAGGCTATCTGAGGATCTGAGTCTAGGGTCGCGTGTAGCGCAGTCGGAGGAGGTGCCGGCTGTCGCGTGCCCCTGATACCAGGTTGCTGGTTCGAATTTCCCACCCAGGCGAACCAAACCCTCCATTCCTCCTCGGTCGGTAATTGGTACCAGACTTGTATGGGAAGGACAACGCGCTGGCTTGGCACCGGAAGTCATTCCAGAAGCCAAATACGTGATTCAAATCGCCTTCACAACATCCCGTAGTGGTAGAATGCGTGGCGGATCCCAAAACAGTTGAGTAACACCTCCCTTTATCCTTTATGTGTGCACGAAACCTTGACATTCCTAAAGCTACAGGAGAGCTAGAAGCAATGAAACAGCTCGGTGTTCTGGTGCTACTAAAGCAAATCCTACTTTAGCAAACGACAACGGCAGTTCCACACCGGCAGGTGACTGGGATGCAGATACGATAGCTCTGGCGGTAGTGACACCACCTCGAGTGAGTGCTGCCGACGGTAACAGTAGAGGAGCGGCACCTCCCAAAATCATCTCCTGCACACGTGGAACGATCGCCTGAAAAAATTCAACTGCTGGTAAGTCCAAACATATTGCTCGAGCAAGTGCTTACTCTGAGTTCTGTGTCAACGGCTCGCCTCGCCGTCCAGAACGCTTTCGCGTCCTTCGTGACCTTGCCCAAGTTGCACGTTCGCGTGTTCTCGTCAATGATCTTCTCCATCAAAGCCTTCACAGCTTCGACCTAGACAGTCTCTCAGCCTGGCTATTTAGCGACACCGAAACGTGGCGAAATATCAAAAGGCTACCTTAGCCTTCGGGGCGAGAGGCATGACTATGGGTTCACGATCCTTGTGCATCTTGATAAGATGCAACGAGCCGTCGTGAGACTGCGCAATATGAACTATGGTGAAGTCTGAAAGGTAGGCGATAGCATTGGTGATTCGGCAGGAACTATGGGCAAAGAACGCCCACCTGGAGGCAGTTTCTGGACCATTTTCTTGAATAACGTCGGCTGAGAGAACGCTATTCCACTCGTCTTTCCCGATAAATGCCGCGTGGTCTGTCGCGTCGCTAACAGTGTCGACTCGGACCACATCATGGCAGCTTGCCACGGACCTTCAATAGAAATAGTAAGCTGAAGGAATAGTCGGGTCTACATGAGAGCAGAAGACCTTACATGTAACGTACTCGCCCAAGAAAGTACATAGTGGATACCGCCAGTCTCTGAAAATGAAAATGAAAATGTTCGGGATAAATTCGGCCACAAGACTAACCAGGGGAAGGATATCTGGCGGATGTCTGAACGACAAAGACGGATACCCCTGCTAGAACAATCACTCTTGGTGTAATAGAAAAAAAGGTTCTATTTTTGTAAAGCCATTGAACCCACCATGTTAGGGAGTCTGAAACTTGAACAGCTGCACAGGGTAATACATTCCAAACATCAAATATGCGAGAAAAAATGCAAAAATATTTTAGCCCAAAGAGCTGTGCTCTTGACCGTGAGCCTATGAAGCTGCATCCTGCACTTCTTCTGCATATTCCACGTTTAGAAGATATTGCCTTGTGCGACTGTACACTTCCACAGTGATGTTCCAGGATCCCTCCTAACTCGGCAGATTTAATGACTTTGCATGTATGGAACGTGCTTTTCCACCTTCCGAAGGGTGAAGATTTTCGCAGTGATATTCGTTTCTACCGTTCAGAGACATACGCCTGAGACCCTTCCCTTGTATGATACCACTACAACACAAACCTGTACAGTAGATTGCTGTAGGATAGGTACTCCGTGATCGCTTCTGCTACTAAATCCTTCTCTATCGTCTTTTGGGCAACCTAAACGGTTAGAAGCTGTTATATGTATGTTTAGTTACAGTCAAACCCTTTCCGCCAGTGAGTACTAGGACCCACACCCTCTACTTTCTGGGCTTCGGCCGAATAGAACCTCCATAGTATTCTTCTTGCAGTAACCTTGCTCTCTGCTCTTCGATTATATGAAAACGGTCATATCTTACGTTGGCGGTTGGTACGGACTTGGTCGCTAAGCATGTAGCAAGGCGTAACAAGTTCCGAGCGAAGAATCACTGCAGTCAAGCACTTGTAACCCATAGTGCAGTCGGAGGAAGCGCCAGCCCTTGCAAGCAACTAGAGTTAATTCGAAGTTCGGCTCTCAGCCATGTCGGTGCTAAACTTGTTTTGAAGGATAGAGCACTGACTTTCATCGACTAACCATCGCGTGTTATTGTATAGGCCAAATACGCGTTCAGATCACCTCGACAACATGCTCTATGATTAGAATGCATGGCGCATTCCAGAAAAGAAGTCATTAGCGATGTGCCTAACTCCTTTTATAACAGCTTTCGTCCTCTATTATCCAACGTAGACGAAGGTACCTCTTCGCCTACGTGTCAACGCCCTATCCCTTATTAATGACCACTACTTCAGCCTTGTCCCTGCAGCTACATTGTGCAAAAGGGGTGTCGATCGGTCCGCTTTCAAATTGTCTAACAGCCAACTTCCATACGACATCAGGAGATTCCCCCAATACGTACTTCGCCTATAGGACAACTTGCGGATGGATTAGCCAATCGATCATCAGACCCATACCTAGAGGTATGTTTGGTACCTACGAACCACCGTTGAATGAAGGAAAAATGGTTAAAATGGCCTAAACAATGGAACGAACTAAGGACGAGCAAACAGAGTGAGATTTGCATATCCGTGTGCCGCCCCCCCCCCCCCACTACATGCGCTAAATGCGTTCAGAACATTGATATGGAAAAATCTACTCCCACTAACTGCTGATTGAATTTAGTAATGAAAGGTTTAAGTGTAAATGTCAAAAACGGCAATAAATGTCATAGTCCTTACCGCCTCTGGAGATTCGTCATCGTCACTGAACGCTCCACATAACCGCGACGGAAAGAGATACTGCGATACCGTGCTCTGCAAAAGACAGAGCTAGTCAATTTCAAAGGAAAATTGGCAAGGAAACTGTCCCAACTCAGAAAGCCTGAGCGGATTTTGTGAAGGTTCCAGAGATTTTTATTCTTGATCGGTAGCCATATACTATTATAGGTAAAGCTCCTTTGAAAAGCTTCTACGTGATAGGTATGCATAACCATGAGGGACCCATCAAGTGCCTTCCTTAAATCTAATCACGATGTCAATTCCACAAGAGCACCTTCGAGCCAGTGATTTTTATAATGACGTCGAGATACTGGAGGGATGACGATCATTCGAAGCATCATTAGCGCGCTGGAATAGAACACCACTTCGATTCGCACCGTAGAGGCTGGTTTGCTCGCTCACAGGAAGAGACACGACTCGAACACAAACCTTGGTCGAGATGCGCCCAAGCAGTGGAAGACTTCGTAGTTTTCGACGCAGCCAAGGAGGATCAGGAGAAGAGATGTGCGTATCTGTTAATTCGTTAAATGCCTAGATAGCTGTGTAGTATTGTTTCAACCGAAAAATGCAAGTGGGACGGCTTTACATACAATCTTAACGACAGGTCGAGCCCTTTAAAATAAAACCCTTAAAACTTGTTGAATTTTGACAAGTATCGAAATCAAATACTACCTTCCAAATAAAAGAGACCGTTCCAAATTAAATTACTAAATCATTGACAATTATTTTCAACTTCTTAACCTTCAATTTCTTTCTTATTCTTTGATAATTTTTCCAGTAATATTACATTGTACACTTAAAGGCTTTGAAAATAACTTTTCCAGGATTAATAATTTAAATTTGAAGCCGTCCAGTTAATTGGAAGTAGGTCTGTTTGTCAAAATTCAAGAAGTTTCAAAAGTTTCAAAAGTCTTGAAGGTGGTATAGAAGACGGTCCTATCCACATTTATAACTGTAGTATTAACTAAGTTGCCGTTAACGAATTTAGGAAGCGGGCAAACAGGCATGTGACTCTTTTCCAGCAACAGATAACCATAAAGAATTCTTGTATCCGCATTATGGGGGCCTGTAGCGCAGTCGGAGGAGGCGCCGACTGTCGCTTGCACCCGATACCATGTTCCTGGTTCGGATTTCCCGCCCAGGCCAACCAAGCCGTCCATCCTTTCGAGCTCGGTGAATTGGTACCAGACTTGTCTGGGAAGGATAAAGCGCTGACTTGCTCATCGGCTGGCCACCGCAAGTCATTGTACGGCCAAATACGCATTCAAATCGCCTCCACGACATCCTCTAAAAGTAGAATGCGTGGCGCATCCCAAAAAAGAATTGAGTAACGCCGTCCTTTACCCTTATCCTTATCCGCATCATTACTAAAATGAATCCTCAAACGTTGCTAGTGTAACAAATTAAAGTTTATGCAAAACCTTTCTTTAAATAAGAAGAAAGCATTTTAAACGCAATGAACACAGCTGACGAGTGAGGTGCCAAGATTTCGCCACTCATGACACTTAACCGGTCTTACTGAATATCCCGATCTATCCTAACTAGGAGGAATAGCACTAATTGTAAGGTCAGAGTTGCGTCCGACATCCCACGACACGACACCCACTCTCTGAGTTCGCATGGGTACCATAGCATCATTTGGCAGTAGCTACAACTATGAGACTCGACGCTACACTTACAACGATGAAATTTTCACGGACGACTTGTCCGGGGCGCGTCGATGGGGTTGGGGTGCGGTGCTCATCGTGGAGCGCAGTCCGAGGAAGGAAGAATGGCCCGCCCTCCTGCATAACTCCACAACCTTTGCTCCGCCCGGATGCTACGAGCACCCCAACCAAAAATTGTGGTTTCAACAAAACCGCCGAAGCAATGGCAGCGAAACCGTGCACTGCGAAACACCCCTCGTCACTATGGAGTCCGTGGCGTATGCGGCCCGGGTTGTCCGAGAATCGCTCTCGCGGCAAAGAAAGCAAAAATCGATATGGTGGCGTTCCACCACGTTGTTGCCCGGGACAACTCGTCCGTGAAAATTTCATCGTTGTAAGTGTAGCGTCGAGTCACCTATGAGACATACTCAAAGGAGGGGTGGAGAGGAAGGACATCGCATAATCTCCTCCGTATAGGAGAGATGCGATGCCCTTATGGAAAGCAACGTCAGCAACCTAAAAGTGCTTACAGAACTCTGATCTAGAATTGGTGTCCCCAGGTAGACCCATGATTACTACTGGAAAAAGATAAGCACGCATAAGGAATCGTTGATTCAAAAACTCACGAAACCTTCGTCGCCTTATACTATTCGGCAGTACATTGTTTCAAGAAAAGAAAAAGAATCTAAAGGACCCCACAGAGTTCTGCGGCAACGCCGCTCGCCGCTATGGTTCAGGATAGGGCAGGGACGCCGGCGGCGGCGAGCTCTGCGCTGGTTAAGCATAGGGCCGCGGCGCTGCCGCAGAACTCTGTGGGGGCCTTAAGTCCACTGTTCCGACATCGGGATGCGCCGCCGGTTTGAAAGCAACACAATCACAAAGAAAGCAACGCATAGTTAATCTCTTTCTTCAACCTTTCTTTTAAATTCAAGAGGTAAATGAAGGCAGTGAAAAACAATCAATGAGTGATGAGTCGCCATTTCCGTTCCGTCTTCCGGCCCAAAAGAGAGCGAAACAGGGAACGGATGGGAATGGCTGAAAACCGGAATTCGGAACACGGGAACGAAAATTCCGCACATCCCTGCCCACCACAGAAAAGGAGTTTCTTAAAGACCTGATTACTAGATAAGAGTCGGGTCCCCTACGATTCCCGTAGGGCGCGTGTAGCGCAGTCGGAGGAGGCGCGACTGTCGCGTGCACCTGATACCAGGTTCCTGGTTCGGATTTCCCGCCCAGGCCAACCAAGCCTTCCATCCCTCCGGGGTCGGTGAATTGGTACCAGGCTTGTCTGGGAAGGATAAAGCGCTGACTTGCTCATCGGCTGGCCACCGCAAGTCATTTGTATGGCCAAATACGCATTCAAATCGCCACCACTACATCCCGTAGAAGTAGAATGCGCTGACGCATCCCAGAAGGGATTGACTAACGCCTCCTTTATCCTTTAGTGGCTAAAGAGACCGCGAACAATTAGAGAGGGAGGGCGGGATGAAAACGTTGAATGGGCGGTCAGCGACTTCTTTCCAGTCTCCCAGTTTTGGGAAAAGAAAATCGCTGATCTCCCCATTAGGAAAGAGAATGTAGTGACTAACAGTGGTGATTACACTGTGGAGTAAAGTCCATTGGAAAATTGCTGAAAAAAACAATGAAAAAGTGTCAGAACTTTCTGATCAACCTAAAACATGACCCGTATTTACTCAGTAACCTAACTTACCATCAGTTATGCTTCTTGAATAAACACTGCGCCCTAAATGCTTACCATGAATCGATTTGCGCGTGTTGTATCCTTCATCCACTCGTAGCGATATGTTCGAGAAAGCCTTTGTAGCCGCTCCAGCTGTAGGATTGCCAGACGGTAGCAGATAGTACGAATGGAAGAGTAGGCGCATATCTTAAAACGGATGTAAAAACCAGGGCAAATGCGAAGTCTAACGCGAATGATTGCGTTGTTGCGATTCACACATTCTACCCACATCCAATTCTTTTGGATTGTTCTTGTAAATTGACTTGTAAATTAGTTTATTTATGTTTCTATATTTATACCTATATCGTCTGCACCCAGTGCTTCACAATTACAAATGTAGTCTCAGAAATGCTAACCAATGAAAGCCTAATTTATCGGCGGGCTTCAGAAACCAGTCACATCAACATTGCGCATGAAATCGAGTTTCGGAAGACCTTTTTGAACTGCGAACTATTTATTTCACAAACTAGACCTATAGGTAAACCAATTCCTGAACCATTTCTTCTTTCGTATTTCGAAAGAAGAAAGAATTAAGGCATTCGGCGTCTTATGTTCTACTTGGTCTGTACTCTGGCTCTTTTGGCACCTCTTCCCAGACAGACAGGATAGCAGCTTGAATCCACGTAATGTAGAAGTATTTGCTTCGACGAAAGCAAAATTTAACCATGGACTCCATTCAAAGTACTGACAAGAACTGCTGTTCCTACAAACTGCTTTACGTCAACTTGTCATATGCCATACTTATCTTGGAAGTGTCTACACTGTATATTGAATACGCGAAGGACTAGACTCGTACACCTACATCGCTAGCCTAAACGCAGCTCTAGAGCAGGTTGAACATATTGAAAGGCAAATCTGTAGCCAAAAGAAGCCATAAAACAGGAGAATCCTACCTTAAGAGCAGACTTTACCACACCGTCTCGCAGAGCTTTGAGCTTCGCGTTCTCCCTATCCCAGCTAGAGTCCTCCAAGCGGCGTAACCATCGCACTGCACACATGGCAAACGTTTCGCACATAGTCGTTGGAGGACGCTGAAACGCAGATCGATGAATAAAGACGGAAATATTGGTGCGTTGGTATTCAAATCAGATTCAGCACTAAGCAATGGTTTACAAAACGATGTGAAGCCAGAGTCCAACTCACAGGTTTGACCTTCTTTCCGAGCACTGTGCGCTGCTCAACAGCCACTCGAGCGCGAATCGCATGGAAGTTTTCTTCAATCGCCTGGATTGCTGCCTAAAATGACGATATTAATAAAGTTCTTGAATCGCAATGTCATTACTGTCAATCTATATATGGTTCATATCTGCTCATCAAAAGCCATAATAGAGAAGGTAACCCACGTCCGACATCGACTCGTACAAGAACGAGGAAAACCAGTATTCAAATGCAGCGTTGTAGTTAACCTTGCAGAATTCGCAGACGCTGCAGCAGCAGTTCTCAGACAGCTCATGTAGGTAAGACTTCGTCCTGCAAATCACATGTGAAGATAATGGCTTAGGTGGCATTCGAAGTCACAAACCCCTTACTCGCTTAGAGTCAGTTCATGGAAAGAGTCTATGAACTTGGACGCGACCCTTCCAGGTGACCGTCCCCGTGGCGGAGTTTTTGTTGACCTGAACAACGCTTTGAATCTAACCATGTAGCCTTTGAACGTTCCTTTGGTGATGCGTCGTATACTTTAATTGTAGAATAAAGTGGAGTATTGAAATGTGCAAGCGCCGTGGTAGCGAGAAGCGGAGTGGAAGGAGGTGCCGGTTGTCACTGTAGCCGATACCAGGCTCTTGAATCAGATTTCCCGCACAGGACAACCAAGCCTTCCATCTCTCAGGAGTCGGTGAATGATACCAGACTTGTTTGGGAAGGATAAACCGCTGCTTTGTCCATCGGCTGGCCACCGCAAGTCATCGTATGACCAAACACGTATTCACATCACCCCTACGACATCCCGTAGATGTGAAGTGCGCGGCGCATCTCAAGAGCAACTGAATAGCACCGTCCTTTATCCTTTTTATCCTTTAGTGAAGTGTGCCTATGCAATAACTGAGGCCAGCCGGCTCACTAATCAGCTCATAATCTTACTACAATGTATCCTACCACCTACCGTAGTCTATATGAATAGGACATGACACCCTAATGTTGAAGCTAGGCAGGTGGGAACGAGTGACCTGAAGAGCTTTAAAAAAGGGTTTATTTATTTATTCAATACGTTCGCGATAAGCGGAAGAATCAGAAACAAGTATTACAACAACAGTAGGAAGACATAGATAAAGCAAGTTAAATCAATGTCAGATCTGTGACCATTGACCAGCGTTAAAGAATAAGTGAAGAATATGAAGAAGGCCCGGCTTCGAACCCGCTTACTCAGCTCCGCTCCTCTTATCCTAACCTGTACCTCGGAAAGCTGGGCCCCCAAAGCAGGATAAACACTCGATCAACAAATGGCAGTGACAGAGTGATTCACGCAAGTGAGGGGCCTTTGTAGTTACCTGCTTCGTCGATGCCCGAGGATCAAAGACGCTCTCGCATCGGCCACGTCGTCGAAAATTAGGGGGACCAGTCACGTAATGCGTTTCGCAGACTCTGCCTGGACGAGAACCGTCATCGCAGTGACTGAATTTCAGGGACGTCAAAAGAACACCTGCTTGCCCACCAACATGTTGGTTGGACTTGCTCGTGAAAGCCTTGAATGACAGTTATGATAATCTTCATGTTTCTCGTGTAAGGAGGACCTGCTTGACCACTTTATCAAACTACAGGGACCAATGGAGACGATGAATGACCCCCACTCGAGCGCTTTTTGATCAGGTGGACGACAAGTGATACACATGACACCTAGAAGCCACGAACACTGTTGCTCCGGGGCTAAATCGGACCTAAAACTGATTCCTAGCCCTGGAGGTTAGCGTTTCCATTTAAATGTGTTTCCTGCCAAAGAAGCAAGTGCCGGAACTGGCACACACTAAAACAGCATGGGAAGCCGATACCAGTTTGCCTTGATCTATGAAAAACCAGAGCTACACGTTTAAAACGGAATGGGAGAACAGCGCTTCCTAGTCATACAGAATAAAAGACGGCGTTATTCAATCCTTTTTAGGATGCGCCACGCATTCTAATCAAAAAATTAGCAAATGTTTGCCTTTATTTCGTAACTACGCTTGCACAGTTCAGTCATTGTCGTTGTTTGGGTTTTTCTGCTGGGTTTTGTTTTTGTTTTTCTCTCAGAAATCCCGTGGGGTATCTCCACGTTGAATAAATCTAGAATCTTGAATCTAATTCTGCGAGTCGTCGTGGAGGCGATTTGAATGCGTATCTAGCCTACACAATGACAGGTGGTTGCCAGCCAATAAACGGTTCAGCGTACTTTCGAGACAAGTCTGGTAGCAATTCAGGGACTCCAGCGGGACGGAAAGCTTGGTTGGCCTGGGCGGGAAGTCCGAGCCAAGAACTTGGTACGCGCGACAGCCGGCACCTCCTCTCAGTCACACCACGGATCAAATGCATAGTTAGAGACTACAAAAACTCCGCAAGAACAAAATGCAAGGCGCTTCATAAGCAAAGTTATCGGTACCAATCGGTACGATAATTATTTCTCGCCATTATGTGAACAATCCTCGGTGCAGATCCAGTTTAGGGAAAACGAGCAATTGTGTCCTATTCTCTGTAACCCCACCCCATCCTCTCGTTTTTTTGGAGTTCCCAAAAGTCTTTACAAAGCACCATTTGGTTCTTTAAACTAAGAATTGCTTTGAAGCGTCTTCCGGAACAATTGCCACAACTTCCCTTTTCTGGCAAAAGTGATCTTTATCACAATCTCTCGGACCATGTAGGAACGACCCACGGATTTTATGTTAAATTCATCCAGGCCAGCCTCGAGTCCTCATTCAATCACTGCAAAGGTAGGCTATCTGTTTGGAAAAATAAGCACTCCCTATTGAGCTGACAGCAAGTCACTTGCAAAACTTAATACGTATTAAGCATTCTCTACAAGATTACGAAGCATCTAGATTGCGCGGTTTAACGCAAAGTTGATTTCGTGCCCCAACATCCGGGAGCCAAGCAGAATATTAGCTAATGGCGAGTCAGTAAAATTTACAATAATGTTTAAAAGTATAAAAGATAAAGAAGGGCGTTAATCAGTCCCTTGGGGATACGCCACGTACTCTACTTCTACGGAATGTCATAGAAGCGATTTGAATGTGTATTAGGCCATAGAATGACTTGCGTGCGTTGGCCAGCCGATGAACAAGTCAGCGCTTTACCCTTCCCAGGCAATTCTAAAACCAATTCGCTGGTCCACAGGGACGAAAAACCTGGTTGTCCTGAGCGGTGAACTCTAGCAAAGAACCTTGATTGCGGTGCACGTGACAGCCGGCGCCTTCCTAACTGCACCACCACGCGCCCACTATATATTTTGCAGTGAAACAAAAATATTTCCCACGGAAAAACTAACGACAACATAAACTATGTACAGGCAACAAAAATAATCATCTAACTAAGTGAAGAACTCACTCTAATCGAAGTTCCTCAAATGACTCCATAATCGATGCAGCAACGGATTTCTGCATAGCGCGAGAGGGCGACTTAGCTGTTGCATTTCGAGCCCTCAAAAAACGAAGAATGTATAGGTAGAAGACGTGAAAAGACCCCGTAAACTAACAATGATGACTCAATATCAGCGGGCGCTTCGTCGGAGAATGTGACCTCAGCCGGCTTCTTTTTCGAACAGCCAAATAATGAGCTCTTTGACTGTGCATATTCACTCTGAAAAGCAGTAGAAGGGTAAGTAGTGGTTCATACACCTCGAAAGGTATTGCTAAAGGAAAACAGAATAAGGCGTGACTAACAGAATACATCGATCGCATCATCTCCAGACAGTTCGGCAGATCGTTTTTAAAGTCCGGGTGCACGACACACAGGCGGATCAGCGTGTTCATGTTAACGAACTGTTGAATCCTAGAATGACATATTAGAAAAACAGCATCGCTAAAATAATCGAATTCAACGTGGCGATGATCTTAGCAAGGTAGGGTGACGTACCTGAACAGCACGCCGGTCCTTAGGGCACCCCACAGTCCAAGCTGACAATTCGCCGCAGAATCTCCAATAAGGCCTACATTCAGCAACTCGATCGAATAGTCTCTTCTTATGTCGCAGCACTCGGCGACCGACGAGCAGACTTTCACTGAAGATATATTAATTTTTAACAATGTACAATCAGTTATATAGATGAACATTAACGTTAAAGAATCCCGATACACGTCATGCATTCTACCTCCATTAGGTACTGTGAGGCCATCTGGATGCGATATTTGCCCCACAATATAATGAGTTGGGGTAATCTGCCGATCGATCGGCCAGTTGTTACCTTTGGTTGAGATGCTAATTTTTCGGCGATAACAGGCGGATCTCGAACCGATAGCCCTCGCAGTTCGGGCAGTGACGGCGCTGTTTCATTGAATTTTGATGAAACATCACCATATGTGCTACGGCGGAGCATCTGCATAGATCACAGGCAATAGTTGGAAGGCTATGTATTGCTGGAGTTGTGACCAGAACTCATTTATGTGCGAAACAATAGCTCTAATGTTCTAGAAGATGCACTTCACACATTCAATTCGAGCAACCGATAGCAAGTCAGCCGAGATGCAAGGTGTTCGTAGAGAACAGGTTCCAGGTTTTGGTACCCCATGCGCATCGACCAGCAAAATTGACGACTATTTTAGCGAATCCTCTTTTTCTTCAGCGTTTGTCCCGGTTAGTCGCGCGCTCGTTTTCCTGGAATGCTGATGCCACTTTTCCCGATCAAATACCAGATAAGGGTGCATCTAGCCATCTTCAAGTCCTGATGCAGCGTATCATGCCCAAGCCACTGCTGCTTTGGTCGCTCTCGTAGCCGCTTTCTGGACACATCAAGGTTAGCGGGGTGACACCAAACCTCAGTCGTATGGAGTCGTTGCGCACTCAATCCAAACGCGTTTGGCCTCGTGCATACTTCCCGTCGCCGCGATTGAATCGCGGCGATGAGTTTTGCAGAGCGACGCGAAAGAATTTGAATTTCTCTGTGCTCGTCGCATCGCCCATCGCTCTGCAAGGGAGCGCGACGGCGATCCGTCCAGGATCAACGCTAAACACCGCGCGCGGCGCGAAAAAGTATGCCATGCCCGCGATGGGCGCGGGAAGCCATCGCGCATGCCGACCGCCACTGTTGCGGCGGCCGCGGCGAGGTTTTCCTTGACTATTCGGCCGCGTGCGGCGGAATGGCCATGAACTGAGCGCCGCGATGGCATCGCGGCGATGGAAGTATGCCTCCGGCCTTACTTCGGCCATCCAAAGCAGCACCTTCAGCTCCATTACTGTGAGGTGGATTTCAATTTCCTTTGTCACGCGGCAGCACCCAGCTCCATAAATAGCCACTGGGCAGACGACCGCTCTGTAGATCTTTGACCTGAGGCGCTCTGGTATCTTCTTGTCGCAGAGACCTCCGGTCAGAGAGCGCCATTTGGATGGAGATGCATTCACGCTTGAGTACCCTTCAACGAGTACACCACCATCGAACGCATTGCGGATCACAGGTACTTGAATAGCGAAGTACGTGGCAGCGCAAGCCATTCACCTTAATAGAGCTAGACTCATTTTCGTCAGGGGTCAGGCACTCGGTCAATTTGATTTTAAGCTTGAGCCCAAATCTCTCCAAGCAATCGCACCAAGCTTGTACCTGCCGCTGGAGTTCAACCTTATCTTCGCAAGCGAGCATTACATCATCAGCACAAACAACGTCCAAGGGATTGGCCGCTGAAGATCACGTGATATGGCATCCATAATCTTTACTGTTTTAGCGAATACAAAGTTCTTTACAGATCTGCAATCGGAACTCACAATAGAGTTAATGTAAAGAGCGATAACGCCATATAGCACACCTCCATCTCAACCAGCAATTCAGAAAATAGGAAAGGTCAGCTTAATGAACTGGTGCCGCTGCAATAGATTGGAAAGAAGAAGATATACGAAGGCATAGCTGCAGTGGAGGCTCGCAATCACTCACAAGCACAATCGGAGAGCTAAAGACACCTTTGACGGCTCACACGAAAAGATTCTAGACTATCTAACCCTTTCTATCTCACTACGCATGTGAGAACAAAGAGTAATTGAGGCTGATGACAAATCAATTTCTACAAATTCTACGCTTAAGGTGTGTGCGCGGATTGGAATGCAAAGAACGGGAGAGGAGTGCTCGCATAAAAACTTGCATATAAAATAATAATGAAGAACATAGGTGACGATAAGAGATCCCTTTTCGACCACTTCGAAGAGTGCCTCCTCTACCACGCGTTACCACGCGCCAAACTTGCCAACAAACTTCCAACAGCTGACAGTAAAAATCGTGAATAAAAAACATAAGAACCCACTAAAATCGGTTGGATCTGTCGCTGCCTTCTTAAACTCCAGTTGGACGTTTTCTTTCTGGATTCCATTAACTCGATTTTTCATCACACCTTCGGCCTTGGACACAGCACGATGTAGGCAGTTGAACGAATCAAGAAACTAGAACGGCAATAACTCTTCGAAAGGTAGTACGAGCATCAACACATAACATGGAAGCTCAGCACTCATCCCCTCTCAACCTACCTCTAGGTCATCTACGCGGAAATTGCCAACTTTTGGCAGTTGTGAACAGATCCAGTTGGCAAATAGCTGGGACTCGAATGTGTGAAACGTCGTCCTAGTGTCGGCGTTTATCTCGTTGGTCAACTCCAGAATTCTTTTAGCACATATTGGCTGGAACGGTGTACATGTAAACTATTACCCGATTTCAAGTGGACAAGTGACAACTACGTCATATAGCCACTACACGCATATCGAATCCAGTTTCTGTACATCTTCCAAATAAAAGTACGTCTTTCACATTAAACTAGACATTTTTTAAAGAAGCCTGGATAATCCTTAGAAATAAGACACTATTGTATTTTCAGGATTCCAGCCAGAAGTCGAGAAGAGGTCGAAAAAAATCGCCCAAACTTCGCGCAGAAGGGGGGGGGGGGGGGGAGGGGGAGGGTTACAGTTTGCTGATCACCAATCTGACTCCCATTTATCGTATTACGCAGAAGTACGGTGGGCTACGGTAGGTATGGGTGACTAAGGTCAAGTTCACCGATTTCGCCCAAATTTCGCCCAGGGGTTATTGAGGGTGCTGATCACGAATATGACAACCATTTTTTCGTATAACGCTGAAGTACGGTAGGGTACAGTAGGTACGGGTAAGGTCATGTTCACCGACTTCGCCAAAGGGGGTTATCTGGGATGCTGATTACGAATCTGTCATCCACTTTTTCGTATTATGCTGGAATACGGTAGGCACGAGTGACTAAGATAAGCGTTCCTTATCCGCAGCAACAATACTCCGGTGTAATACAAAGAACGGCCAAACCCACCCAAACAACCCCCGGGGCGAAGTTTGGGCGAAATTTTTGACATTTCCTCGACCTCTACAGTCCTGTAAGTGCAATAGTGCCAAAAATATTCCTCAAAATGTTTAAATACGGTTCCTAAAGAACAACTATTCCACTACTTGAACGACTATAGAATTCTTAGCTGTTTGGCTTTCTAGCTGCATGGACGTCCTCAAATCTTTTATAATAGAAGCAGAGAAACAAAGATTCATGGTAAATAATATCTTCTTCTTCTCCTGAGCGTTTAGTCCTGCGCAGTCGCAGGGTCCGCTGTTCTTATGATCCGTCGCCATCTCTTCCTATCAAGGGCGTCGTCTGGCGTGTCGCCGAGTTCGGCGAGATCTCTCTTGATGACGTCCTTCCACCTTTTCCCTGGGCCTCCTCTCGAACGCCTTCCGGGTGCTTCGAAATTTAGGGACAACCTGATGGGGTGATCCTCTGGTCTTCTGAGGACGTGTCCATACCACCTCAGGCGCTGCTTCCTCATCTTCAGCTGGATCGGGGCTGTCTTCATCACTACCCTAACATCCTCATTTCGCACTCTGTCCCGACGGATCCATCCACAAGCCATCGACGGATCATCCACAATCCCACCTGAGCATCCTCATTTTTGCCGCGTGCAGCTGCCGCTCCTGCGCTTTACCTAGGGCCCAGCACTCACTGCCGTAAAGGAGAGCAGACCTCACTACTGTTCTATATAGCTTGCCTTTGAGTGTCCTGGAGCACCTACGGTCGCAGAGGATTCCTGTGGAGTCCCTCCACAGGAATCCTCTGCGACCGTAGGTGCTCCAGGACATTTAAGCCATGCTGCATTTATCCTTCCCCTGACCGCCTGCTCCACACTTCCTTCACGGTAAATTATATGTAGAGCAGTAATCTTCAAATTAAGAAAACAATCTGAGACAATGATCGAGAGATACCCACTCTTGATTTGTGGTCCCTATTGAAGTCTAGGAAGTTCTTCGCTATTTCCGTCGCAAATAACAGTTGAGCAGTAACAGAGTCATTGTCTCCAGCACTCTTCGGCGGTTTCAACTTCTCGAACTCCAACGCCATCTCCAACATTTCCCACTCACCTGAAAGTAGCAAGCAAGTGCAGCCAAAACAGCAGGGTGCTGATCACTGGCAACTCACCGAGGTAAACAGACCAGCGCAGCGCCATGATCCGGAGAGCTAAGCTTTTATGCTCCAGGCGAATAGAATGCCGCAAACAGAGCAACGCTTTGTAGTACTAAAAGAAGAAGTTAACCTAATGGTGATGGTCAGATGCTCAGGCAAAGACCTACATCACCGTTCAGGAAAAAGCATGCTGCAAGCCTCAGTGGTAATACAGCGTACATATGTTTCTTTGAGCAATCCTTAACGTGCGGTTCAAGTTTGTCCTTCCATAGTGTGTAGCACTTCTGAAATACTTCAAAATCGTATCGTAAAATACCTGTAACCCCCGATCTCCCTGCCCTTGCTCATGAAATTGTTGAATCAGAACTTCAGGACATAACACTCAATCCCAGTCCATCGCTGCCGATGCTTATTAGCACTATCCTTTCGAATGTGAAGCGGTGTATTTCTTTTTTTAATAATCCGATTTCAATCATTGTCGCCTACATATTAAATTTCTTGAATCACATATAAATATAAATAAAATCGGTGCACTAGCGGTCACAAACTGTTGTATCGGATAAAAATTACCCCTCCGGAAGTCAATGGTAATACATCGATATTGTTCTTTCTTTCCCTTGAAGGATCAAAACAGCATCTTCGTCAGTGGCCGGCAATAAGAA
This sequence comes from Heligmosomoides polygyrus polygyrus, assembly GCA_947396885.1. Lineage (NCBI taxonomy): Eukaryota > Metazoa > Nematoda > Chromadorea > Rhabditida > Heligmosomidae > Heligmosomoides > Heligmosomoides polygyrus. Next base: position 25,168,912 of record OX377201.1, on the reverse strand, counting down.
CATATCGATTTCACACAGCAGCAGCCGGCGCAAAACCGGAGAAAGGGTTTCACATCTCAATCGGAAATTATAGATCGATTCCCAAATTGACCCTTCAGGGAGCAAAGGAGTGTTACCTATGTAAACATATCTATTGACAACCATTATCCACAAATTCTGTCGATTTTACCCGGAGTTGAGCGCTTGAGAATGGTGGCCGGCTGACAGACTTCATAGCAATCAAGCAATATCAGTTACAATAGACTACTACGGCAAAGCCCTGTCCCCTATGTTGCTAGTTCTCTTCACGTAATTGCCAAATTGTCACTATTTCTGTTTTAAGGCTTTCTAATATTGGATGCTCTGAATGTAGCAATACTGAATAGAACTCAGACCCTCGAGTGATGCATCTACTCTCAGGAAATATTGCCACATTCCAGCTATCTTCTCCCCTCATTTAGGAAAGCGCCTAAGAATTCAACTAACCATCACATTCTTATAGATGTCTCCCCGTTCAGCGCAAACTGCGACAAACTTCGACATCACCGTCAGATACTTTGGACTTGACGTCGGCTCACAGATTTGTTCCAGCTTGAACTGTTCTTTAAAGACGTTGAAGACCTGAACAGAACAACTCGAGCATAATAGGGATGAACGACAGCTGAGACTTCGTACCTCATCCTGGATCGCTGCTAAATCGTTAATGTAGAGCTCTAAATACTGAATACAATTGTTGTACACAACTCGGTGGTCTATTGCTGCTGGCATGCTTCTGTGTTGGCAAATAAAATCTGAAAAGGATTCATTCTTAAACAGAGCATCGAGGGGCGCGAAAGACGATCTCGAGGCACGACTTCTGGAAACAACTCCACGAATGCAATCGACTTGGGAGTTCTCGTACACCTGTATATATTGAGGTTTCTTTACCCTTTCCTATCCGGTAGGGACAAATACGAGTTTGAGACGAAGTGCATTCCTCTTCCATAGCGTCTGCTACTCTACTTCGCAAATCCGCACCATACTGTCCATTTAATGACGTAATAATGCAGAAGGAGGCCTCTTGAGGAAGAAAATGAAACCCTTTTTGGAACCAAAATTTTGCCGCCAACGTTAATAGTCCGCCGCGGCGCGACAGCGGAAACTCGTACAACATGCCGCGCGCGGCGAGCCTTGGACATGGGCAGGATTGGTTGAACCTTTGAGCTTAGCAATTTCCGTTTTTAAGGAGCTAGTGTGGAACATGCGGAGGATAAATACATGTTGTTTCCAAACGCACCACTTGAAATAAGCCCCTTCCGTCCCCCTTTTAAGGCAGACCGAAAGAAGCGCAGTGTGGTACGGTGCCGTCAAAAGTCCGCAATGCACAGACAGTTGATGCAACTTTTTGTTTGCTTCGCTTCGGTGAGCCGAATGTGGTTCTGAGAGTCGTTTCTCAGCTTCGATTCGATTGCTGACGTTTTTCGCGTATCGATTTGGTCGGTCACATCCATATTTCGCTGCGACTAGTACTGGAGGACACCGATGGTGAGAACTGCAGCATTTACAGTGTCGGTTTTCAAATGTAAGCTTCCCTGAATGGAGTTTCTTCGCTTAAAGTACGTTTAATAACCTTGATTCATATGTTCCTAAGTGGTCAGTGGTTCGTTAGCAGTTTTTCGATGTTTTATGGCTGTTTCAATTCACAACAGTTTTCTGCAGTTTTTAATTATAGGTATTTGGTGGTGGTTTTACGGTTCTTTTCTTTGACGTTCTATTGTTCTTTACACGCAGTTAGCGGTCTCTTGAGCAGATGATGTCTCTTAAACTACTAGGGAAGGGTACTTTCCTGCGCTCTGAGCGACCATGATGGAAGGAGCAGTGAAACCAGTGGACAGTATTATAAAAATCCGACTTCTGACTTTTACACCGTCGCGCCGAGACTTTTGCTGTCTGCACCCTCCTAGCTTAGAGAATGCGCGTCGGCGTCCACGTTGCGACGTCCGATCGATGTCTTGGGCGCTCGCGATGGCACCGTGGGCAAGTGGATCGTGGTGCAGTAGGTAGAGCGTTTGCTTCATGCGAGGGATGTCGGGGTTTGGTTCCCTGCGTCGCAGCGTTCCTGCTTTCAGCTGAGTATTTGAGACCTGGAAAGTTTCGACGTCTACAAGACGTTGCGCGTTTTTTGCGCATTGTTTCAGCCGTATGCACTTCGCCGCTCGAAGAGCGCAGAACCCAGCTGCGGACTCCTGAGCGACGAAAGCAGTTTCCATACGAGCAGCATTATGGCACACATCCTGGAGTCCCTTCCCTAGCGTGGCTCTGCGCTCCAAGAGCGCAGAACCCAGCCGCGGACTCCCCCTGAGCGACGAGAGCAGTCTCCATGCGAGCAGCTTGTATGGCACCATGGAGTCCCTTCCCTAGCCTTATTCTGCGATTGCACAGTGGACGTCTCACCGACGCCTAAGGCTACGGTGAGCCGGTCCTGGGGCCGTATACTCGTGTTTCTCCGTTGGGGGAAAATCAATCAATATCAACATATCATATCACGCCCCAATCCCCCATTGGGGAGACTCGGGGTAGACGAGCATACGGCCCCTGATATCCGCCTGTATAATTCTGTACGGGCCACGGATCTCCCTCGATAGAGAGCCTTCGGGCTCTTTTGTTAAGAGGGATCTCGGGCCGCTTGTCGCAGGGCCACGTGGCGCGTCCTCGGGTGGTGGATAGGGGAATTAAACGCGAACCAAATGCGACCGTGTACTGCCCAGAGACGCAGGTGGGATGCAGGGGATGGACTCCTTGCTCCTGCTGTGTCGGGTCGATGCGTTCCTTGTGCGTGGGAGCGGCATGTTCGTGCACAGTGTGCGTGGATGTGTCCGTGACTGTGCGGATTGTAACTGTGTCGGCTCGGCCAAAAGCTTGCACTCGGTAGACTGGGAGTACATGTAAGGCGATTCGAGGCCGCCTTAAGTCTCGCCCCGTCCCTTCGGGCAGTCTGGCTGGCTGCCCGGAGTACCCCGCCCGCACGACAGAGCCTGACTAGCTACCCGTGTTATATTCCAGTCAAACACAGCAGCACTAAAGGGCCTCATTCCCCTGACCCCGAAAGAGCCCCCATTTCTGCAGCGATGGGAAGGACGAGTACGGAGAGGCTGCTAAAATCTCAGGGCCTAACCAGGCTGCGCAAACTGAGAAGGACTAGGATGACGATCTGTACTTACAACGCCCGCACGCTTGCGTCGGAAGCATCCGTCGGGGACCTGATGATGCAAGCCAGGAAGATCAAGTACGACGTCATCGGACTGACCGAGACGAGAAGACATCACCCCCTACACGCCGCCTACGACTCCGGAGAAGAACTGTTCCTCGGAACATGCGACAGTAGGGGAGTAGGCGGCGTTGGTGTCCTCGTCAACACGCACTTGGCCATGAACATCGATTTGTACGAGTCTCTGACAAGCCGAATCGGACGTCTGCGACTGAAGCGATGTGGCTCCGTGCCAGCCTTGACTGTGTTCGTCGCGTATGCCCCAACATCCGACGACGAAGACGTCGAGGCCTTCTACGTGGAGCTGGAGAAGTTCTATAAGGAAGATCACACCTTCTACAAGGTGATCGTCGGCGACTTCAACGCCAAGATCGGGCCACGAAGGTCGCCGGAAGAACTTTACATCGGAACCCACGGTTTGGAGTGGAACGAGCAAGGTGAAAGGCTGTCTGAGTTTATCATGTCGACCAAGACCATCCATGGAAACTCGCAGTTCCAGAAGCCTCCCTCCCTACGATGGACCTGGGAATCCCCCGGTGGCCAGTTCCACAACGAGATCGACCACATCATCTTCAATCGCAAGTATTGCCTGACCGATGTCTCCGTTGTCCCCAAGTTCTACACGGGATCGGACCACCGCTTCCTTCGCGCGAGGTTCCGCTTTTCGCGTCAAGGAGAGAAGGCCGCGAAGTTCAAGAAGAGGAATCCAGGAACGACCATCAACTGGGATCTCTACACCTCTCTTGTCGGCCTTTGGGAAGATGCCGTCATGGACAACGTCGACGAGGAATACGATCGCTTCGTGCACCATCTCCACGATAGTGCTAAGGGAGCCGAGAGCTTAAAGACCACCAAGAGACGCCTGTATCCGGAAACTCTTGAGCTGATACGCCAGCGTGGAGCAGCACGAGCGTCAGGCAACTACCAACTGACGTCCGAGCTTGCAAAGCTATGCAGAGCGGCGATAAAGGAAGATCTCAAGGAGAGAAGGGCGGAAGTGTTGGCTGAAGCAGCAGAGGCAGGGCTGAGCATCCGCAATGCCCGCCGGAACTTCGCCAACTTCAAGACCAAGATGACCGCTCTCCGACGTCCTGACGGAACCATCACCTCTTCCAGAAGGACCATGGAGAAAGTCATCCACGGCTTCTACTTCGATCTCTTCGATAGCCACGTCCACCTGCCCCCATGCCATCTTCCGCAGGATGGATACGTCGTCCCCTCTGTTCTCTCTTCCGAAATCCGACACGCCATCTCGTCGGTGAAGAAACGTACAGCACCCGGTTCTGACAGGATCAGAGCTGAACACCTAAAGAACCTCCCGCCAGCGCTCATCAACACCTTGGCGCGGCTCTTCACACGCTACCTGTCCGAATGCAAGGTTCCATCTCAGTGGAAGACCAGCAAGACCGTTTTGCTGTACAAGAAGGGAGACGTGCACGACATTGGCAACTATCGCCCGATCTGCCTGTTGTCCGTAGTCTACAAGCTGTTCACTCGAGTCATCCTGAATAGGATTAGTAGAACGCTGGACGAAGGACAGCCATGCGAACAAGCAGGGTTTCGGAGAGGATTCAGCACGATCGACCACATACACACCATTACGAAGCTCATCGAAGTGTCGCGAGAGTGCAAGCTGCCGCTGTGCCTTACGTTCATCGACCTGAAGAAGGCATTCCACTCCTCGAGACCGAAGCGGTCATGGAAGCCCTGCTCACCCAGGGCGTTCCTACTCAGTACATCAGAGTCCTTCGAGAGCTGTACAGTGGATTCACGACCAAGATCTCACCATTCTACAACGACGTCGTCATTGACGTGAAGAGAGGGGTTCGACAAGGGGATACCATATCCCCGAAGCTCTTCAGCGCCACCCTCGAACACGTCATGCGCGAACTAGAATGGGAAGACATGGGAGTGAAGGTCGACGGCCGGCAACTGCACCATCTTCGCTTCGCTGACGACATCGTGCTCATAACACCGAGCATCAGTCAGGCGGAACGAATGCTGGCCGACTTCGATCGTGTATGTGGAAGCGTTGGACTGCAGCTGAATCTTACGAAGACGATGTTCATGAAGAACGGATGGGTTTCTGATGCCCCATTCTCGCTCAACGGAACGAACATCTCCGAATGCTCCAGCTATGTGTATCTGGGTCGCGAAGTCAACATGGCCAACGACCTAGCACCAGAGCTGAGCAGGAGGAAACGAGCGGCTTGGGGAGCTTTCAAGAGCGTCGAAGAAGTCGCGAGGAAGACGAAGAACGTCCGACTCCGTGCCCACCTATTCGACTCCACTGTTCTTCCTGCCCTAACATACGCCTCAGAGACCTGGGCTATACGAAAGCAGGATCAACACGCGATCAGCGTCGCGCAGCGTGGAATCGAGAGGACTATGCTCGGAGTGACACGACTCACGCAAGTGAGAGAAGGCCTCCGGAGTTCCGAGCTTTGCCGACGTTCGAAGATCAGAGACGCTGTCGCATGGGCCAAGTCGTCGAAAATTAGGTGGGCCGGCCACGTAATGCGATTCGCAGACACCCGCTGGACGAGAGTCGTCACAGATTGGATTCCGCGGGATGTCAAAAGAACACTAGGACGCCCACCAACGCGTTGGTCGGACTTCTTCGTGAAAGCCCTGAACGACCGATACGACGCTCTTCGTGTCCCTCGAGCGAGGATGATCCATTGGACCACTCTGGCACGCGACAGGGACGAATGGAGACGCTGCTGGCGCCCGCTCGAGCAAGTCGATGATCAACGGACGACAGGTGATACAGGTGATAATTCTGTAACTCGGCGTTCGACTGGGGCTCGGTCGCAGTTCGGATCGGGTGTCGATGCAGCGGACTGGTGCGTAGGGTGTTTTGTAGATTTTCAAGTAGACCTCGTTCATGAAGTTTATAGCAGCTGGAGCCCCTCTAAAAGATGAGTCTGTTAGATGGTAGGCGTTGGGTCCTGGGCGTTTCGTTCCGCGAAGTCGTTTCGAGGCGTTTGTGGTCTGCCAGGATCTTGGATAACATATGGCACATGGCTATAGGAGCAAATTGACTCCGGGAGGGGGTTGGGTCACCGTCCACTCAGTGGTTATCCGTCCTGGTGTGAAGGCAAATGTATGTCGAATGACATCAGAGGCGGGCTATCTCAGTCGTACAACACAACACCCTGCATAGTGTTGCCCTACAAGGTAACCCCCATCCTCACCGAGCGTCTGGCTATGTTACTGAGTTAAAGTTTTTGTGATTTGTGAGGTGCTGCATGCAGGTCTTATTTATAAACTCAGACACTCGCTGGGGTGACGACTGCGGGACGGCGCGGTCACTCTCGGGTCACATCATTGGTGACTTGGCCGTGTCGCAGTCGTCACCGCGCCGTCCCCCGATGGTGACCGGACGCTCCCTCGTCGGTGACGCGGATCTGTGAGGCGCACGTTCTTTCCCTTGGTGTGGACCAAGAATTTCCTTCAAAACTGAGATATCCAGCATACGAGGGATCTCCAGCATCGGGGACTACCCTCCATGTTACATCACAACTTTTCAGCGTTATATTGTCTTATTTGCTTTCCTCTCTAACACGCTGTGATGCTTAGATAACATTTTTTGCTCGTTGTGTAGTAGTAATGCTGCGCATTTCTTTACAATCATTTATCTCATAGACACAACACGAGAAAGGACCATGTGTAAAAAAACACCAAAACATGTACAATGATTACAACTATATATGGCAAGTGGCAACTATATGGCAAATATATGACAGCGGCATGCAGCAAACGTCTACGAAAACGTAACAAGACCTTTCTAAGCACTGAAGCAAACCAGATAAGGAGCGGTGGGAGGGGGGGGGGGGGGGTTGGATCACCATTCAAATCTAGATGCACACAAGTAACAGCGAGTCATCCAGTTTGCAGTTTTCTCTCTCTTCTTGATTCTTCATTTTTTACTTACCTTTTGTTTACATGTTCATGTGATGTTATGCTATCGGGAAATTGTAAGAGGTGAACTCCCTCCCCTCCTCCCTACACCGAGCCACGTAGCACCAAAGTTTCGTGCAGGAAGTCGCTGAGGTCTCGTCGAATGATCGCCATGTAGGAATGAGATCCTCTTGATAAACACGGAATCGGACTTTCCACACTGAATATCACTCCTGGAAATAACATTTTACAACTTGAAAATTTGGAGAAGACACAAATATGATTTGTAACCGTGCACATATTTAAGGTACTTACTGTCATCCGTGAAAATCGTGCAGTTCAATCAATGCCCGCTGAGCACGAAGCTGCCCGGAGTAGTTGGAATACTCTTCAAACCAAACATGTCCAAATAGCATATTGCGTATACCACCATCGGATGCATCCTGAACAGAGAAAGACACACCTTCTAGAAGGCTTTAAGGCGTTTTTTCTACAACTAAAGAACTCTCAACGGTCGTGGAAGTCTTTCAATATTAGTAATCAAAACTAACCATTTCGAACAAATCCAACGCCTCGCTAGGTATTCTCAGGTCGTTTACATCCTTTGTCAAGGCATAAGCACAAATCAGGGCACAGCGCATGGCTCTCAAATTGACGAAGCTATTAGTTTACTTAACCAAGATACTGTTTAAAAAAGCACCTGTGTCATAGTAGAGTACCATCCCTCGTCGAGAACAAGTCGACGGTTAGTAATAGCTCGCTCTTCAGGTACACCTCAGCCACCCTAAAATATAGTGTAAAGTACAAATTATTTTTTATAGTATACCACTTACCTTCTAATCCTGATTCGAAGATGGCCAGTCAGCAGTGATTTCCGATTTCACTCAGACCTTGCCATTGTATCAATCTCTAGGAATTTTAACATTTTCCCATATAGAAGCAAACTCAAAACACTCCACGGTATGAGGAAAGGCTTGCCAATGAAGCAAACACACAAGCAACTACCAAAAGAGCTTTCAACAGGAAGCCATGATGAAACGGACTGGAAAAGCTATCTTTGAAAATGTTGCATGTTGAAACATGGTCATAGCACAGGGTTGACGCGACACAATTCAAAATCCAGTCGCGATGCGTGTCGCGAGGAGCGGCTGAATGACGTCATGCAGCCGCCGTCTTGCCTCTCGCGAAGCTCCGCCCTGAAATGCCACTCAGTCGTCACCCGCAACGTCATAATTCGTCATCGTCTCCCAGTCGTCACCCCAGCGAGTGTCTGAGAATATAGCCGGCTGTGCGTGTCATTTATGGTGTGTGAGGTGCCACCGCACACAGCTGCCTCATGACACCGTACTCTACGCCTATTTTAAGCACTCTGGCGTTCACAGGCGTCGACCGTCGGCGAATCGTAGCTGAAGTCGGACTGTCGTGGTTCGTGGAGCATGAGGTGCGATTGCTCGCTACTTGCGCGGCAACCACCACTGAGACGCGACTCGTGCTGCGCCAGTGAGAAGACTAATGGATCTGACAGAACCAATAAAGCTGCATGGTGACCGTAATAGTCGTATAGAGAGACAGTAATAGCCAAAATAAGAAGTAGCAGAAATATTTGTGCGCTACTTTACGGTGTTGGGTGGTATATACTCCGGCAGGGAAGTCCGCAGCGTTTCCAGTTCAGCAACCTACGGGCTCAATGGAACCTGCTACTGGAAGTTTTAAATAGGAGTTTCCTATTGTCCTTATTGTAACGCATATAATCTAGAAGACAGTGAGTGACACCACTCTATTCCAAAAAATGGGATCACTGAGAAAATCTATTTTTGATTGCGCATTTCCAAATGTATAAAGTGATGACAGCTCATGTGATAGCTTCGAACTTTTTACTACACACATCCCAAGGCAGCGACAGGTTTGTTTGCAAAATATCAATGTATCTTGAGATGATTCAAATCAGTTTCCTTAAGCCTCAAGTGGCGAGGTTGTAAGCTGTCATCACGATGTTTTGTTGCGATCAAAACTTCTGTCTTGAGATGTCCAAAATGCCTCCAGAAATGCGCTCGACCTTAGCCACGGTCATATGAATGCGATAAAGTCATTTACTCTGCTAAATGTTTCGTTGAAAATCGATAGCCATTGTTGAGGTAGAAAAGAAGTGGCCACAGTCATTCCACACACCAATTCGAACATTTGTTGAACAACTTGATTTACTATTGTTTTCTTTCCGGTGTTTCATTCTTTAGTTTCCTCCTTTCTCCGTTGCTTTCTTCCCCGTCCTCCACGCCCTTTTTTTGCACAGAATTGCCGAACATCGCTGGTAACCATTGCTCGGCAAACAATATCCCTGGTCTCAGCCTGACTGCAGTGTTGCAAGAGTGAAACGAGAGTGTGTATTCGTGGTGTTTGGGAGGATGTTTTCACCCTGCCGTAATGAATTGTCGTCGTCAGAGTTTTCCAAAAAAAGAAGAAGGCTCCGTGGTTCTGGACCACTGCCGATCATGGGTCAGTAATGTCGCCCCGTTGCGGCGGCTTTTGTCGCGCTCGCCTCGTCTGCGGCGACGATTCATACATAATGTCCCGCAGTCCAATACGGGGGGAGGGGGGTAGGGAGTTGGGGCTAATCCTGATAGGCTTGGATATTTTCGATATGGACGCTGCGGTATTTTGTTTTCCTAGCGGAAGCCCTCCACTATACTAGGATTCTGCCGGAATATAAGGCCCAAGTACGAAAAAAAGACAAAAAAGCCATAACTCCTACACCCACCCTCCCTCCGCTCGTATTGCCTCGAAAAACGCATCAAAACAGACCTTTGGGGCGATTATAGGCAGATATCCCCGTGGCGCTCAGCTGCGAGTGCTTAAAATAGGCGTAGAGTACGGTATCATGAGGCAGCTGTGTGCGGTGGCACATCACACACCCTAAATGACGCGCACAGCCGGCTATATTTATAAATAAGACCCTGCATTCTTCATTATACGAAGGATCTTACTGTTGAGAGTGGGAATGTGTTCATGGGCTCATAGAGAGGAGACCGAGACACATATGACCACCATTTTTCATCTCAATTAAGTTCTTTTCGAGCTGTCCTAGAAAATCTACTACACTGAATGGGTATGTGTCGATTCATGCCACTCCGCTGTCGTAAAGACAGTAGGGAAATTCTTACCATTAGGTGCGTTTGTAGACCTCTATTACGAGTATTATGAGGACATTCAGCTGTCTAGTCAGGCTCCGAAAGTTTTAGAGAGGGGAAGGTTCCCTCTCTGCAACTTTCGGAGCGTTCCAGGTTTCGTTCATCTTTACACAGCTCTAGAGTGCGGCTAGATAAGTTATGTTATCTGCTTGGAGGATATGAGCCGTGATTACCTCCTTCACTCCTTAAAAAATCTTTCCTTCCTATAATTTCTCGCAAAGGCTTCAATGTAACCTACAGTGCAACCGGCCTCAATGAGTCCTGTAGAATTCGTAAGCAATCATGCTGCTGTCTGCTTGGAGACTGGTTCTTCGCGACCGTGAGCTCATGATTCAAACGTGAACCAAGTATGGAAACATTCGCGCCTTTTCAAATCTACCCTGCCGCGCTCGCGGGGACGAGTAGTTCGGCCGGGTTACGGTGTCAGTCTGGATCGGATTTTTATAATGCTGTAACCAGTGGTTTCTTAAAATGAAAACCCTGGCTCGGTTCAGGAATATATATCTTCCACAGCTGAAAAACTTCGGAACTGCAAATAAACGATTTCAAAACAAACTTCGGAACAGTTTGTTTTGAAATCGTTTATTTTAACATTCAAGTAACCCACTAAGCGAAGACTTCTTTCAAAAAGAAAGACTATAGCAAAGCGTCAGTGTGTTAGAACTGCTGCATATGTGCATCTCTGCCCGTTCCTATTTTTCACACTTTTTCACGACGTTTTCTCAGTCGTTATTTTTCAGAGCTCAGGTCTAATTCTAGCAGGAGTCGGCTTGGCAGCTGCTGGCTTTGGTGCACGATATTTGCTGCGGAATCAGGCCGCTCTTAAAAAAGGACTCGAAGCAATACCAGGTGGAGTGGTGAGGGAATTCGTTTCAGTTCACATCAAAATACATTCGCATCCCTTTGTGTTCTTTCCCATTTTTGGTAATCTGTTGCGTAAAATATTTAAAATCTTTAAGAGCAGAAGATATCGGGTTGGATAAATGTTCTTTCACTTTGAGGGCTCGTACTCTGGCTGTAACTAGTGCTTGCTCTCCGGATCTTCGCCGTTAGCTCCCTGTAATCTAGGCGTTCAGCGCTGCTTGCCAAAAGCACATTCGTCGCATTCTTACAAGCATATCGGGTTTCCGAACGTGTTCTGCCTCGCCCCTGTGTGGTCGATCCTCTGGGACCATAGTGGTCATTTTTAGAGTACTCTCTTTTAATTGCTAGTGATTAGATAGGGGAACCAGTTCAGCTTTGTCTTCACACGCTTCTTTGTGTGGCCAGATACGCATACAAATCACCACCACATCCCGTAGCAATAGAGTGCGTGGCGCATCTTAAAAGGGATTGAGTAACGCCGTCCTTTACCCCTTTATTACTGTGAAAGCTGAAGATGGGGCACCTATCACCTCCTGCAACTATATGCTAAAAAAGTGATTTCAAGTGCAGTTTTGTTTCCCTGCTAGAAGCGAAGTGAAATACTCGGTCGCATACCCTTTCTATTACCTTTAGCAGTAGTTTTATTTATTTATTTATTTATTTATTTATTTAAATGCACTCGAAGGTGCACTACAACGTCAACGAAAACCTGGAACAAACAGGTAGCCGTCAAATACAACAACAAAATTAACATTCAACCGAATTAAAAAAGGGAAACCTAACTACTTCATTAATTACCATCTGGCTATTTTTTTTTTTGGCAACTCCCGTAGCAACGAACCTTTACTAAGTAATGTTTAGAACGTTAGAAGTCAAAAAAGAAGTTAATTGTAGGAATATATAAAGCTATAATAAACCTATCCAGGACCAAGCATAGTTCACGAAAACAGAGCGCATATCGATATTTCAAATGACAATGTAATTATTAGAAGAAAGTGCTTTCCGTGTTATTGAAGCAGTCGTTAGATCGGAGAGGTCAGCCTAGGCAACACAAATAACAAAAGTTATTCTGGGGCGGGCCGATAATGCAGGCGCCTCTTTGATCTGATACGAACCCCAGGCGTAAGACCTAGGCCCAAGTGACCAGTGGTAAAGCCAAATCACTTGTTGACCTCTCCTTGCAGTAGGGGAAATAATAATCCAGGAAAATTATTTAGTTAGTTTTAGCTAGTCTAGTCATGCAAACCATTTGAGGCTGATCATTGGTCAATATGTTGATTGCAGAGAGGTTTGATACTCTTAAGGATTACATGAAGCGCAAAAAATATTGAGAATGAGGTTGACGTTCCTTCAACATCCGAATTCTTCAACTTTGTCCTTTTTACTGCTGCGTTTTCTTTTTTCGAAAAATTCCGTAGTTCCTTTCCTCTCATCTTTAATAATTATCACACAAGGTTGCTTGTTAGTAGATTCACCATTTCAGTTCGATAAATACCATCGCGGTGGATTTGAACCAAAAATGACGAGAAGAGAGGCGGCAATGATTCTTGGACTACCGGCCACGGCTAAGCCGAATCGAATTAAGGAAGCACACAAGCGAATTATGATTGCAAATCACCCTGATCGAGGTTGGTCTATTCGTATAATTTACACGTTTTTCAGTATTCTCTGAAGAAAACGGGTGTGAAATAGAGCGCTTTGCTGCAGTGGTATTCCCCAGCCGTCTTCACAAATGTTCTGTTTCTGCTCCAGGCAGGGCCTGTGTCCTACTTCATGGTACTTTGCATAGTTTTCAGTAAGGTGGTTTCATTGAGAGCTCTGGGATATTGCATCAACCTCTTCAGATGACTCTTTAGGATGAAAATTTGCATAGAAAATTTTGGTTTCGCTATAACATTCCACATCAAATGGGCACTTTTCGTACCAATCCGGATTGAAACGTTTCCATTTTGACGTAAAATTTGTACATATCCAGTTCTAATCAACTTTCATTTTCCATATTTTTCTGTTGTGCGACTTTCTACCGTTGTGGTAGAGACCTATAGATTTTTCTTCCAGGTGGATCGCCGTATCTTGCTTCGAAAATTAATGAGGCGAAGGATTTGATGGAGTCGACGAAGAGTTGACATGTCATTTACTTGTACCTGCACTATTCTATAGAGAGAAAAATATTTACTAGTTTGGTCCTCGTTGATCACAACGCTGTACAGATTGGTTCAATTGCTAGTGATAAAGTGTATTTTGTGGTTTTGCGGACAACTATGCATCTCTTATTACGAAAAGATGGGAGGCGGTATGGTCCTCCTAGTCCTCTTCAGAAGTTGCTGAGATCAATATCGCACGCGCCGATAGGAAGCGTGGAAGGTGTTATCCAACACTTAACTTTTAAGTCTACCATACCATTTTCAGACGTAGTGCAGAAGCTTACGTCCAACTACAAGACACCGAAACATCCTACTATATATAAGCGAGAACGGTCGTTTGTCTGTGTGTGAGTGTGTATGTGTGTGTTTGTTTGCACAGAAGTGCCGAAGGAGTGTGTTGGGAGGAAGTGTGGGGAAGGGGGGGGGGGTTGTACTTGTCACCAGTTGTCAACTGTTGTAGTTGTCGACAGGCGTCCATGTTCAGACGACATGTCACCGATGTCGCGAAAGGAGGTGCGGGTTGGGAAGAGATGTTCCCCACCTCCTTCAACAAGCGTCGGGGTTTACAAGAGGTGTCAACGAGGTGAGTCAACAGGCGTCTGGGTTCAGAAGACGTGTCACCGATGCCCCACCAAGGACGTTCGGGTTTAGAAGAGGTGCCATCGAGGTCCTGCAAGGGGCGTCAGGGTTCAGAAGGGGTGTCACCGATGTCGTGGGAGGGTTCCGGATTCAGACGACGTGTTACCAGTGAAGGTGGGACGAGTAATGGGGGACCGCTGAAGGATGGGGCTCCAGTAAGGGGGACCGGTAAAGGGTTGACCAATAGAGGAGGGACCAGTGAAGGTGGGACCAGCAATGGAAATCGGTGATGGGGATCCAGTGAAGGGGGAACCGGTGAAGGGGAGGGGGTGTGGTCCAGTAAAGGGTGGACCGGTGAAGAAGGTGGAGGGGTCCAGTGAAGGGGACCGATAGAAGGTTGACCAGTGAAATAGGGAACCAGGTGAAGCGGCACCGGAGAGGAAGGTACCAGTAATGGGGACCGGTGAATGGGGAGAGGGAAGGTGTCCAGTGAAGGGAGGACCGGAAAAGGGTTGATGAATAAAAGGAGGACCAGTGAGGGACCAGTAATGGGGATCGGTGAAGGATAGGGTGACCAGCGAAGAAGGGACCAATGAAGGGTGAACCGGAAAACGGCTAACAATAAAGAGGAGCCAGTGATAAGGGACCAGTTAAGGGAGGTCCAGTGAAGGTGATGGACCTGTTGTGCCCTATTACGCTAACCATTCTATATAACAAAACCAGTTTTATACTGCAATGAACGAGAGAAGGCCTAAAGACGTGAACAAGACGTTCGGGGTGTTCTATTCTCCGGGTTTGGGGCGAAGCCCCAACCAGACGTTTGGCGACCCGCAGGCCATTGAACGTCTGGTCTAAATGAAATTGAAGAAGGCTGTTTAGAGTCGTTGCTCCAAGGGAATGAATGCGTGCCTTTAACCCTCTTAGTTCGCGAACCATCCCAAATTTAGCCCTCCACTGTGCTTACGCCCCTCAGTGCATGAGCGGGAGCAGCACATTCGGAGTAGGTGCCGGTTATCGCATCAACATCAAATCTAGTCGCGTATTGGGCCCGTCTAAGCAAACTGACCCTTTCGAGGTCGTTGAATTGGTACCACACGTGTCTGGGAAGAAAATACCGACCGGTGCATCGGATGGTCATCGTAGTTCGTTGTATAGACAAATACCTGGCACGCTCCATCTGTCATCTATCCATATCATCAGTGGCTGACTTGATCTCAGAGAAGGAGACCCGCAAAGAATAGAGGACCTTCTCGTTCGAGGTACGTAAAGAGCGTCAAACCCTTGGTCGAGATTCTTGACATCCAGTGCAATCCAGTCGTTGAAGGCTCTCGTCCAGCGGGTGCCTGCAAACGCATCACGTAGACGGCTCACCCAATTTTCGACGACATGGTCCATGGAATTCCGAAGGCCTTTTATTACTTCCGCGTGTCGCCCCGAGCATCTTCCTCTCGATTCCTTGCTGCGCGAACGTTCTTCGTGTGCTACACTACGTACTCGATGCTCTCCATGTCGATCGTTCACTCCGTTTGGCCATGTTGAGCTCGCGACCCGGATGCATGTAGCTGGAGCGTTCGGAGATGCTCGTTCCGTTCAACGAGAATTCAGAATTAGAATAATCCTCGGTGTCAGAGGCGACTTCGTCAACGAAGCGAGGATGGTGCAGTTGCCAGCCGTCGACCTTCACTCTGCCCCTTGTAGTTAGCGCATGACGTTATCAAGGGTGGCGCTGAAGAGCTTCGGAGATATGGCATCTCCTCACCTAATCGCTCTCTTCACGTCGATGACGACGTCGTTGTAGAATGATGAAATATTAGTCGTGAGTCCACTGTACAGCTCTCGAAGGACTCTGACGTACTTAGTAGGAACGACCGGGCGTTGGCATGGCTGTCCCTCGTCCAGCGTTCTGATGATCCTATTCAGGACGAATCGAGTGAACAGCTTTTAGACTAGGGACAGCAGGCAGATCGGGCGATAGTTGCCAATGTCGTGCACGTCTCCCTTCTTGTACAGCAAGACGGTCTTGCTGGTCTTCCACTGAGATGGAACCTTGCACTCCGACAGGTATCGTATGAAGAGCCACGCCAAAGTGTTGATGAGCGCTGGCGGGAGGTTCTTCAGGTGTTCAGGTCTGATCCTGTCGGGACCGGGTGCTGTACGCTTCTTCACCGACGAGATGGCGTGTCGGATCTCGGAAGGGAGAACAGAGGGAACGACGCATCCATTCTGCGGAATTCTGGCATGGTTGCAGGTGGACGTGGCTATCGAAGAAATCGGAGTAGAAGTCGTGAATGTCCTTCTTTGAGGTCCTTCTGGAAGAGGTGACGGTTCCGTAAGTTCGTAGGGGAGCGGTCGTATTGGTCTTGAAGTTGGCGAAGTCCCGAAGTTCGAGTTACAATAAAAATAACTATAAAAACTTATATATCCACCTTGCCATGTAAAGTAGGCAGCATTAACACTATCAGTCAGATGAAAATCGCAACGAGCTAAACTACTGCATGGCGCGACCTTTATTTTAATACACAAAAAATGTCTGCCTCTTTGCCCTGCACAGCAAACATAGACCATTAATCTTCTCCAAGGAATAGAAATCTGGTAAAAATCTTATACAGCGTGGTAGTCGCATGGGGAGATGTCCGGCGAATACGGTGGTTGAGGCATGCGAACGTACATAGCCCAGCTGAGCAAGCTTATCCGTGGTCACTTTTGCCCGATGGGGTGCGGCGTTGTCAAAGAGGAGAACCTTCTTGAAGCGCTGCGAATGAATAAGAGCGAGTCACCGGCCCATCTCTTCTATTAGGTTGTAACGAATTAAATGGCACTGGCTCGCGCCATTTTTTGTCGCGTCTTTACGCGTTTGATCAAGAACAAACCGTAACATGTGGCATATCATTTAGAAGCGCAAACTTTGCTCTACCGGCGAGTACCAAATTTTCTATGTAAAAATGGGAAAACTTTAGAGTTTTATTGACTTTTTTGCAGATGGACAAAAGGGTAATCCGAGGCATTTACTTATATGAATTCAAGCTGGGCACTACAGCTAAGGAGGCGGACCAGAAGATCAACGCCGCATTCGGTCAAGGATGTTCCACAATTCGGACACCGTATCGTTGGTATCAGAAGTTCCGGAATGGAGATGAGAGCTTGGAAGAACATGAAGGTCGTGGGAGGCATAGTGATGTTGATGAGGACAAGCTGAGAGATGTGGTAGAGGAGGATCCACACAAAGGTACCAGGGAGATAGCGAAGGTTCTTGGCGTCAGTCACAACACAGCTGCCCGGCATCTAAAGGAAATTGGAAAGACCAAAAAGCTGGAAAGATGGGTGCCTCACGAGCTGTCTGAGGAGCAAAGAAACCGACGATATGAGATCTCGTCCGCACTCCTTCTACGGAACGAAATGGACCCATTCCTTGATCGCATCGTAACCTGTGGCGAGAAATGGATAATGTACGACAACAGGCGACGATCGGCACAGTGGGTGGACAGCGATGAGAGCCCCAAGGTTTTTGCGAAGCCGGAATTGCACCAAAAGAAAGTAATGGTGACAGTATGGTGGTGTTCGCTGGGAATTATTCACCACAGCTTCCTCCCTCCCAGTGAATCCATCACGGCAGAGAAGTACTGCATTGAAATTGAAGAAATGATGAAAAAGTTGAAGGATATCCGGCCGGCCTTGGTAAACCGAAGGCGAGTTCTCCTTCTGCACGACAATGCTCGCCCCCATGTAGCACGAATGACGTTGCAGAAATTGAATGAGCTGAGCATTGAAACTCTACCACATCCTCCCTTTTCTCCCGACCTCTCCCAACAGACTACCATTTCTTCAAGCATCTTGGCGACTTCTTGGTAGGGAAAATATTCAAATACCAACAGGATGCCGAAAGTGCCTTCGAAGATTTCGTCAATTCCAGAACTTCTGATTTTTATGCTACTGGGATAAAAAAGCTTGTGTCACGTTGGCAAAGATGCGTAGAATCAGAAGGTTTTTATTTCAATTAATAAACTTGCCTACAAGCCGAGATATTAACTGTTTAAATTTACAGTTAATATCTCGGCTTTCAGTGCCATTTATTTCGTTACAACCTAATATTTCGTTCACCATGGCCTTGGAGTTCATCGCAGTGCTCTTGGGAAACAGCTTCCAGCATATCGGTCCATGGGCGCAGACTCAAAGGCTCACAAGGTGCTTCTCGGCGTGAACATCCTGCCGAACGAAGGTCGGTAACAGGTAACAGGTCATCAGGCCTCACCCAGACTCGCTGCTTGGCAGGGTTATGGTAGAAGACGTTCTTCTCATCTTGCGTGAGTATTGAGTCCAGGCTGCTCGGGGTTGGGAATTGGGCGAGATTTGCGTAACACAGGTCGACTCGTCAGACTTGAGTTTCGGCGTGAGACAGACTGGGGATTTGGCATGCTTCTGGAAACGGCGAAAGTGGTCACTTCTCAGGTGGCCTTCAGTAAATAGCAAACAAACATTCAAATACGAGAAGCACGAAACCGGACTCCAGTCGCGACATATATGCGCACGGCATGGAGAGTCTCATTACTTTTGGCCCACCCTAATACTAATAACATAATCCTAATGAATCATGAATCCTTTGACCCACCTCTAAATGAGCTTTTTAAATTGTGAAGTAGAGTGTGTCTGGACACATTCAATTTTTGTTGGAAATTTTAAGGAATTCCGATTCAGCTCTCTAAATAGAAAGAAGAAAACTTGCTGTAGAGACCCTACTTTAGGAGAGGAAATTTTGATGCTGAAGTTACGAATTTTTCATAATTTTGTTGTCTTGCTGAGCCCTTCTCGAGGTTGTTATACGGCTGTCTTATTGTCTTTATTGTCGGCTGGATCAGCTTTCTCAGAGCGTGAAAGGGTCAAATCAATGAGGAGTTATCCTACCAAATATCGTCTCAACCTTACAAAATTCAATGTCCAATCTTCTTCTTTTTGTGATTGGACTGTGACTGTGGCTTCACTAGATTGGACAAACTTTTAAAAATCATAGCTTGAAAGGCTTAAGTCAAACAGGAGTTATCGTATATCGCCATAATCTAACAAAATTCAATGTCCAATTTTTAAAGCGTTTCCAATCTGGAGAACCCACAATAATAAGAGAATTGGACAATGAATTTTGTAAGGTTGGGGCAATATTTGGTAAGATAACTCCTTATTGATTTGACCCTTTCAGGCCCTGAGGAAGGCGATCCATTCGAAACGTTATCCAATACATAAAGGCGTGCTACAACCTCGAGAAGAGCTAAGCAAGACACAAAATCACTCAGTCATACCTATGCTAACCGAGAGTCGAACATGGCTACTGCTCCGCGAATTTGCCGAAGTTTGTTCCTACCTATTCTTTTGCTTCTAACAAGGGAAGGACACTAGGTGACCATGGGACTTTGAGACGAGACGTATACCACTGGATGCGGCTTCGAACGCTGATTCCAAATATGGGTTCCTTTTCTGCTGCGCGCATCTGTGAACGAAGTTATGGTCCATTTCCATAGCAGGCTTACGTGGACCTCTAGGTCCACGCAGCTGGCCAATCACAAAAGAGCGAGCTCAAGTAGGATTGAAACTGCGCTTCTAGCCGAGCAGTGATGGCGCAGGGGATAGAGGGGCGACGTGGTGGGACGGGTGGTTTGTGGTTCGACTCCCCTGTGGCGTAGGGTTTTTGCTCTTCCTAAAAAAGATCTGCCACGATCAACCAAAGTTGTGCATATCAAATGGCAAGGTTTGAGCGAAATCGATTACCACGTTCCCACCATTCATGCTTACAAGTGGGTGATCGGTGCCTTAAACATCCCTCTTAGGGAATTTTTTACGACACACGGGGGTCGGTAAGAATAATGCTGCCGACTTACCTTCCAAACTATCTTCTCACCAGCGAAAGTGATGAACATTCCAGCAGGAACAACATCAGAAATACAACCACTAGACGTACATTTCTTCTTGCCATTCAAAAGCATGTGCAAACGTTTCACCTCTCATGTATTGACGCACGGTATAGAGTTCCCACTTCACTCCCGCGACTCAATTCTTCGAATTGTATCGCTGATTTACACTCAATTTTCTGCCCCAAGATTCAGAACTTTTCTCACGTATTCATGGTAGGCTGCAGGATACCTGCAGAGTCATCCCGGGACGCATGGTACACCAGTTCAATATTGTTTCCCTACTGACATCGTAAAGCACTGCTCTTACAGCGGCTGCGCTGATGTTTTTTTTAGCCGCTTTGCCAACAGCTGGTATGTTTTGAACATTTCGTAGTGTTATTCTGCAGTTGCTGATGTAACGCATTGTTTGTCTTCTCGCCATGTTTTTAGCAATTATTCATGATAAATTGTATCATCGTGCCAGTGTGGAGTTGTCAGTATGAAGACGAGTCCTTTCTGGTGACCTTTTCTGTTGCGATTTGACATAGAGAGCTTTGCTTGATCGTGGCAATCTTTTTTAGGAAGTGAAAGAATAGTGCACTACAGGGGAGTCGAACCATAAATGAACCCTTCTCACGACGCCACCCCTCTACCCCTCTCCGCCACAACTGCTCGGCGGGGGACGAGCGTTCTACCCCCTCGTCCCCCTGGCCCGCCCACCCCATAACCCCTGGGCTTGCTCGAGAGTCAGGCGGCTGCATTACGAGGTAGTGGAGACGCAGACATTTGCCACGCCTCTGTTTAAAGGACGGGGGGTAGAACGCAACTCCGCCCTGCTCGGCTGGTCGCGCAGTTTCAACCCTACTGGAGCTCGCTCTGTTCTGACTGGCCCATTTTGCGTGGATCTAGAGGGCAAAGGAGCCTGGTACGAAAATGGTCCATAACTCCGTTCACGGATGCGCACAGCAGAAACGGAACCTATATTTGGAATCAGCGTTCGAAGCCGCATCCAGTGATATACGTCTCGTCTCAAAGTCCCATGGTCACCTAGTATCCTTCCCTTGTTAGAAGCAAAATGATAGGTAGGAACAAACTGCGGCAAATTCGCGGAGTAGCCATGTTCGACTCTCGGTTAGCATATGCATGATTGTGTGATTTTGTTGTCTTGCTCAGCTCGCTGAGCTGAGATACATAGTGATGTGGAGGTTAATATTAAGCAATATCCACCCTCACTTCTATAGCGGAGCTGCTTCCAGGCAGCTTATATTTTCTTAACTTATATTTTAGCTCCGTAGATGATGTGGTTGAAATCGCCGCAGAGGATGAGTTGCCGCTGTATCAGTGCTTCGCATTGTTTGAACAGGCGTCGTCGAGGCAGCCATAGAAAGAACGTTGGTCTCTGCTTCCCACGCGAACCACTCCTTTGTTGCAAGCGCAGCCAGCTAGCAGGAGAGCATTCATGCTCCACAACTCGACTTTCGGACTCCACCTAATTGCTGCTATTTGCCGCTGCAGGTGTTGCGGATTTTTGGACGTCTTGCGCAGTCGCTTTCTTAAAATCAACTCCTTTTTATCTAACACTCCAACTGTTGTGCAGAAGCCATCTATCGTAAGCTTTGCAACTGCAGAAAATCAGTCACCAATTACCTTTCGTTTTGAAAGTGTTTTATTGGATTTCACTCTTCTTTCTAGTGTATTTGTTGGCGTGTGTAGCGCAGTCGGAGAAGGTGCTGGCTATCGCTTGCATTAGAAAAATAATAGATTAAATTTTGTTTTAAAGCGCAGCAATGCAACAATAATTTAGTGTATTAAAAGACAAGATTGCGCCATGCGCTCGGAAAGCTCGTTGCGATTTTAATTTGATTGATAACGTAAATGCTGCTTACATGAAGCATCAAAGTGAAAATATGTATGTTTTTTTTACTATTTTTTGTTGTATCGTCTAAGTGTCAAACCCTATACAAGCAGTAATTTTGCTATCAATCGAATAAAAGCAGCTACATCTTGGACGAGTGCATTACACAATTTCTTTTTTTCTTTTTTTTTACACAAAAAACTGCCGTCTCCCTTATTCTTGAAACATGTCCTAAAATATTGTTTTTCCTCAGAAATCAGATTTATATAAAATTTCAAACAAAGTCTCCACTTATTGGGTAAGTGAATCAAAACTTCGAAGAAATCATACTAACATTTTTCATGAACAAAAAATATTTTAACAATTTACATTACTCACTGAAGAGTATTTAGTCTTAATTAATTAATTAATTAATTAATTAATTATACATTAAATAGATGTAAACAATGCGCTAGAATAAAAACCGTCAGAACAACATGCAATAAGACAAAAGAAAACAGCACCAGAACAACAGATTACCTGACACTGGCAGCACTTTGGCAACCAATTTCAAACTGAGGGAACATATGGCACAGAACCTGCAACTGAGCTGAGAGAAAAGAGCATGCCCCTCTTAACGTGTGAAGTTGTAGCTAACTCTTGCTCAAATTTACACCAAGGCTACCTGTCCACATCAGCCAGCTGTGATGCGTAAAAAGTGGATACCAGAACTTCGGCACATCGGTACGCTGGCCACCCTATGGGACTGGTAACTAGGACAGGTAGCCAGGAGAATAGAGATAAAATTAGGTGCGCTAGCTTAGAGGGAATAATAGCTCAAGTAGACATGCTCAGTCCTGGAAGCCCAATCGCAATACGCCACCAATTCTGGAACCAAATATGAGGAGGATCCTACCAAAGAGTGCTGCTAGGCAGGTAAAACAAAAAGTGATAGTAAAAGGACTTGAACAAATCACGTTAATGGCAAAAAAATAGCAGAAAATGTAATGATGTAAAGTCTAATGACTAATGCAAAAGAAGCTTCTTTAAATTTGAAAGAGTGTGCTGTGATTTCAAAATTCTCCGTTAAACTAGCTTAGAAGAGTGCCCATGATTTGAGTGTCCAATTCGGCGTGGAAATAGTATATAATACGAATAAATATTTTTAAATACTAGTGAGAAACGTGAAAAGTGATGTTTTTGTCCCTCATGATACCTGCATATTTTCTAGTAAAAGCAACATGGAAACCTTTACTAGGTCTTGCTGTGTGACTCGTTTCGTCTCTTATCTTATGATTAATCGAAACCGCCTTATCACAGCAGTAAACGAGCTTGACGACATCAAGCATACCCGAAGTGCTTGAGCCATACCGCCTGCTTCATAGTGTTGCCATTACTGCTTTATTGTTCGGCATACTCAGTGAGATCGATGTTGTATTGCTCATTGCATAGACTGAATACAATTGTTCCGCTCTTTTTTCTATTTACCAGTTGTAGTTTAGGAGTTTCCTGATAATCCTGCTTTGCCATCTTCTGTATCTAATGAATAGGGCAATGACCTCGATGAGGACCAGGGGTGCACATTTAACGGTTAACGATTTAACGAATTTAACGAGGTAACGGCATTTTTCGTTAAAATATGACTTAACGATTTAACGGAAATTTTTAGAAATTTAACGGAATTTTTAACGGACTTTTTTCTCAGTGGGTTTATCACATTTGTCCTTAGTCTCCACTAATGTTGCAAATCTCATCCCCCCCCCTATTAGGACTGTTCCTAAAAAAACTATTGAAATCAGAAATAATATTTTAATGATTTCATGAATTTGTTTTCGATTTTTGAATTTTTTAAAATGTGTGTCGGGAGGGTGTAGCGCTGTCGGAGGAGATGCCGGCTGTCACGTGCCCCGATACCAGGTTCCTGGTTCGGATTTCCCGCCCAGGCCAACAAAGTCTTCATCCCTCCGGGGTCGGTGAATTAGTACCAGACTTGTCTCTTATTCATCTACTGGCCACTCCAAGTCATTATATGACCAAATACGCATTCCAACCGCCTCCACGACATCCCGTAGAAGTCGAATGCGTGGCGGGGAGAGTGATTGAGCCGCCCTTCATTCTTCTATCCTTTGATGCATTTTAGATCTAGAAAATTCTTCGCCGAGCTTCCAAGCACGCCAACGAATCTACAAAGATACTGGTCTAACCTCCTCGTAAGATACATATGCCTATCTTCACCTGGCAATGCTTATCCCAGAATACTTTTGTTCGCCACCTGGAACAGTCCTGACGAAGTGTTTTTGGCCGCTGGGCATATTTTAAACGATAAAATAACAAAAATTATGAAAGCTACTTTTTCTGAACGTTGACGATGTATCACACTTTTTCGGTAGTGTAGGGGCGAGACCGTGACACGACATCGTTCACGGTTTCGACGTTGCAAAAAATGGATCGGTCCCACACATCGGGCATTCGAAAATCGTGCGTTCGACAACGTGTTCTCATCCACTGATAGGTTTTTAATTGTATATTTATTAAATCTTTCTGTAATTAATGGGGTGATGTCCGCATCGAGATTGTATATGCTCGTTGAAAAGTCACTCAAAACGGTTTCGCAAAGAACTAAGAAAGAGGGAACTCCGGGCTTTGCTTAATCGCACATTTTAAGATGCCTTGTCGCTGATCAACTTGCATGATAATTTCATACCTCGCTTATTTTACACCTTGTAGATAATTTGTTGCTGAAGGCAAGGCTCATCTATTTTTCTGTGTTTGGTAATGATGAATTGTTTATTTTACAATGCAGTGTTACACTCAATTCCTTGAACTTTAGCTGTTGACCTCTCGAAGTTGAAACGTATAAGGTTTCCCTCGACTTTTTCCACTCAAAATAACGGTTTGCAGCTAATTGTACTTTTTAACGATTTACCGAAAATTTAACGAAAGTTTTTCGTTAAAAAATCGGTAAAAATTAATACACAGAATTTTGTATGCAAGCTTGATGAGGACGGCAATCACAAAGTTGTTGACGTCTCTTAAGCGTTGTTGCATGTATATCTGTCACCAGTCAGGCTGGATTTTAACCAAAGGGTTTGATCAGAATTTCCACATAGAGTTGAAATGATTAGGGTTAGAACTGTTACCAGAGCCATCACTTTGGATGCCGCGGAATAGCGTAGGCGAAAAAGCTAAGTGTTCCGTGCACCCCGAATCGAAGTTCTTGGCACGAGTCCCGCCGACGCCAACCAAGCCTTTCATTCCTCTGGGGTCGATGAATTGGTGCCAGACTTGTTTAGGAAAAATGAGACATTGATCTGTTCATCGGTTGAGTACCGCAAGTTTTCGAGCAGGTCGAATACAAATTCAAATCGCCTCCACGACTTCCCTTAGAAGTGCAATGCGTGGCGCATCTCAAAATGGATGGACCAACGCCATCCCTTATTCTTTACGGAAAACCTAGAATTTTACCAGATATCCTTCTGTTTTTACAGTCTGTGGAACCCCTGTGAACATGATCCGCCAATGCCTTTGGAAGGGTTGACAATGAAGTTGAAGTCGTTCTCATAAAAATTTATAGTTGAATATCTCGACTTATGATTAGCCATCTGGTATCACGAAAGTATCCTTGCTTTGATTTTGCTTCAATTTCTAGAACCTAGGCAGAATGTGATATTTATGTGGAAGTCCCAATCTCCTTTTTGTCATTTCACCACTTCCAGCGTCTTCGTCAACTTCAAGTTGACGTGCTACGAGATACTTGAGTATGCCGGCCTAACGTTCAGCTAGCTTGATTTCTTCCCTCGATGGTTCCTTGTCTAAAGGTGAGCCACATTTCAGCGTGAGCAGGTGGATCACCACTCGAGCATCGGCTGACATTGTTGGTGTTAGGTTCTAGAAAACCTTCAGCAGACCTCTGATTTCCTTGGTGGCAGGCAAAGATGAGAGCGAGAGTGTATCGATGCCGTTTAGGTTAATTTGCGGGATCCACAGACCGCGTTTCTCACTACATAGAACCACCTCCGACGTCACATCCTGGTCTCTTTTGAAAAGAGGATGGCTTTTCCCGAAGTCATTGGTCCATGTATGGAAACAGACTATGGGGAGCCTGTAGCCTTTATACGTTGCCCGTATGGTGCCCAGTGGTGCTTCATGCACTTTGTGCCTGTGTGTCACTGATGTTGAACATTTCTACAGTACCGCGCATGTCTTTTGGTCAATTCCCGAAAAAGCCGCTTTGAAGCGTTCCAAAGCGGCTTTTTTATATAACTTTGTTTAAAATCAAGCACTTGTGAAAAAAACCATATATTTGAGCTCAGCAGGCCGAGCTCTATCTTATGACATATAAATCAATAAAGTTGAACAATGTATATAGGCCGGACATAATCAATCGAGTGGGCGCGAGAGCCTGTAGAGTGACAGTTTGGAAAGTTTTATCGAAATTTCCAGCCGCCCTACTCAGAAATTGCCTTAAGACTGTTCAGCTTGTCTTTGGAGTGCGCCGTGAACAATGCATATAGAATCAAACCTGTCAGTCGAGTGGGCGCGATCACTCGTAGAGTGAGGTCAAGTGGGCGCGAGAGCCTGTAGAGTGACCGTTTGGGAAGTTTTATAGAAATTTCCAGCCGTTCTGCTTAGGAAATGCTCCTAGCCTGTTCAGCTTGCCTTTGGAGTGCGCCGTGAACAATGCATATGGATTGGAGCCAATCAATCGAGTGGGCGCGAGAGCCTGTAGAGTGACCGTTTCGGGAGTTTTATCGAAAATTCCCAGCCGCCCTACTCATAAATTGCTCCTAAACTGTTCAGCTCGCCGTTGGAATGCGCCGTAAACAATGCATATAGAATCGAACCTATCAATCGAGTAGGCGCGACCACTCGCAAATTGCACGCGCGAGTGTGTTCGGAGCGCAATAACTCTGTCTAGATCGAATCGTTCCGGCTGCGGCTTGTGGATTTCGTAGGCAGTAGAAAGCTTTAGTAGTGCGCGAAAGTGCAGCGTTATAGCTTCTAAACAAGCGAAACTATAGCGGCGCGAAAATGCAGGTTAGCCGTGTGTGACACGATTTTTTCCGATTTCAGTCGACCCCTGCAGGAAGACGCGGCGTGCTAACGGCATGCAAGCGCGTACGCTAGCAGAACACTGAAGGCACTTTACGACGACATGCTCACAGCTCCTCAGCTGCCTGAACTGCCTTGGCCTCATCTGCCAGTTTAGAACGGCGTAAGATAGCGGTTAGAGTTTCTTGCGCTCTTACTCACCCAGATTTGAGCTTTCGACTCCTTCAATGGCACCGTTCTCTTCAGCTTGAAGAGCTCTATCGAACGGTGTCAGTCTCATCCAATTTCAGAAAAATGGATGTTTCGACGATTTCCCTTCGAGGACGTGGGCGCCCCAGGCCGAGCCTGCGCGGACGATGACGTCATAGAATATCGATATCTTAGAATTGGGCCAAGCTAGATACCATTCGGTCCAGCTTTTCATGCTGAATTGAATGGTGTTATTGGGAGTAGGGAAAACTGTAACTTGGGCGAGTAAGAGCGAGGAGAACATGGACCGTTGTTGTATTGCATTGCACGCGCGGCCGTGATCTGAGCGCGATAACTCTGTAATGTGTGAACCTTTCCGGTTGCAGCTTGTGGGTTTTGTAGGGAGTAAAATGTACTAATAGTGCGCTGAAACAGAGCCATGTAGCTTATGATTGGACTAAGTTACTGCCCTGCGAAAATGCAGGTTATCCTTGTGTGGCGCATTTTTTTTCCAATTTCGGTGGACCACTACGGGAAGATCCAGTGAGAAAACGACCTACAAATGCATGGGCGAGCAGAACGCTTAAGGTACTTTACGACGATATGCTCACAACTCCTCAGCTGCCTAAACCGCCTTAGCCCCAGCTGCCATTTTAGAGCGGCGTAAGATAGCGGTTAGAGTTTCTTGCGCTCTTACTCACCTAGATTTGAGCTCTCAACTCTTGCAATGGCACCGTTCTCTTCAGCTCGAAGAGCTCTATCGAACGGTGTCACTCCCATCCAATTTCAGAAAAATGGATTGTTCGACGATTTCCCATCGCGGACGTGGGCCAAGCCTGCGTGGACGATGAGTCATCGAAAATCGATATTTTCGAAATTGGCCAGAATTTCTCGTTCAAAATCATCTAGGGGTTATTTTGAGCGCTGATTACGAATCCGACGTCCGTTTTTGAAAATTTCTCCGATTTCGGTAAGTTTTGGATTTTCTTCTGGATAACTGAGGGTGGTTGTGTCAGGGTCACCGATTTTGCTCAAACTTCATCTAAGGGTAGGAGTTATTCGGGGTGTCTAACGCGATGAAAAAGTCCATTTGGCTGATTATGGTAGAAGGCACCCAAACTGATGACTGAGGGTGAATGGTGATCCTGACCCGACCACCCTCAAGCGGCAGGTAACCTACCGAAATCAAAGAAATTTTCAAAAACGGACGTCGTATTCGTAATCAGCGCTCAAAATAACCCCTAGATGATTTTGAACGAGAAAATTTGGCCAATTTCGAAAGTATCGATTTTCTATGACGTCATCGTCCGCGCAGGCTCGGCCCAGGTGGGAAATGTCAAAAAATCGCTTTTTCCGGAATTGGTTGAGAGTGACACCATTCGATAGAGCTTTTCGTGCTGAAGCTAATATTGTGTTATTGGGAGTGTTGAAAACTCAAACATGGGCGAGTAAGGGCGCAGGAATCTTCAACGCTAAGTCCACCGTCCTAAAATGGCAGCTGGGGCTAAGGCGGTTTAGGCAGCTGAGGAGTTGTGAGCATATCATCGTAAAGTACCTTAAGCGTTCTGCTCGCCCATGCATTTATAGGCCGTTTGCTCACTGGATCTTCCCGTAGTGGTCCACCGAAATTGGAAAAAAATGCGCCATACAAGGATAACCTGCATTTTCGCAGGGCAGTAACTTAGTCCAATCATAAGCTACATGGCTCTGTTTCAGCGCACTATTAGTACATTTTACTCCCTACAAAACCCACAAGCTGCAACCGGAAAGGTTCACACATTACAGAGTTATCGCGCTCAGATCACGGCCGCGCGTGCAATGCAATACAACAACGGTCCATGTTCTCCTCGCTCTTACTCGCCCAAGTTACAGTTTTCCCTACTCCCAATAACACCATTCAATTCAGCATGAAAAGCTGGACCGAATGGTATCTAGCTTGGCCCAATTCTAAGATATCGATATTCTATGACGTCATCGTCCGCGCAGGCTCGGCTTGGGGCGCTCACGTCCTCGAAGGGAAATCGTCGAAAAATCCATTTTTCTGAAATTGGATGGGACTGACACCGTTCGATAGAGCTCTTGGAGCTGAAAAGAACGGTGTCATTGCAAGAGTCGAAAGCTCAAATCTGGGTGAGTAAGAGCGCAAGAAACTCTAACCGCTATCTTACGCCGTTCTAAACTGGCAGATGAGGCCAAGGCAGTTCAGGCAGCTGAGGAGCTGTGAGCATGTCGTCGTAAAGTGCCTTCAGTGTTCTGCTAGCATACGCGTTTGCATGCCGTTAGCACGCCGCGTCTTCCTGCAGGGGTCAACTGAAGTCGGAAAAAATCGTGTCCCACACGGCTAACCTGCATTTTCGCGCCGCTATAATTTCGCTTCTTCAAAAGCTATAACGCTGCACTTTCGCGCACTACTAAAGCTTTCTACTGCCTACGAAATCCACAAGCCGCAGCCGGAACGATTCGATCTCGACAGAGTTATTGCGCATTGAACACACTCGCGCGTGCGAGTGGTCGCGCCTACTCGATTGATAGGTTCGATTCTATATGCATTATTCACGGCGCACTCCAAAGACAAGCTGAACAGTCTTAAGGCAATTTCTGAGTAAGGCGGCTGGAAATTTCGATAAAACTCTCCAAACTGTCACTCTACAGGCTCTCGCACCCACTCGATTGATTATGTCCGGCCTATATACATTGTTCAACTTTATTGGTTTATATGTCAAAAGATAGAGCCCGGCCTGCTGAGCTCAAATATATAGTTCATTTCACAAGTGCTTGATTTTAAAGAAAGTTATATAAAAAAGCCGCTTAGGAACGCTCCAAAGCGGCTTTTTCGGGAATTGACCAAAAGACATGCGCGGTACTGTAGTCCCGAAAAAAGGACCAGAAACCTGGAATAGGGTGCCCGCGACAGTCGGCAGCTCCTCCAACTGCGCCATACGCGCTCCCAAAATGCATTATTTTCAAAAATTCAAAACAAATTCATAAAAACATTAAAATATTCTTGCTGATTTCCCAATTTTTTTCAGGAGCAGTCCTAATTTGGTATGAGACCTACAAGATTAGAGAATGCTAAGGGTAAATGTGATAAACTTACTGAGAAAAAGTCCTTTAAAAATTCCG